>OW052220.1:315798012-316398012 GCA_932526605.1 Nephrotoma flavescens
TCAATTCAATTTCAATTCAATTTCAATTCAATTTCAATTCAATTTCAATTCAATTTCAATTCAATTTCAATTCAATTTCAATTCAATTTCAATTCAATTTCAGTTCAATTTCAATTCAATTTCAATTCAATTTCAATTCAATTTCAATCCAATTTCAATTCAATTTCAATTCAATTTCAATTCAATTTCAATTCAATTTCAATTCAATTTCAATTCAATTTCAATTCAATTTCAATTCAATTTCAATTCAATTTCAATTCAATTTCAATTCAATTTCAATTCAATTTCAATTCAATTTCAATTCAATTTCAATTCAATTTCAATTCAATTTCAATTCAATTTCAATTCAATTTCAATTCAATTTCAATTCAATTTCAATTCAATTTCAATCCAATTTCAATTCAATTTCAATTCAATTTCAATTCAATTTCAATTCAATTTCAATTCAATTTCAATTCAATTTCAATTCAATTTCAATTCAATTTCAATTCAATTTCAATTCAATTTCAATTCAATTTCAATTCAATTTCAATTCAATTTCAATTCAATTTCAATTCAATTTCAATTCAATTTCAATTCAATTTCAATTCAATTTCAATTCAATTTCAATTCAATTTCAATTCAATTTCAATTCAATTTCAATTCAATTTCAGTTCAATTTCAATTCAATTTCAATTCAATTTCAATTCAATTTCAATCCAATTTCAATTCAATTTCAATTCAATTTCAATTCAATTTCAATTCAATTTCAATTCAATTTCAATTCAATTTCAATTCAATTTCAATTCAATTTCAATTCAATTTCAATTCAATTTCAATTCAATTTCAATTCAATTTCAATTCAATTTCAATTCAATTTCAATTCAATTTCAATTCAATTTCAATTCAATTTCAATTCAATTTCAATTCAATTTCAATTCAATTTCAATTCAATTTCAATTCAATTTCAATCCAATTTCAATTCAATTTCAATTCAATTTCAATTCAATTTCAATTCAATTTCAATTCAATTTCAATTCAATTTCAATTCAATTTCAATTCAATTTCAATTCAATTTCAATTCAATTTCAATTCAATTTCAATTCAATTTCAATTCAATTTCAATTCAATTTCAATTCAATTTCAATTCAATTTCAATTCAATTTCAATTCAATTTCAATTCAATTTCAATTCAATTTCAATTCAATTTCAATTCAATTTCAATTCAATTTCAATCAATTTCAATTCAATTTCAATTCAATTTCAATTCAATTTCAATTCAATTTCAATTCAATTCCAATTCAATAAAAATCAAATCATCGAAATATTGAACGTAAGGTGCTTGGTTTGATCCTTCATGAAACAATGCAAAGGCGCTTACTGATTTTAAATCAGAATTACCGATCTTAACAAAATTTGGATGAGGATTGCCATATACAATTTGAATTGATCCAGATCAATGATGTCACGAAACGCGGCAAATACTAACAAATATTTGAAAAGAAGTTTTCAAGGAAACAAAGAAGAAAAGGAGGAAGTTAACAAGGAAGGTAAATCATTCCATATCTTGCCATTGCGAACAAACCAGAGAAAAGGACATCAAAATTGATTCGGCAGTTGACATCCTTACCCTTGTCTCAACTGATTTAGTTTACCAAGATTCCAGAATCCCTGCGGTTAGCACCATTGGCCAAATTATGGCAATGGGCACTTAGAGCACCCATTGTGTGCGGAACACTTCTTGGGTTACACGTAATTCTTTCTTCTTAAAGATGAATAAATAAAAGGGATTTTTGAGTGATAGCCAGATATAACTTTTACATCAAGGTGAGGTTACCAAGACGTTTGAAGTTTGGTTTCGGTCCCTCTCATTAGACTGCCTTGACCAAATTACAAAAATATTGAAAATACTTTGAAATGACATACAAAGTAGAATCACAATGACTTAGCGAATTATTATGTTTCGCTACGCATTTGTCCAACCCTTTCTTAAAATCGAATTTTGTTGTATTTAACGCATACATGCTAGTTCTATATAAAATTTTTTGCAATGTTTCATTAGTTCGAAACCAAACTTCCAACGCCTTAAGGGCTTAATTTTGAAACATGGCCAGAATTCGAACTTGTATGACTTATGTAGCAATATGCTAACCATAATTATTGATTCTCTATAAAAATTTCGAAACAATTATTTCAAACGAATGCTTTATCAAAATTATAAACCACCAACAAACAAACAAACATTCACCATTGTCTTATTTATATACAAAATTTAAATCATAATTTTCAAAGAACCGTAACATAAAATATTTTTGGCACATTTTTCTATTTCCCGGTATATATGTATAGCAAAATAATAAATTTATAATAATACAAAATCCTGGAAATATGGTAAATTATATTATGTATTAGAAATATCATAAACAATTTAAAATTTGTATTTTTTATTATTTACGAAAACGGTTGAATAATTTTTGATTTATTTACATTTTATAACACAAATACATTATTTATATCAATCAAAAATTCAAAATAATAAATGTATTTTGCAAAGTATGACGTCTAACCACAGTGGCATAAATAAATATTATCACCCTCCGTAATATTTTTTGTTTTCGATCTTTCCGATTTTATTGAATAAAGTCAAGGGTATTGTGCGCATACTTACGTCGGGGGCACTTAGCATCCAAATGAAGTTGAAATTTACGTTTTTCGTTTATAACACGCATCATGTAATTCCACTTCGAGTCAATCATTTTTCAACCACTTCAAACCGCATAATTCTATTCTATTCACAAAAAAAAAAAAATATTTATGGTTGATGGGGTCGTACGTAACAGTCCCTCGCCTAAATAATATATGTTATATGTCGATGTTGTTATATACGTTAATTTTTAAAAATCTGGTCAGGTTGATTAATACACTTGAAATAATTGTAATTAAATAGAAAAATCGATATAAATATTTTCACTACTCGAGATGCTCGAGTGTTATAATTTTTTTGTTACAGAGGGAAGGAAATCTACGGTAAATACAAATTTCGTTTCTATATAGTGTAACAGGAATCTAATAATGATAATTTATGGTCATTTAAGATTATTACATACAATGATCATTAAGAATTGAAATGATTATTGTTATTATACAGACCGTTTTTTCCATGCTACGTGTGTGTGTGTGTGTGTGTAGATACTCTAGGCTTTCTATTTTTACACACTAATGATTCAAAACAATAATTGTGGAAAATGAAATTAGGAAAATTCTTAATGACGAGTTATAATCGATAGAAATATTAGGATGGGGCTGGATAATCTTTGTTTTGGTTTAATTAGATTTTTGTGTAAACGGCTAATTATGTTTAGATTAATTCTTATGAGTCTACTTGAATTTAAGAAAACCGCGAACTCTATTATACAGTCCACATTTTGAAACAAAATAACACCACCAACAGGTGTGTCCAATCAAAATGACAAATGACCCATGTTTGTGTATACAGTACGTCGCGTTTACACAACGATATTCCTAAAAACAAACGAAATGAAAAAAAAAAGTTTGGATAAAAACCCCAGATGAGATTGAAATTAACGATAAATTTTATCCAAAAAATTACCTTAACAAGCATTAATGTTCACACATATTCGTTTATTTTTGTTGTGTTTTGATATCATGAGGCCTATCAACAACACTATTATAATTATACGCCGTGTATTATGTTATGATACAGTCTGTACACAAAATAAATAATATGTATACCAATATTTACAAGCATTTTCATTCATAATAAGTTGATGGGTTTTTGAAAGCCAGGAGATGTTTATCGCGTACGCAGGAAATTTGATATTTAATTTAAATTTTATTTAATAAGATTTTATCATATATAAGTATATACGTATTTTGACAGTATGAATTACCTTTTGGGATAAATTCATAACATCCATTAAGTAATAATTTTTATGAATGAATATATGATTGAATGATAGTATTAATGACATGTGTGGTATATAAAAAGGTGAAGAAATATAAAATTATAGTTATATGTTTCAACTTGAGACCATTATATTGGAAATTTTCACACAAAATAAATGTAACCAGTTAATATTTTAATTTGCATATGATATATTATAAACATGTTCATATAGCAACATTATTAGTACATTTCAGCCATGTGAAAATATCCACATTACAAAAAAATTTGCATTCTATCCACATATGTGTGGAGTTAAACCAGAATATGAAAATTAAAATATGCAATTTTAACTACATAATAAATATTAATCGCATTGAAATGTGTTATTTTCATTTATAAAAGATAAAAAAAAATTATTTATTAAATTCTTTTCGGTAAAATCATATAAAATATTTAGTTTTAGCACGCGAAACATAGTTGTGATTTGCGCGTAATGAAAGTTGATTTTGTATTTATGAAAAAGTGAATGACCCAAAAAATGCGTCTGACAAAACATAAAATTCACAAAGCGAATTGTTGCATCATATAAGTATCCGAACAGTAGGTTTTGTTTTAGTGAAATTCAAATTCGTTTGGAATCGCTGGAGTCGGAATAGCGCAAAACTTAGATTCTCCCTATAATCGTTGAATTCTCCAGAAAAATTGTTTATGTCGATCTAAGATGCACTTATCTTTATTTACAACAATTTCTAAATATTTGTTCAGTATACCATTAAACATATCCGCCAGCCATCACAAAACAATGAAAATGCGATGTTCTTAAGTTTTATTTTATGACGAACAACTGACAATTTCTATTTCAGATGAAAGGTCGAGTGAAATTTCAGCAGCAATGGGTGCACCTGCGGCCCGGTTATCCGAAATGTATCTCGGCCTCTACTTGAATTTAAATGGCACAAATTCATACGAAAATCTGTTTATAGTCATGGATGCTACATCCACGACGTGTCTTTGGTGACCTAAATACAATAACAGATTAGCGTCTGTTCTACAGGGTAGGGGCCGTTGAGGCGGACTTCTGTCTTATAGCAAGCGGATTGATATGTAAACGTGGTCAATATAGGACTGGGTATATTTATGTTGAACCGCCAGTACGTAACCCACACACAGGAGAAGTGGGTTAGGCGGCAGGCCAACTACCTAATCTAGAAAAATCCATAAAGTTATAAATACAATACAATGGCCTCAGATTAATTTATGGGATTGTTCGCAACAACGTTATTAAAATGGGAACATGGAACATACTACGCTTAGATGGTCTGGGAGTGGGATCTATATTATCACCAATGGTTACATTCTCCAATATAGCAGCGATCAGAATAGAGAAGAATTTGTTGTAGGCTTTCTTGTTAGTAACATGCGGACATGCACGGTTAGATTACGCACTAAAAATAAAGGGATGTAATTGTCGTGGCCAACAGCCGACTTTCTTTTACGACCAATGTACATAGATTTCGAATATATCATACCTAATTTCTAAATCGAAAAATGAATCTACCAGATTTGTTTGAAAAATTGTCTTGAATGTATAATTCCAAAAATAAACAATATCGACCATTGTTGAAAATTTAATCTTCACTGCAAAAATTTTGACAAGCTCATCCGAAAGTTGCCACTTCCGCTACTCCGGATCCCTCAATTAATGGAAACTTACTAGCTGACCCGGCGAACCTTGTTCCACCCCAAATTACTTTGTTCCGAGCAAATACTTTTGTCCTTTACGAAAATTGATTTTGGTGGGAGAAAAAATCAAACAACTCAACTCGATTCTCAACAGAAGATTGAGTTGAGTGGGCATTCCATTCACTTTTTCATCGAATTCAACACTAATGCGTTGAAAATTGAGATGTCTTTTGAATTTTTTTCTCAGTGTGGAAATGAATTGGAGTCAGTTGGAATTCAAAAGAAATTAATGTATTTCATTCGCGTGGCATTTAATCGAATACAGACGGAAACCAATACAATGCATTGTGGTAAACAATATTTTCCGTTTTGTTCTCTAGCGCGTAATTGAACAACGATGATGGTTTGCAGCTCTCGAACATGCGACGTACAACTCATCCTGAGAAAAACACTGAAAATCCAGATTTATTCCGCACACTTCCAACGATTGACGAGGAACTGAATGCGCTTGAAATCGGTCGGAATGTCAGTTGGAATCAGAGGAACTCTCGGAATTAGAACATCACCTCTTTAGAATTTGTCGTTGATGATCATCGCTTGGATAACGTTGTTCATCAGTTTCTTCACAGCCACTCGCGTTCCGTTACTCACTCTAGGATGGTCGAGATTGCGTAGCATGATTATCACAGACCCGACCTTGAACATCAAGTGATGCAGTGGTATTCCCGGCAAATCAAGCGCATTCAATTCTTGGCACTTAGTCATTTGCATCCAAAGCAGCAGTGCCGAACGCTACGAGATCGGTACCTTCGTTTACCTACTTGCAGACATATTAAATGGACTTAATGGAGCGACAGTACTCAACATTGCAGTGTGTTACGAATGTTTTCGATAGAAGTTTGCAATATGGATACGATTCAGCGATTATTTTTCGATTTTCCGAATTTTTTAACTTTTACGGTGGATTTTCTCAAAATTGTCTTTCTTAAGAACCATCTACTGGTAATTGCAAGCAAAACAAAAAAAGATTGAGCAAAATCGGTTGAGCCGTTTTCAAGTGAAAAAAATAATTTTTCCGAATTTTCCAACTTTTCCGGCAGATTTTCCCAAAATTTTCTTTCTTTTCATGTCATGGGAATTGCAAACACAACAAAAAAAGATTGAGCTAAATCGGTTTGGCCGTTCTCAACTGAAAAACATCATTTTTTGATTTTCCGAATTTTTCGACTTTTCCGGTGGGTTTTCCCAAAATTTTCTTTCTTAAGAACCATGTCATGGCAATTTCGAATACAACAAAAAAAAGATTAAGCAAAACCGGTTTAGCCGTTCTCAACTGAAAAGCATCATTTTTCGATTTTCCGACTTTTCCGGTGAATTTTCTCACATTTTTCTTTCGTTAGAACCATCTCCTTGCAATTGCGAACACAACAAAGAACGATTAAGCCATTAGCCGTTCTCAACTGATGCGCGCACTTACATTTTTTACACCATTTTTATATATATTATATAGATTATGTACGGTTGAGGTAAGGCAATCCGTTTGGATTCTTTCCCACTCCATCGAGTACAAGTTGTCTCATTTAAAACAATTTCAGGATCAGTTATGTAAGTGATCGTTCTCACCTGATTATTTTCGTCCCAACGAATAAGAGTTAAATTATATTTAATGCATGAATTGTGCCGGGTGTTTTTTTTTTTAAGTTCCTGTAAAGGGTCGTTTTCTATACGCAATCTTTATGAATTGTACCAAAACTTTTAAATCATGATCGTTAAAACCTCTGGGAAGTTAGCGCGAAAAATTATCCCGAAAAACTATTATAATTAAATACGGCAAGACTATTATATGTTTACAGAATATTTTAATACTATCCTGATAGTCAAGTATATAAAGGGGCCCGTGAAATATTCCATAGATTTTTCCATAGATTAAATTCGTATACGTATACACATCTAATTGGAATTCTGCCAATTCCAATTGGAATTTTAAAGCCTTTCTATGTAGTTGTGTGGAGTACACTGTTATGATTTTTAATTTGCGAAATTCTTAATGAAAAGTAAAATATTATGTTTGATTTTACATTATTTTAAATAGTTTAGAAAGCATAGAACTAATTTTTATATAAATTACAAAATTTATACATAATTTTAATTCAAATCATTGAAATAAAATAAAAGTGAGATAGAAACAAGAGACAGATGTATATTCATTGAATTGACGATATTTAAAAAATAAGCACATCAAGATAAGTTTAATGAAATCGAGCAAATTTTATCAGTATATTTATAAGACGTATATCAAATTGTCTTAATTAAAATGGCAGAAAAATATAGTATCTTATAACTAAAGTAAAAATTAAAATTTTAATTGATAAATTACGGAGAAAAAAATATTACTGTAACATAACCATAAAATATTTAACCAAAATATTGTACTAAAACAGTCGGGACGCAAACCAAATATACTGAACTCAAACCATTTCTCATTGAATTCTAATAAGAAAATTCCAGAGATTTTTCCAGAGATTAAAAAAATATATCGAATCAACTTAAGAATTTTTTACTTTTACAAGCAAATAAAAAGGTCCTTTTTACGCAGTAAAACTTAATAAAAAATGGTACCAATCAACTAGAAGCGTGCATTATTAAAACAAGATGCGTTTAGGTAGGTGCCAGATCAACTACTTAACGAATTAGCGAGATCTGAATCACAATATTCAGATATGGTCGTCAATATCCATCAAAATGTAGTAATAAAAACAAAAAAATCTACTGACTACTGATAGGTGACTCTGACCTGAATCACAAATATCAGAAATGGCTAATATTGGCCATCTAACTTTGAATAAAATAAAATCAGTACACCGAGAATAACAAAATTGGAAGCAAAATATCTGAAGCCGAGCATTATAAGCACTAGGTGGTTTTGGTTAGGTGACTCAATGACCAACTTCATGTACTGGCCAGACCTGAATCACGATCTCTGAGAATGGCCGATAATGGCCATCCAAATTTGAGTAAAAATGATATCTGAACACCTTGAACATCAAAATTCGTAGCAGTAAACCCGAGGTCGACCATTATTTGCATTAGGTGGTTTTGGTTAGATAACTCATTGAACAACTTCATGTACTAGCCAGACCTGAATCACGATCTCTGGGAATGGCCGATAATGGCCATCCAAATTTGAGTAAAACTGATATCTGAACATCTTGAACATCAAAATTCGTAGCAGTAAAGCCGAGGTCGTGCATTCTAAGCACTAGGTGATTTTGGTTAGGTGACTCAATGACCAACTTTATGTACTGGCCAGACCTGAATCACGATCTGTGTGAATAGCCGATAATGGCCATCCAAATTTGAGTAAAAATGATATCTGAACACCTTGAACATCAAAATTCGTAGCAGTAAACCCGAGGTCGACCATTATTTGCACTAGGTGGTTTTGGTTAGTTGACTCAATGAACAACTTCATGTATTAGTCAGACCTGAATCACGATCTCTGGGAATGGCCGATAATGGCCATCCAAATTTGAGTAAAAATGATATCTGAATACCTTGAACATCAAAAATCGTAGCAGTAAACCACAGGCCGGCCATTATTTGCACTAGGTGGTTTTGGTTAGTTGACTCAATAACCAACTTCATGTACTGGCCAGACTTGAATCACGATCTCTGGGAATGGCCGATAATGGCCATTCAAATTTGAGTAAAAATGATATCTGAACATCTTGAACATCAAAATTCCTAGCAGTAAGCCCGAGGTCGACCATTATTTGCACTAGGTGGTTTTGGTTAGATGACTCAACGACCAACTTCGTGTACTAGTCAGACCTGAATCACGATCTCTGGGAATGGCCGATAATGGCCATCCAAATTTGAGTAAAAATGATATCTGAACACCTTGAACATCAAAATTTGTAGCAGTAAGCCCGAGGTCGACCATTATTTGCACTAGGTGGTTTTGGTTAGGTGACTCAATGACCAACTTCATGTACTAGTCAGACCTGAATCACGATCTCTGGGAATGGCCGATAATGGCCATCCAAATTTGAGTAAAAATGATATCTGAACATCTTGAACATCAAAATTCGTAGCAGTAAACCCGAGGTCGACCATTATTTGCACTAGGTGGCTTTGGTTAGGTGACTCAATGCCCAACTTCATGTACTAGTCAGACCTGAATCACGATCTGTGAGAATGGCCGAAAATGGCCATCCGAATTTGAGTAAAAATGATATCTGAACACCTTGAACATCAAAATTCGTAGCAGTAAACCCGAGGTCGACCATTATTTGCAGTAGGTGACTTTGGTTAGTTCACTCAATGACCAACTTCATGTATTAGGCAGACTTAAATCACGATCTCTGGGAATGGCCGATAATGGCCATCCAAATTTGAGTAAAATTGATATCTGAATACCTTGAACATCAAAATTCGTAGCAGTAAGCCCGAGGTCGACCATTATTTGCACTAGGTGGTTTTGGTTAGGTGACTCAATGACCAACTTCATGTACTAGTCAGACCTGAATCACGATCTCTGGGAATGGCCGATAATAGCCATCCAAATTTGAGTAAAAATGATATCTCAACATCTTGAACATCAAAATTCGTAGCAGTAAACCCGAGGTCGACCATTATTTGCACTAGGTGGTTTTGGTTAGGTGACTCAATGACCAACTTCATGTACTAGTCAGACCTGAATCACGATCTCTGGGAATGGCCCATAATGGCCATCCAAATTTGAGTAAAAATGATATCTGAACATCTTGAACATCAAAATTCGTAGCAGTAAACCCGAGGTCGACCATTATTTGCACTAGGTGGCTTTGGTTAGGTGACTCAATGCCCAACTTCATGTACTAGTCAGACCTGAATCACGATCTGTGAGAATGGCCGAAAATGGCCATCCGAATTTGAGTAAAAATGATATCTGAACACCTTGAACATCAAAATTCGTAGCAGTAAACCCGAGGTCGACCATTATTTGCAGTAGGTGACTTTGGTTAGTTCACTCAATGACCAACTTCATGTATTAGGCAGACTTAAATCACGATCTCTGGGAATGGCCGATAATGGCTATCCAAATTTGAGTAAAATTGATATCTGAATACCTTGAACATCAAAATTCGTAGCAGTAAGCCCGAGGTCGACCATTATTTGCACTAGGTGGTTTTGGTTAGGTGACTCAATGACCAACTTCATGTACTAGTCAGACCTGAATCACGATCTCTGGGAATGGCCGATAATAGCCATCCAAATTTGAGTAAAAATGATATCTCAACATCTTGAACATCAAAATTCGTAGCAGTAAACCCGAGGTCGACCATTATTTGCACTAGGTGGCTTTGGTTAGGTGACTCAATGACCAACTTCATGTACTAGTCAGACCTGAATCACGATCTCTGAGAATGGCCGAAAATGGCCATCCAAATTTGAGTAAAAATGATATCTGAACACCTTGAACATCAAAATTCGTAGCAGTAAACCCGAGGTCGTTCATTATTTGCACTAGGTGGTTTTGGTTATTTGACTCAATGACCAACTTCATGTACTAGCCAGACCTGAATCACGATCTCTGAGAATGGCCGATAATGGCCATCCAAATTTGAGTAAAAATGATATCTGAAAACCCTGAACATCAAAATTCGTAGCAGTAAACCCGAGGTCGACCATTATTTGTACTAGGTGGTTTTGGTTAGGTGACTCAATGAGCAACTTCATGTACTAGTCAGACCTGAATCACGATCCCTGGGAATGGTCGATAATGGCCATTCAAATTTGAGTTTTATTGACATCAGTGTTATTCAAAACATCTAGAAGATCAAAAGTCGTAGCAAAAAAACTGAATTTGTCATTTGATAAGAATAGCTTATTAAGCTTAGTTTTTACCTGTATTTACCTATGACAATGATAAAAATCTGGATATTTGGAAAAGGGGATAATCATTGACGGGTGTGAAGTATTCCAGACTTTCCATAGATGTTATGTATGTATGAGTATCACACTGTTAATTCAAATTCTAATAGGAAAAAAAAGAATCATGTTGGAAATTTTAGTACAATCATATAAGTATGAGTCTTTTTTAGAAAATGACTCAAACCTCAATTTAAATAAAAAATATATAATATTTTCTAAAATTAAAATTTATCAACAAACTCTTACACGTATTATGTTGAAATTATCGAGATTTATATTAAAATATATTAAAACTTTAAAACGATTAGAATAAATAATAGAAAATAAAACTTATTATCAAAAAAAACCCAAAGTCAAGAATTATAAGCACTAAATGGTTTATTTAGGAGGCTCTATGACCGATAACAGCCATACAAATTTGAGTAAAAATTGTATCTGAACACCTTGAACATCAAAATTCGTAGCAGTAAACCCGAGGTCGACCATTCTTAGCACTAGGTGGTTTTGGTTAGGTGACTTAATGACCAACTTCATGTATTAGCCAGACTTGAATCACGATCTCTGGGAATGGCCGATAATGGCCATCCAAATTTGAGTAAAAATGATATCTGAATACCTTGAACATCAAAATTCGTAGCAGTAAACCCGAGGTCGACCATTATTTGCACTAGATGGTTTTGGTTAGGTGACTCAATGACCAACTTCATGTACTGGCCAGACTTGAATCACGATCTCTGGGAATGGCCGAAAATGGCCATCCAAATTTGAGTAAAAATGATATCTGAATACTTTGAACATCAAAAATCGTAGCAGTAAACCCGAGGTTGACCATTATTTGCACTAGGTGGTTTTGGTTAGGTGACTCAATGACCAACTTCATGTACTGGCCAGACCTGAATCACGATCTCTGGGAATCGCCGATAATCGCCATTCAAATTTGAGTAAAAATGATATCTGAAAACCTTGAACATCAAAATTCGTAGCAGTAAACCCGAGGTCGACCATTATTTGCACTAGGTGGTTTTGGTTAGGTGACTCAATGACCAACTTCATGTATTAGCCAGACTTGAATCACGATCTCTGGGAATGGCCGATAATGGCCATACAAATTTGAGTAAAAATGATATCTGAATACCTTGAACATCAAAATTCGTAGCAGTAAACCCGAGGTCGACCATTATTTGCACTAGGTGGTTTTGGTTAGGTGACTCAATGACCAACTTCATGTACTAGCAAGACTTGAATCACGATCTCTGAGAATGGCCGATAATGGCCGTCCAAATTTGAGTAAAAATGATATCTGAACACCTTGAACATCAAAATTCGTAGCAGTAAACCCGAGGTCGACCATTATTTGCACTAGGTGGTTTTGGTTAGGTGACTCAATGACCAACTTCATGTATTAGCCAGACTTGAATCACGATCTCTGAGAATGGCCGATAATGGCCATCCAAATTTGAGTTAAAATGATATCTGAACACCTTGAACCTCAAAATTCGTAGCAGTAAACCCGAGGTCGACCATTATTTGCACTAGGTGGTTTTGGTTAGGTGACTCAATGATCAACTTCATGTATTAGCCAGACTTGAATCACAATCTCTGGGAATGGCCGATAATCGCCATTCAAATTTGAGTAAACATGATATCTGAACACCTTGAACCTCAAAATTCGTAGCAGCAAACCCGAGGTCGACCATTATTTGCACTAGGTGATTTTGGTTAGGTGACTCAATGACCAACTTCATGTACTGGCCAGACCTGAATCACGATCTCTGAGAATGGCCGATAATGGCCATTCAAATTTGAGTAAAAATGATATCTGAAAACCTTGAACATCAAAATTCGTAGCAGTAAACCCGAGGTCGACCATTATTTGCACTAGGTGATTTTGGTTAGGTGACTCAATGACCAACTTCATGTACTGGCCAGACCTGAATCACGATCTCTGAGAATGGCCGATAATGGCCATTCAAATTTGAGTAAAAATGATATCTGAACAACTTGAACCTCAAAATTCGTAGCAGTAAGCCCGAGGTCGACCATTATTTGCACTAGGTGGTTTTGGTTAGGTGACTCAATGACCAACTTCATGTATTAGCCAGACTTGAATCACGATCTCTGGGAATGGCCGATAATAGCCATCCAAATTTGAGTAAACATGATATCTGAACACCTTGAACCTCAAAATTCGTAGCAGTAAACCCGAGGTCGACCATTATTTGCACTAGGTGGTTTTGGTTAGGTGACTCAATGACCAACTTCATGTACTGGCCAGACCTGAATCACGATCTCTGGGAATCGCCGATAATCGCCATTCAAATTTGAGTAAAAATGATATCTGAACACCTTGAACCTCAAAATTCGTAGCAGTAAACCCGAGGTCGACCATTATTTGCACTACGTGGTTTTGGTTAGGTGACTCAATGACCAACTTCATGTACTAGCCAGACTTGAATCACGATCTCTGAGAATGGCCGATAATGGCCATCCAAATTTGAGTAAAAATGATATCTGAATACCTTGAACCTCAAAATTCGTAGCACTAAACCCGAGGTCGACCATCATTTGCACTAGGTGGTTTTGGTTAGGTGACTCAATGACCAACTTCATGTATTAGCCAGACTTGAATCACGATCTCTGGGAATGGCCGATAATCGCCATTCAAATTTGAGTAAAAATGATATCTGAACACCTTGAACCTCAAAATTCGTAGCAGTAAACCCGAGGTCGACCATTATTTGCACTAGGAGGTTTTGGTTAGGTGACTCAATGACCAACTTCATGTACTGGCCAGACCTGAATCACGATCTCTGGGAATCGCCGATAACGGCCATTCAAATTTGAGTAAAAATGATATCTGAACACCTTGAACCTAAAAATTCGTAGCAGTAAACCCGAGGTCGACCATTATTTGCACTAGGTGGTTTTGGTTAGGTGACTCAATGACCAACTTCATGTATTAGCCAGACTTGAATCACGATCTCTGGGAATGGCCGATAATCGCCATTCAAATTTGAGTAAAAATGATATCTGAACACCTTGAACCTCAAAATTCGTAGCAGTAAACCCGAGGTCGACCATTATTTGCTCTAGGTGGTTTTGGTTAGGTGACTCAATGACCAACTTTATGTATTAGCCAGACTTGAATCACGATCTCTGGGAATGGCCGATAATAGCCATCCAAATTTGAGTAAACATGATATCTGAACACCTTGAACCTCAAAATTCGTAGCAGCAAACCCGAGGTCGACCATTATTTGCACTAGGTGATTTTGGTTAGGTGACTCAATGACCAACTTCATGTACTGGCCAGACCTGAATCACGATCTCTGAGAATGGCCGATAATGGCCATTCAAATTTGAGTAAAAATGATATCTGAAAACCTTGAACATCAAAATTCGTAGCAGTAAACCCGAGGTCGACCATTATTTGCACTACGTGATTTTGGTTAGGTGACTCAATGACCAACTTCATGTACTGGCCAGACCTGAATCACGATCTCTGAGAATGGCCGATAATGGCCATTCAAATTTGAGTAAAAATGATATCTGAACAACTTGAACCTCAAAATTAGTAGCAGTAAGCCCGAGGTCGACCATTATTTGCACTAGGTGGTTTTGGTTAGGTGACTCAATGACCAACTTCATGTATTAGCCAGACTTGAATCACGATCTCTGGGAATGGCCGATAATCGCCATTCAAATTTGAGTAAAAATTGTATCTGAACACCTTGAACCTCAAAATTCGTAGCAGTAAACCCGAGGTCGACCATTATTTGCTCTAGGTGGTTTTGGTTAGGTGACTCAATGACCAACTTCATGTATTAGCCAGACTTGAATCACGATCTCTGGGAATGGCCGATAATGGCCATCCAAATTTGAGTAAAAATGATATCTGAATACTTTGAACCTCAAAATTCGTAGCAGTAAACCCGAGGTCGACCATTATTTGCACTACGTGGTTTTGGTTAGGTGACTCAATGACCAACTTCATGTACTAGCCAGACTTGAATCACGATCTCTGAGAATGGCCGATAATGGCCATCCAAATTTGAGTAAAAATGATATCTGAATACCTTGAACCTCAAAACTCGTAGCACTAAACCCGAGGTCGACCATCATTTGCACTAGGTGGTTTTGGTTAGGTGACTCAATGACCAACTTCATGTATTAGCCAGACTTGAATCACGATCTCTGGGAATGGCCGATAATGGCCATCCAAATTTGAGTAAAAATGATATCTGAACACCTTGAACCTCAAAATTCGTAGCAGTAAACCCGAGGTCGACCATTATTTGCACTAGGAGGTTTTGGTTAGGTGACTCAATGACCAACTTCATGTACTGGCCAGACCTGAATCACGATCTCTGGGAATCGCCGATAATGGCCATTCAAATTTGAGTAAAAATGATATCTGAACACCTTGAACCTCAAAATTCGTAGCAGTAAACCCGAGGTCGACCATTATTTGCACTAGGAGGTTTTGGTTAGGTGACTCAATGACCAACTTCATGTATTAGCCAGACTTGAATCACGATCTCTGGGAATGGCCGATAATCGCCATTCAAATTTGAGTAAAAATGATATCTGAACACCTTGAACCTCAAAATTCGTAGCAGTAAACCCGAGGTCGACCATTATTTGCTCTAGGTGGTTTTGGTTAGGTGACTCAATGACCAACTTCATGTATTAGCCAGACTTGAATCACGATCTCTGGGAATGGCCGATAATGGCCATCCAAATTTGAGTAAAAATGATATCTGAATACCTTGAACATCAAAAATCGTAGCAGTAAACCCGAGGTTGACCATTATTTGCACTAGGAGGTTTTGGTTAGGTGACTCAATGACCAACTTCATGTACTGGCCAGACCTGAATCACGATCTCTGGGAATCGCCGATAATCGCCATTCAAATTTGAGTAAAAATGATATCTGAACACCTTTAACCTCAAAATTCGTAGCAGTAAACCCGAGGTCGACCATTATTTGCACTACGTGGTTTTGGTTAGGTGACTCAATGACCAACTTCATGTACTAGCCAGACTTGAATCACGATCTCTGAGAATGGCCGATAATGGCCATCCAAATTTGAGTAAAAATGATATCTGAATACCTTGAACCTCAAAATTCGTAGCACTAAACCCGAGGTCGACCATCATTTGCACTAGGTGGTTTTGGTTAGGTGACTCAATGACCAACTTCATGTATTAGCCAGACTTGAATCACGATCTCTGGGAATGGCCGATAATCGCCATTCAAATTTGAGTAAAAATGATATCTGAACACCTTGAACCTCAAAATTCGTAGCAGTAAACCCGAGGTCGACCATTATTTGCACTAGGAGGTTTTGGTTAGGTGACTCAATGACCAACTTCATGTACTGGCCAGACCTGAATCACGATCTCTGGGAATCGCCGATAATGGCCATTCAAATTTGAGTAAAAATGATATCTGAACAACTTGAACCTCAAAATTCGTAGCAGTAAGCCCGAGGTCGACCATTATTTGCACTAGGTGGTTTTGGTTAGGTGACTCAATGACCAACTTCATGTATTAGCCAGACTTGAATCACGATCTCTGGGAATGGCCGATAATAGCCATCCAAATTTGAGTAAACATGATATCTGAACACCTTGAACCTCAAAATTCGTAGCAGCAAACCCGAGGTCGACCATTATTTGCACTAGGTGATTTTGGTTAGGTGACTCAATGACCAACTTCATGTACTGGCCAGACCTGAATCACGATCTCTGAGAATGGCCGATAATCGCCATTCAAATTTGAGTAAAAATGATATCTGAAAACCTTGAACATCAAAATTCGTAGCAGTAAACCCGAGGTCGACCATTATTTGCACTACGTGATTTTGGTTAGGTGACTCAATGACCAACTTCATGTACTGGCCAGACCTGAATCACGATCTCTGAGAATGGCCGATAATGGCCATTCAAATTTGAGTAAAAATGATATCTGAACAACTTGAACCTCAAAATTCGTAGCAGTAAGCCCGAGGTCGACCATTATTTGCACTAGGTGGTTTTGGTTAGGTGACTCAATGACCAACTTCATGTATTAGCCAGACTTGAATCACGATCTCTGGGAATGGCCGATAATCGCCATTCAAATTTGAGTAAAAATTGTATCTGAACACCTTGAACCTCAAAATTCGTAGCAGTAAACCCGAGGTCGACCATTATTTGCTCTAGGTGGTTTTGGTTAGGTGACTCAATGACCAACTTCATGTATTAGCCAGACTTGAATCACGATCTCTGGGAATGGCCGATAATGGCCATCCAAATTTGAGTAAAAATGATATCTGAATACTTTGAACATCAAAAATCGTAGCAGTAAACCCGAGGTTGACCATTATTTGCACTAGGAGGTTTTGGTTAGGTGACTCAATGACCAACTTCATGTACTGGCCATACCTGAATCACGATCTCTGGGAATCGCCGATAATCGCCATTCAAATTTGAGTAAAAATGATATCTGAACACCTTGAACCTCAAAATTCGTAGCAGTAAACCCGAGGTCGACCATTATTTGCACTACGTCGTTTTGGTTAGGTGACTCAATGACCAACTTCATGTACTAGCCAGACTTGAATCACGATCTCTGAGAATGGCCGATAATGGCCATCCAAATTTGAGTAAAAATGATATCTGAATACCTTGAACCTCAAAACTCGTAGCACTAAACCCGAGGTCGACCATCATTTGCACTAGGTGGTTTTGGTTAGGTGACTCAATGACCAACTTCATGTATTAGCCAGACTTGAATCATGATCTCTGGGAATGGCCGATAATGGCCATCCAAATTTGAGTAAAAATGATATCTGAACACCTTGAACCTCAAAATTCGTAGCAGTAAACCCGAGGTCGACCATTATTTGCACTAGGAGGTTTTGGTTAGGTGACTCAATGACCAACTTCATGTACTGGCCAGACCTGAATCACGATCCCTGGGAATGGTCGATAATGGCCATTCAAATTTGAGTTATATTGACATCAGTGTTATTCAAAACATCTAGAAGATCAAAAGTCGTAGCAAAAAAACTGAATTTGTCATTTGATAAGAATAGCTTATTAAGCTTAGTTTTTACCTGTATATACCTATGACAATGATAAAAATCTGGATATTTTGAAAAGGGGATAATCATTGTTTAACTCTATAAAAATATTAACTACAGATAAAATATTTTTATAATTGTTCTTATTTGATTTAGAACTAATTAATATATCACATACTCAAACCCTAATCGGCATTTTCAAGTTGAAGTACTTTTAAATTAAATTCGTTTAAGGAGATGTATTTAAAATACAAATATAGGTAGATATAGTAGAACGATCTGATGTTACTGAAATACAAACATACATACGAGTAGTTATATATTTACGCCTCATAAAGCATTCGAAAAATAAATTGATTATATGAGAAAAAGCCTCATGCCATTTTTCGCTTAACTGGCATCTGACGGAATATTTTTAGAACTAGAGCGAATTTCTCAAAAAACTAGTTTTAATATAATATAAACGTCATAGTTGACTGAAGTTCGACATTATATTATAAAAAATGTTTAATTAGTTTACAATTCATGTAATAAAATAATGCTGAAATAAAATAAAATAACATAAGGCTTTTTCTCATATAAACAAATCGCATAGAAAGTGGCGCTAACTAGGCGGCGTTTAAACGATTAATAATCATTTCATCATTGCCGCTATATATGGCCACGATAAAATAAAAAAAATTATTGAATTTGTGTTAGTGTCAGACATACTCGATTATACATTTCCATAGAAAAATATTCCTATTATACGAGATTTTTTGTTAGGCACGTTTAATTTTGATTATGTTTCTTTATATGTTCACGATTTTCTTACAATTTTTCAATAACAAAAAATGTGCTGAAACAGCCATATTAATACTTATGGTAACAATAATTCCGAACAAACTTTTACCCCTCTGATTCGCGAATTGTAACCAATAATATCAAACTGCTAAATCAGTGAAATTCGAGAAAATTTAGAACTTAAAAAGCGGTAAACAAAATAATTAGTATAAACATCAAATTTATTATAAGAAGGCAAACTAAGTGGATAGTTAAGCAACGAAGTTGAGTCTGTACACACAGATTTAAACAAAATTAAAATAAATAAAACAAAATAAAATATAACCAAAATATCAAACCAGTTAACAACTCAACAACGTAGGAAATCTACGTTGAACTGTTTCAACTCTCTTTAAATGAACCTCATGATAAGGCGACCACACCTAGCTAGTATGCTCGAGCAGGAGAAGAACGAATGTTGAATAAAGAAACCGAGCGCAGAGTTTATTTGATTACGATCAATGTGACGTCTGAAATTTAATTCGCTGTCACAAATGATACCCAAATCACGGACAGAACTGGCCCTGGTATTGGCATCATTGATAATATAATAGTCAGAAAGTACTTGATTGTTTGACATTTGCAAACGTTCAACTCAAGGTTGATCTTTGCACACCAAGCGGAGAAGTTATTGAGGTCGGATTGAAGTAGGCTCTTTTCGGTGGTGTTTGAAACCCATAAGTAAATCTTCATGCCATCGGGGTTTATAAATATAGATGATGATGATGATTTTTAATTAAACATTTTTTACTTAATTAACACATTTATTAAACAACTGTTTTTTATTTCGCAGAAAAAAAATTAACTTTTGAATATTTTAATTAAAAAAATTGTCCAAATCTTTAAAAAATCACTCGATCGATTTCGGCTTGTTACGCCATCATAAGTATTTAATAAATGTGTTTATTAAGTGTAAGTGTTTTTCGCTTTTCTCGACATGAAATCTCAACAGCGCGATCGCGCTACTTGGGACTCAAACTGTTAAAACGCATAGTTTTTATAATTTATTCGAAATTCTTGTAAGATAATCCCGGGATTACAGAAAATATTCAAGATTCCAAGATCCAACTATTATACTTAGATATCGTTAACTCACACGAGCAGAAAAAGTTAAATAGGCCATTTTGTCTTCAGCAATGAAATTCAGTGAAATTGAGATCTGCTTAGCACAGATTTGATTGGATTTCAAAAACATATCGTAAATAATAATTACATAATAATGTGTTTTTGTACTTATTTAGAATAAATAAAAACCTTTAAACGATTTAGAATATACAATATTAACCTTAGATCCGTGCACATACAAAAAACATATGACCGTGTTTGTGTCAATTAATTATATTATTTAAAGAATACAAAATAAATTATTTAAAATAAAAATTATAATAATTACGATCTAATTTAAAAAGTTACAAAAATTTTTAAACTGGAGAATGTGTTATTTGGCGTTTGGTCGGAGGTAAATCAGATGACGTTGATGGCACTACACTGAACAGTTCTTCTACTTCCTCGTCGATGGTTATTGCGTCTGCATTTGTCTGGAAGCATTTTTGGCAAACCCGAATATAATGTTTTGAACACGTCGGGTCTATGCAAACATGGCACACTGCAGTAGTTTTTGTATCTCCCTTTGTGCCTTTGCGATTTACTTTACAATCTTCACACCGTTTTGTTGTTTTATTATTTTCTTGAATTAGTGGAGATATATTTATAGTTCTAACAGTATAACCACACAATTTTATGGGTGCCATTGCGAAATCTTTTAGGTTACTTTCTTCGATACGATTTTTGATATCGCAATCAGCAAATTCCACCGTCAAGGCCTTAAGGAAAATATTTCGTCTACTCGATCTAGCCTGAGACCACGACGGATTTGTCAAACTAAATAAATGATATGCTGCTAAAGGTGCTGTGTCGTTTACGTTAAAAAACAATACCATCGATCAGCAATTTATTTTTCTCTTAGACGTGAACGAGTTCACCATCTTATCCGATGTATCAATGCCGCCTTTATTTTTGTTATAGTCCAGAATTATTTTAGGTTTACGTTTGATTTCATCAATCACTCGTGAGACATGCGCCATTGATAGCAGTAATACATTCTTTTTTGTGTTACTTCTGTAGCTAACAAGGCAAGTTGGGGCTGAAAAGCAAAATATTGAGATAAATAGGCCTCGCTTTTTTGCTACATCTGCGTTTGCAAAATCATGTGACAGTTCTGGTTTCTTTGATCTTACTGTTCCCACTAGAGTAGTATTTTTTTAACAAGTTCCTCGGCTAGATGAATGCTGGTGTAAAAATTGTCCATTGTTATATTATATCCGCCATTCAAATAATTATCCGACAATCGCAAGACCAGGTCAGTTGCTACGTGTCTAGTTCGATTCTGAGTCGGTTGCGTTCCAACATAAATTTCACCAGTTATAATGGATAGTTGGTGCATGCGTCAACCAGTCAAACAATTTTTAATCCATATTTGCCTGGTTTACTCGGGATATATTGGCGAAAGGAGCAGCGGCCTCTAGTAGCAACTAGTTGTTCATCAATAGTTATTCATCAATAGTTAGTTCTAGAGATGGTTTATACAATCCCTGGAAGTTATCTAAGAACAATTTCCATACGTAGCGGAATGCAGCTAATTTGTCGTCTTTCAGACGCATGGGTCTTGTGCGTGAGTCATCAAATCTAAGGAAACGAGTTAGCTGTTCAAATCGTTCTAATGACATTACAGCACGATAAAATGGCATATTTGTTTTATGAAATAAGTCTTTTGCTGGTACCATCGATGCTTTTTCAGAAACGGCATAAAGAAGAACAGCAATGTAAGCATATACTTCATCCTCGTTTGTGTCATGTCACTTTCTAGCGTTCGGAGTGGTACATGATTGGTAGAACCGCCATGTCTTGCGATTTGTTTCAAACACCACGTTCGAAATAATATTTGGTGTTAGTAAGCATTTAAATGTATTAGCTTTTGAATCGAACGTTTGCTTTACAATTGGAAGGCTGTGTTGCTTTCGTTTCTGTTCTGCTGCAGCAGTACGCTGCTCTTCAGATTCACTCGGTAATGCCCACCACACATGAGGATTATTTTTGTTTCGTGCCACATGTCTTTTTATTGGTCCAAACTGAGCCGATGTCAAATTATTATCCGCTACCACTACTTCCTCCTCATTGCCCGCTGCCTCTTGTGAACCTTCGGCTAAATCCAGTATTCGTGGGTCTATAAGGGTATGTCCTATCGTTGCTGGACCATACATATCCGAATCAGCATTTGCTTGGCCAAAATTTTCATCGTTACTATCAGAATCACTATCGCTTACTGCAGTGTCGCCGATATTCTCTCGGCCGTTATTAACCACTGGCCGTAACGACCCATAAATTGGTTAGTTGTTCTTCCTCCTTTGCTGAAAGTTCTCTTTTGATTTGCAGGTTCAATAATTTTATAATCTCAATGATACTGTTTTGGTTTTCCATTTTACGGCACTACTCGTATGATTTACTTACGAAATAAACGATGTAAACTATCGTATAAAACAAACTACAAAACTAAATAGTGAATAACGTACAAGTATTTATATATGAATATTGAATTCCGTTATAAACGATGGAAAAAACAATTTATTTATAAAAAAAAACAATTTATTTTTTGGTTTAGTATCGTTTTCAGAGAAAATAGTGCAAAATATATGGGAAACAATTAGGGGCGCTGTATGCCCCATAAAACGGTTATGCTAGAAATTTCCTTTACAAGTGTTTACCAAATACTACAACAATCAAGAGAATATGTATTACTTCCGAAACGCTAAAGTAACGATGTGTGACTTTCATAGTAATGTTGTTTCAATACAAATCCACTGCAAAAAACAATTTATTTTCTTTCAAAAATCAATTGGGGCACTGAGTGCACCAAACGCGGTTTTAAGGTTAATCAAAATTGAACGGATGAATTGTATATACAATTTATATTGTACACAACTTTACCATACGAAATATTTCTTTACCTATTTGACTGTTGTAATATTCTTTCAAACATTTGATTTGTTTTATATCTTTATCTAACCGTATCTTAATTTTTATTTAGAATAACTTCCGGCTCCGACTATATTTCAATATGGTTTTTGGGGCTATGTGTGGCTTTGATGTATATGCAAGAATTTACCTTTCTAGTGATTTTATTTTTTGAGTTATTAAGGATATAAATAAATTAAAATTTCGTTTTAACGTTTAATGTTATCTTGTTCACTTGTCGTCAGTTGTTTTATCTTGGGTAAAAAAATGTTTAAAGAATACGATTTAAAAATGCTGAGATGATTTATTGTATAAAATTTTCACCTGTAAAATTAGCTATACCACAACCCATAACAACTTCAACTATTGTTTGTAAACAGATGCTGCTTAGAACAACTTGTATCCATAAAAATAATGTTGAAATTTAAATAGGAACGGTAGTTACGGGCCCTCAAAGTCTAAATGTGAATCTACATAAATCACAAGTGTGTTAAGCTTTGAAATTTATTTATCTTAACTGTTTTAAATTTTATCCTGAAGTGCAATTAGAGAATGCGAATATTGTAAAAAAGCAAGATAAATTATAGTTTACACGTTTACAAATTATCCTACTGTTTAGAGCATTAAGGCAGTGATTGGCTGAAACGGCGAAAAGGTAGAACGGGATAAACGAACCGCGAAAGAGTTGAACTTAGAACTTCAGAACAACTGTGATATGCTTCTGTACATTTTTACTGTGGAAAGTATAAAAAATCGTAAACTTTTTGACATTTGATTTTACTTCGAATATTTTTTCGAAGTTTGAAAAAAACGACAAAAGTGACACCGTGACATAAAATCTAATTACGATAAGATAAGAGAAAAAAGAACACGAACGTCCTATATAGATACTTTTTAATATATGGTTGTACTGCAAATCAAGTGAAATCTTTCAAAAACACTATAACTTTGACACAATTGTGTTGGTTGTACTTCGAATCAAGTGAAATTTTTTATCAAAAACGCCATTACATACAATATTTTTTTTACTCACACATTTGTGTGGTTTGGACTTAAACTGAGCAATTTTTATTAATTTTATTTTTTGGTTGAAAATGGGATAAGGAAACATAATCAAAATTAAACGTGCCTAACAAAAAATCTGGGCTGGGATGTTCTAACATCACCATTTTTCGATATTTTATCGAAGCATACGTCTCTTTCTTCTAGAATTAATTTGACTTCTGTTTCGTTTTTCAATTATTTCGTCTCTATTGCTATCACGACCTACTAGACTATATTTGAACAATATTTATTTCACTTATTTACGTTCTACAACCGAAAAAAAATTATTTGGTGATAGAAACACAGTAAAAACATCACAATATTGTAATCTAGCAGGCTGGTAAATGATATAAAAATTGAAACGGAGATAAATTTTATTCTACAGAAACGAGAAATAATCTTCGATAAATTATCGAAACATGGTGATGTTAGAACATCCCAGCCCTGGTATAGTAGGAATATTTTTCTATGGAAATGTATAATCGAGTATGTCTGACACTAACACAAATTCATTAATTTTTTTTATTTTATCGTGGCCATATATAGCGGCAATGATGAAATGATTATTAATCGTTTAAACGCCGCCTAGTTAGCGCCACTTTCTATGCGATTTGTTTATATGAGAAAAAGCCTTATGTTATTTTATTTTATTTCAGCATTATTTTATTACATGAATTGTAAACTAATTAAACATTTTTTATAATATAATGTCGAACTTCAGTCAACTATGACGTTTATATTATATTAAAACTAGTTTTTTGAGAAATTCGCTCTAGTTCTAAAAATATTCCGTCAGATGCCAGTTAAGCGAAAAATGGCATGAGGCTTTTTCTCATATAATCAATTTATTTTTCGAATGCTTTATGAGGCGTAAATATATAACTACTCGTATGTATGTTTGTATTTCAGTAACATCAGATCGTTCTACTATATCTACCTATATTTGTATTTTAAATACATCTCCTTAAACGAATTTAATTTAAAAGTACTTCAACTTGAAAATGCCGATTAGGGTTTGAGTATGTGATATATTAATTAGTTCTAAATCAAATAAGAACAATTATAAAAATATTTTATCTGTAGTTAATATTTTTATAGAGTTAAACAATGATTATCCCCTTTTCAAAATATCCAGATTTTTATCATTGTCATAGGTAAATACAGGTAAAAACTAAGCTTAATAAGCTATTCTTATCAAATGACAAATTCAGTTTTTTTGCTACGACTTTTGATCTTTTAGATGTTTTGAATAACACTGATGTCAATATAACTCAAATTTGAATGGCCATTATCGACCATTCCCAGGGATCGTGATTCAGGTCTGACTAGTACATGAAGTTGCTCATTGAGTCACCTAACCAAAACCACCTAGTGCAAATAATGGTCGACCTCGGGTTTACTGCTACGAATTTTGAAGTTCAAGGTATTCAGATATCATTTTTACTCAAATTTGGATGGCCATTATCGGCCATTCTCAGAGATCGTGATTCAAGTCTGGCTAATACATGAAGTTGGTCATTGAGTCACCTAACCAAAACCACCTAGTGCAAATAATGGTCGACCTCGGGTTTACTGCTACGAATTTTGATGTTCAAGGTGTTCAGATATCATTTTTACTCAAATTTGGATGGCCATTATCGGCCATTCCCAGGGATCGTGATTCAGGTCTGACTAGTACATGAAGTTGCTCATTGAGTCACCTAACCAAAACCACCTAGTGCAAATAATGGTCGACCTCGGGTTTACTGCTACGAATTTTGAAGTTCAAGGTATTCAGATATCATTTTTACTCAAATTTGGATGGCCATTATCGGCCATTATCGGCCATTCTCAGAGATCGTGATTCAAGTCTGGCTAATACATGAAGTTGGTCATTGAGTCACCTAACCAAAACCACCTAGTGCAAATAATGGTCGACCTCGGGTTTACTGCTACGAATTTTGAAGTTCAAGGTATTCAGATATCATTTTTACTCAAATTTGAATGGCCATTATCGACCATTCCCAGGGATCGTGATTCAGGTCTGACTAGTACATGAAGTTGCTCATTGAGTCACCTAACCAAAACCACCTAGTGCAAATAATGGTCGACCTCGGGCTTACTGCTACGAATTTTGATGTTCAAGGTATTCAGATATCATTTTTACTCAAATTTGGATGGCCATTATCGGCCATTCCTAGAGATCGTGATTCAAGTCTTGCTAGTACATGAAGTTGGTCATTGAGTCACCTAACCAAAACCACCTAGTGCAAATAATGGTCGACCTCGGGTTTACTGCTACGAATTTTGATGTTCAAGGTGTTCAGATATCATTTTTACTCAAATTTGGATGGCCATTATAGGCCATTCCTAGAGATCGTGATTCAGGTCTGGCCAGTACATGAAGTTGGTCATTGAGTCACCTAACCAAAACCATCTAGTGCAAATAATGGTCGACCTCGGGTTTACTGCTACGAATTTTGAGGTTCAAGGTTTTCAGATATCATTTTTACTCAAATTTGGATGGCCATTATCGGCCATTCCCAGAGATTGTGATTCAGGTCTGGCCAGTACATGAAGTTGGTCATTGAGTCACCTAACCAAAACCACCTAGTGCAAATAATGGTCGACCTCGGGTTTACTGCTACGAATTTTGAGGTTCAAGGTGTTCAGATATCATTTTTACTCAAATTTGGATGGCCATTATCGGCCATTTCCAGAGATCGTGATTCAGGTCTGGCCAGTACATGAAGTTGGTCATTGAGTCACCTAACCAAAACCACCTAGTGCAAATAATGGTCGACCTCGGGTTTACTGCTACGAATTTTGAGGTTCAAGGTGTTCAGATATCATTTTTACTCAAATTTGGATGGCCATTATCGGCGATTCCCAGAGATCGTGATTCAGGTCTGGCCAGTACATGAAGTTGGTCATTGAGTCACCTAACCAAAACCACCTAGTGCAAATAATGGTCGACCTCGGGCTTACTGCTACGAATTTTGATGTTCAAGGTATTCAGATATCATTTTTACTCAAATTTGGATGGCCATTATCGGCCATTCCTAGAGATCGTGATTCAAGTCTTGCTAGTACATGAAGTTGGTCATTGAGTCACCTAACCAAAACCACCTAGTGCAAATAATGGTCGACCTCGGGTTTACTGCTACGAATTTTGATGTTCAAGGTGTTCAGATATCATTTTTACTCAAATTTGGATGGCCATTATAGGCCATTCCTAGAGATCGTGATTCAGGTCTGGCCAGTACATGAAGTTGGTCATTGAGTCACCTAACCAAAACCATCTAGTGCAAATAATGGTCGACCTCGGGTTTACTGCTACGAATTTTGAGGTTCAAGGTTTTCAGATATCATTTTTACTCAAATTTGGATGGCCATTATCGGCTATTCCCAGAGATCGTGATTCAGGTCTGGCCAGTACATGAAGTTGGTCATTGAGTCACCTAACCAAAACCACCTAGTGCAAATAATGATCGACCTCGGGTTTACTGCTACGAATTTTGATGTTCAAGGTATTCAGATATCATTTTTACTCAAATTTGGATGGCCATTATCGGCCATTCCCAGAGATCGTGATTCAGGTCTGGCTAGTACATGAAGTTGGTCATTAAGTCACCTAACCAAAACCACCTAGTGCTAAGAATGGTCGACCTCGGGTTTACTGCTACGAATTTTGATGTTCAAGGTATTCAGATACCATTTTTACTCAAATTTGTATGGCCGTTGTCGGTTATTTCAATTGATAGTACATGATGTTGGTTATAGAGCCTCCTAAATAAACCATTTAGTGCTTATAATTTTTGACTTTGGGTTTTTTTTGATAATAAGTTTTATTTTCTATTATTTATTCTAATCGTTTTAAAGTTCTAATATATTTTAATATAAATCTCGATAATTTCAACATAATACGTGTAAGAGTTTGTTGATAAATTTTTATTTTAGAAAATATTATATATTTTTTATTTAAATTGAGGTTTGAGTCATTTTCTAAAAAAGACTCAAACTTATATGATTGTACTAAAATTTCCAACATGATTCTTTTTTTTCCTATTAGAATTTGAATTAACAGTGTGATACTCATACATACATAACATCTATGGAAAGTCTGGAATACTTCACACCCGTATATAAAGTTGATATTGCTGCACATAAAACAAATATATCACGAGATTAGCTATAATGTGTAGTAAATTATTATATATAGTTTAGTAATATTAAATTAGTATCGAAATTTTCGATATAGTCGTGTGAAGTCGTAGTTAAAACGATTAGTTAACGATCAGCTAAAAAGTTAAAACAAAACTGGCGATTTAAATATTTATACGCAAGCTAAATATTTCCACGGAATTTAACCAATTCGGTATATCTAAAAACTTTACTAATAGACTCGAATCACAATTTTGGCGTTTGAAAGGTAGATCCTTCCTCTACAAATTCCATACCAACCTTGCTCTGTTAATTAATAGATAGCAAAGGTCCTCAACCTGTCTATTGAAGTGAACAGTCGCAAAATAAAACAAGTGAAAATAATAAATAAAAATTAAAAATAATAAACAAAAGTTAAAAATAATTAGAAACAATATTTTGTTTTATTAAAAATACCTTCAATCTATAAAAAGTATAATTAAAGTGTTTTAGGCGCCAAAAGTATAAGTCTGTGACATTTTAATATGGCTCCAAAAAAGGGTAAAAATTGTGATGCTGCTATTACCGGTAATCGAAACAATCCGGCTATTTCTGATGATGGATTATGCATGCAATGGATTCTTCTATATTGCATGTGCTGATATATACCAGATGATCTATTTCAACATATTCGTATCAAAACAGCTGCTTGGTTTCGCAGCTCTTGTAAAACGACAAAACGTAGACCCATAATTGCGGGGGCTGAAATTGGAGATCTGTCATCAAGCCTTCCGAAAATTTATTCCGGAAATGCATTTATTAGCCGACTTTCGTTCGAGAATTATAAATGTTGAAAATTCTCAGAAATTTGTATCAGACTCATTTGACAATTTTGTACAGAAAATGAATCAAATAATTGAAGAGAACAAGGCGTTACTTCAAAATGCAAATCAACTGGAAAATAAAAAATTAGTACTTGAATCAAGGGTGAATAAACTTGAAGCACTATTGGATAAAGGACACCAAATATCAATAGGGAATGATCTAGTTGTTACTGGACTTCCGCCAAGTGTTTATATGAAAGATGAAATGGTGAAATGCATACTTCCCGTGCTTGATGTTAAATTTTTTTTTACAGCATTTTTTGTAAACACAAATATTAAATGTGGAACAAGTTTAACCAAAAAACCAATGCTAACAATTACAACAAACAGTTATGAACTAAAAAACATAATTTTATTAAAATATCAACTGAAAATATCAAATAAAAACACAACTTCAGGCTCTTTATATCCACATTATGGAGCATATATCGCTACTTCAAACCAGATTATACTCCGAAGCTAAAAAAATTAAACAAAAATTAAATTTCAAATATTTATGGTATAAACAAGGCAAAATCTTACTCAGAAAAGTTCCTGATTCAAATGTTTTCCACGTCAGCTCGATGAACGATATCCACATCGTCTGTGCTAGTACATTTTGGGATTATCCACAAAATACAGGAAATGATGATGTTGTTGGTGTTACAGAATAAAAGTTCCGATAGCCTATCCTATCAACAATTTTAATAGTTGCTTTTCTTGTAGAGATGATCGAACTGGAGGTGATCTTGCATTATACATTGAAAAAGGTATCGAGTATTGCATCTTGAACATGGATAACGGCTTGTACCCATTTAATTTTATTCAAATTCTACTTGCTCGCAATAATACCAAAATATGTGGTATCTATCGAGCGCTACGTTCTCCCTTTATATGTATAAAAGCCTAAATATATCGTCATTTATGTCTAATATATACTTTAATTACACTCATCATGTGTATTCAACTCGAAATTCTAACAGAATTGATTCGCATCATATTAGAATTGAATTTAGAAAAAAAATCGATCATATTGTTAACCTGTGGACCGCCAGGTTCTGATGTTAATTGTTTCTTCAATTGGTTGGGTTATCTCCTATCTGGAAACCGCTGTACTAATAACATATTACTTGGGGATATAAATATTGTCGTTAATAAAACAGATGGTAATGTCATTGAGTATAATAATCTGTTGACGACCCATGGTTTGAAAAATACGTATATGCAACTGGTTCTGCAAGTGACAATATTTTAGAACATTGCTTCATAAATATAACTAAAATTGGCAAATATACGATATACTCGACTATTAACGATCACAATTTCCTTTTGTCAAATTTTTACCTTACTTTTAAGTATATTACGAAAACTCTTGAAAATGAAATAGTAGATACTCAAAGACAATAAGTGTCGTGTTAAGCTGAAAAATACGGTATGTCCGTAGATCACACGTAATCCTAGTAACGTTGCTTTTAAATCCGAATTAGAACGTGTATCTAAATTGTTAGCTTCTAAAAAATCTTATGCTAAAATGCGTTACTTTAGTAATAAGTTTACAGATTTAAATCAGAGAGATTTATGGAAGAACGTAAACTTATTTATTAATAAAAATCTCGATTCTCTTAAATTTGATAAAATTTAAAATATTATTTAAAATACCTCTGACAGAGACTAACACAGGTTTGGAACTATTAAATGGATTTCAGATTGCATGGATCTATCACCAATTACACCTGCTAAAGTTTGTAATGTTATCTGTTCGCTTAGTAATGATAAAGTTTGAGGTTATGACCTTAGTTATGATCTTATCGTATACGGAACAGAAAATACATATGTAAAATACAGATTGCCAATCACAATTACCAACCTACTTACAATTTAAAAAAAAAATTAAAAATTATTTTAAATCAAAAATTATATTATTTTAGAACTAAATCTCCGTTATCTTTAATTTTTATAATATTTATAATTTATATATCTATGTAACTTTTGAATATTTATGTATGTATAACAACTTGGACTATCCTTAAAGGAATATTAAATTCACTGGATAATCCGCCGTTGTTATTGAATGAGAATTAATAATAAAATTAAAAAAATATATCTACTATACGACTTCACATGGCTATAGCTAAAATTTGACTCAAAGACTCGATCCACAATAATTGTTTTCTTACACGAATAACAAGAATGCTTGATAGCAGTCTAAATTGCAAACAATTTAATCTACTTTTCCAAACTTTCAACGCGGTCGGTCTGACTTTCTTTATAAATTCTAAATTAGTTTGTATTATTTGTATTTATCGTCTGGGATATACAGATATCTCCAGTTTTATTGATGAATTCAGTGGGCTTTTGGAAGGTCTATCTCACTCTAACTTAATTATCATGGGTGATTTTAATATCGACTTCCTCAAGCAGAACGCAATGCTTGATAGGCTGCTAATTTTATTATCGGAACATGGTTTGGATAATATTCTTGAACCAACACGAATTACAAATACCACAGCTACTTGTATTGATAATGTACTCCATAGATTTGATCAAAGGTATTTTCCGGTAGTCTCTTACAGTGTATTAGACCTAAAAATTTCAGATCACTGTTTAATTGAAATTAAAATAACAGGAACCTTTAACATTAAATCTAATTCTAGGCGAACCTTTGAAGTTTTACAGATTGATTTCAATAAGCTAAAGGAACTACTACTGTATGAAGTATGGACTGATGTTTATTCTTGCCTAGATGCTTCTAAGGCCTACGATAATTTTATTAAAATCTTTAAAGGTCATATTAAAAAAAGCACTTCCATTAAGTTGTTTGCCAATAGGTCAACGAAGCTAAAGCCATGGATGTCTGATGATCTATTGAGACTTATACGTAAAAGAAATAATATTTGTCGCCTTGCAAAAAAACATAACAGCAACCGTAGATTGAAACAATATAGCTTGACGCTGTGTGACTCTGTTAACCTACAAATTGATATAGCCAAAAAAAGCTTTTATTCTCAAAAGTTCAGCAACAATGGTAGTGATGCTCGTAAAAATTGGAAAACAGTCAATGAAATAATTAACGGACAGCCTGATTCAGCTGAAATTAAAGAAATTGTTAATCAAAGAGGCTGCAAAATATCTGGTCCAGTGCAGATTGCAAATGAATTTAACGAGTTCTTTACTAGTGTTGGTGATGCAAATGCTGCCAGTCTCCTCTTGAATGATGACAAAAATAGAATAATATGTCAGTATTACCAATCTATAGATAGTTGCGTTTTTTCGGAAATTTCATCTGGAGAAGTGTATTTTACAATTCTTTCGCTAAAAAATAATTCAACTCCTGGTTTGGATGGGATTTCAAATAATGTTGTCAAAAAAATGTCCTGGTTCTTAGTTGATGTCTTATCTTTTATTTTCAATTTAAGCTTGGTAACTGGAATTTTTCCTACATCGTTAAAGCGAGCCTTAGTTGTTCCGATCTTTAAAAATAATGATAAAACAGTATGAACAACTATAGACCAATCTACCTACTTTCGGTCTTCTCGAAAATATTTGAAAAAGCCATAAAAGTAGAATCGTTTTCTTCCTAGAAAAAAGAGACTTTTTCTCTCCTGACCAATACGGTTTTAGGAAAAATAAAAATACTGAACAAGCTATTGTATCTTTCCTAGAACAAGTAACTGAACATATTGATAAAGGGTCCAAGGTATCTACTCTATTTATAGGCTTAACAAAGGCTTTTGACAGAGTTCAACATAGCACATTGTTAAAAAAGCTATATTGTTGTGGATTCAGAGGGATAACCCGGGATTGGTTGTCCTCGTATTTGCATGGGCGAACGCAATTGGTTAGAGTAAATGGACAATTAAGTAAAGAGTTACCGATAAATGTGGGAGTCCCACAGGGTTCTGTCTTAGGACCTTTATTATTTTTAGTGTATGTAAACGGTATCTTTCGACAACAATTTCGAGGGTCTCCAACTGCTTTTGCTGACGATTTCTCGTTTACATATGCTAGTCCAAGTTATCAAGATAATATCATGCTCATAGATCATGATTTAAAAAGTTTGTCTATTTGGTTGGAAGCACATAATTTTGTTTTGAGTCACAAAACGAAATTATTACATTTTAGGGATACCTCATCGTTGTATCTTGAGACAACGTATCATACTTTCAAATGCAGCAGAAACAATAACACGCAATGCCCTCCTAATGACTGCTTCTTAGTGAACACTGTTGATGAATTTCGATATCTAGGTATTATTATTGATCGAGATTTAAATTGGAAAGCGCACACACAAGGACTGAAAACTAGACTATCATTGGTCTCCAGAAAAATGTATGTCTTACGGCTATTTTGTCCGCAATATTTACTTAGGACGATTTGGTTTATCATGTTGGGGTAGTGCTTGCAATGCTGCACTACGTCCTATCTACGTGCGACAAAAGCAGTTAATCAGAATAATGTGCTTTAAACCATCTTTTTCGCCTTCGTGGCCATTATTTGAAAATCTCAGCATACTTCCTCTACGTCACATATTCGTCTTCAAGGTACTTAGAATATTCTATGTTAAAAGTGGGAATAATTTTGTGACTCATGCAGGGTATAATCTCAGATCAAATCATACTTTCTTGAAACATATTCCTAAGTTTAGATTAGATCTACGGAGAAACTTTATTAATATCGTTGCACCAATCATTTTTAACAATTTACCGTTGGATATTCGTAAGTGCGGCAACTTCTCTAGTTTTTCAATATACCTTAAAGAATGGCTTCATCAAACTAAAAATATTGACCATCTTTTTCAACTATTGGTTTAAAATCTTATTGTTTTTGTTTTTATTGGTTTTAAAATTATATATGTTAAAATTAAATGGTGTAGTTTAAGAGGTTTTAATATATTCATGTGTAGTAAGTAAGATGTAGTTATAATTTTATTATACAATTTTTGTTTCTCTCAATTTTAACTGTAAAATAATTTGACTTTAAATTGATTTTAATTTTGTAAATAGAATTCAAATATTTTTTTGTGGCTTAGAATCAGGGGACCAGTCACGTGATCTATTTGATCCAATGGTTCTCTTATCTTACCTTCTTAATCTTGTTAGTTTTAATAATGTTTTACACACAATGTATTTTATTTATAATGATTAAGCTGGTAATGAAATAAAATAAAAAAAAATAAAAAAAAAAAAAAAAATTTTGAATTTTTGGATTAACCATGAGAGTAAATTATTTGTTATTTCTCATGATATAAATTTCTGCGCTTTAATATTTTTTTTTTGGCTTCGGGTAACCTGTCGCTACTTATTTATTAAAATTTTCTGTATTGGGATATTTTTCGGGATAACAAAACAAAAAAAAATGTCATGATAGTTAAAAAAAATTTCAGGATGTCATTAAAAACTAGCGTGATATAGAAATTTTTTCGGGATGACACTAAAAAATATCGTGATATTCGGTATATTTCTCCGGCTAACTTCATGTCTTAGTAAAAATTATATAATAAACCGTATTATGGATTTATTTTAATAGTTAAAGCTGTACATGACAAAAATCGCAAGAAATAACCATTTGTTGTATTTAGGCACCAACAATTATAGGCAAACCGAACAGCTTTTCCTCGTATAAATTGTTTCATACGACATCTTTCGTAATACGGGTGGTTCCATAGCCTCAGCTAAGGAACAATATTTTCGTAAGAAAAGCAACCGTATTTTTTTAACTATACGATCTGTTTAGGGGCTGCACATTGCACGCTCAATGCCAGCTTATACTGGCATAGAAGATGGGTCGGCCCGTGCTTTTTGCGCACCGACAGTGGGTCATAGATGTGTTGTATTTCCTCACAGATCGTAATCTGTAGATGAAATTTCACTTTGCATCCTGCCCTATCGGGATTCATACCCGGTACCTCCATATCCAAACGCCAAAGCTTTAACCACTGTACAATTTGGGTGGTAAAAAGCAATCGTTGGAGTTTTTGCAATGTTTTCTATTTACACAAGTTCACCAGGTTCATTGCCCCCAGTTTCACAGTCCACTTCCTCAAAAATGTATATGTCAGTTTGAAGGATTGAAACAGTTAATCAATTTGTTAATTATATCATTTATTTCTCTCGGCATGATTGTGAAATACATACCAAAAATAATACCAAAAATTTACACTGTTAAATTTAAAAATATTCCAATTGGATTTGTTTTTCGGGGAAATTGGCCAGATAGATCAGCCAAAACCCTATGAGTGTGGTAAATGAGATCTAATTCTGGTGATTTTTAACTTATCAAGAGAAATTTTTACCTTTACGGTTATTTCCCATATACCAGAAATGTTCACGGGATCTCTTTCATCTATTCGAATAGGTCAGAAAAGTATCTATCAATATTGTGAAGACGGAACACGAATGATGATTTTCACCTTGTTTTCAAAATTTAAAACTTCTTCTTTTTCAATTTTTTTCTTAATTTAAACTTTTGGTTTTTTCTCCAATAGGATTTTTACCCAATTGACATTCTCAAATAAGCAACGAAGCCGATTTATTGTAACAATAATCAAATAACAGAAATCCTAGAGATGTTCATGGGCTCACGTTTATACTTTTGAATAGTTCAAAGATTCGACATTTGATAGTTCCAGACATTGTTTGGTTATGGCGATATTTACAGTGCCATACACGACTTAGAAGTTTCATTAAATAATTTGAATATATAATCAAATTTTATTTCTACGATCCTAGAGATGTTCACTGGGTCCCACCTACATGGTCAAATCGATCAGTTGAAACCCTATGAGTGTGGTGAGTGGGATCTATTTCTGATGATGTTTAACTTGCCTATGGACATTTTTATGTTTTTGGTTATATCCCATATACCAGAAATGTTCTAGGGATTTCTTTTATATGTTCGAATAGGTCAGAAAATTGTCTATCAATATTGTGAAAACGGGACACGAATAATGATTTTCACCTTCTTTTTCAAAATTTAATTGGGTAATATCCTATTGGAGAAAATAACAAAATTTCCAATTGGGAAAAAAATTGTAAATGAAGAAGTTTTAAATTTTGAAAACAAGGTGGAAATCATTATTCGTGTCCCGTTTTCACAATATTGATAGACAATTTTCTGACCTATTCGAACATAAAGAAATCCTTTGAACATTTCTGGTATATGTGATATATATAACCGTAAAGGTAAAAATGTGTCTGGGCAAGTTAAAAATCATCAGAAATAGATCCCATTCACCACACTCATAGGATTTTAACTGATCGATTTGACCATGTAGGTGAGACCCCGTGAACATCTCTAAGATCGATGAAATAAAATTTACAAAATTTATTAAAATTCATTGAATTTCTAAGTAGCCTGTATTGCAGAGTAAATATAGTTTTAAATTTCTATGTTCATTTCAGTGTTACAACTTTGTCTACGCTATCCTAAATTATATTTTAAAAACTGTGAATGTCTGTAGGAGCGGTGACAGAAAAATTAGAAAATAGATCGAAATCAAAAAGCATAGTTTTTTAAAAATGCGCTGGATTTGGTAAAAACCATCATAATTAAATCCTGTTTACTACACACGTGTGGTTTTGATTTAGCTATTCGGTCATATAGGTGAGACCTCGTAAACACCTCTAGGATCGGAGATATAAAAGTAGAAACATTGTCTAAAATAGCCTTCTTTAGAATTAAAAAAAGTTTAGTAAATCATTTTACGATTTCCTCGTGTTTATTTCAAATCGTTAGAAAATTATTTGATCTTTACAGCGACACTACTAGGTACTTAGGGACTTACCTAATATAAATGTTAAAGATTACATAAAAATGTTTCAATTTCACCACAAAAAAAATCTAATTGGAATATTTTTAAATTTAACAGTGTAAATTTTTGGTATTATTTTTGGTATGTATTTCATAATCATTCTCTCGGTTGAGTTAGATTTTTTTTTCTTATTCGTACAAAAATCACAAAACTACCAGAATTATTATTTTATCAATAATTTTTCTAGTGGGTATACCAAAATAATTGGGCGAAAAATCATCTTCATTTTTGGTCCCAGCACTACCCGCATCATTATCATTTCCATCCACTACTGTTTCACATTTCGGGAGGGAATAATACAAGTTCATAGCATTCGGTGTTTCCTATTTGGGTTTGCCTTAAGAGGGATTTCTCGTCATCATATACTTCATCATATACTATGATCTGAACAAATTTTGTTTGAAATTAAACTTATATTCATAAATAAAAATTGAATCCATTTTTTTCCTAAATGTTATATACTTTTCAAAATATTAACAAAAAAAGAAAAAGCTTTTATGAAAGCTGCCACTTCCGATGAACATATTTTGGGCAAAAATCACTGGGATCTTCAAATTAATGAAAATGAACTTACGCACAGAGATTTTTCTTAAGCCCCTTTTTGACTTTTGGCGATATAGCGGTTTTTGCACTACGTAATGTAATAAGAGTTTTTTGTAAAAAAAATCACCTTTTCGATTGTACACATTTTTGAAAATTGATCTGAACTGATATAGTTGCAAATTTAATTTAGAATCTTTCAGAGCATAGTCGATATTCTTATTATTGAGATACTTTTCAAAATATTTGCAAAAACCGGAAAAGGTTCCTATAGAAGGTGACACTGCCGTTGGGGGATCTCCAAATTTTTGAGAAAAAGGTTAGGAAGGAAAGTTTTCCCATCGGTTGTGTTAAAATACAGGAAATTTTTAAAATGTTGTTTGGATTGATATGCAGGTTTGGGTTATTTACAATTTTTCCCGTGTCCAAGAAACAATCCAAACTACATAAAATTCTACTTGTGAAGTGATTTTTTTTTAAATTTAAGAATACATTTTCCGCTAACTGTATTATATTAATTTTGTATATTTTTAAAATATTCTATTGTTTTTGCTCGTGTATTTATTGTGCGATATAAATATAATGACAGTACATAATTAAACAATAGATTTATGGTGGACAATAGTTTTTTTTTAAATTATAATTCGAGTACTGTAGAATACAAAATTATAATTTATTGTTAATTGTTTTTTAAATATAAAATTGTCCTTGCTGTAATTGGCGTCAATGAAAATTTAACACTTTTCCGTTTTGTCATTTTAACGGCCCATCAAATTTTTTTCAATTCATTCACAAACAAAAATAAAGTTTTACAAAAAATCCGATTTAATTTGGGTCTCAATTACAATTTAACATGCATGTGGTATTCAAATTTTTTATATCTGAAGAGATCAAATAAAATTCCTAATAGGTATATTATTGAAGATCAAATACTATCTTTTTTTGTATAACAACAGATATCTATAAACAGGAAATTAAAATCATGATTCCTTTAAATTTTAACAATAAATTTTAAAATATAAAAATTTCTTGAATGAATCTATCGATCCAACCATTTTTTTATATATATTTTGAACAAAAATTTCATTAGTTCTGCACAAAATGAAATAAAAAAAAGTTTTGTTCGACGGGTATTTTTTTTTTTAGTTTTAATTATAATTTTAAAATTAAATTGAAATTATGGAGTCTGCATTTTTTACGGATTATATTTTAACTATATATACCAAATTTTTACATAAAGCTTTCGTGGACCAGATAGAACGAATTCGAGATGAATTAATATAAAGAAATAATAAATGACGATATTTTATAAAAAAAAAGTAAAATTTTTTTAAAATTATTTGTAAAATAATTGTAATCGTAATTGATAAAAAATTTATTACAATCAAATTATCTAAGGTATTTGAACGTGAGCTCGAATCGCTTTTAATAATAATATCTGAGCGGTTTACTTTTGATATACATGAAGTATCAAAATAAATTCAAGTAAGTACGTGAGTTCCACTCTTTGTGCGGATAAACGACGCCCGCATACACCGATCACATGTTCTACATACATCCAAAATCCAATTAAACGAAATTAATATATTTTTTTTTCTAAATTTGTAACGCTCCCAAAATATTGTGGTGTAATAAATCGTCAGAATATAATTTATTAATAATATTACAAATTATGAAATAAACACCTTCCTGTTTTTATTTTGTGGTGTATATCAGGCGTGTATGATCATCCGATCGTATCCATATATTAATTTGATAAATAAACCCAATGACATGGCAAAATAAAATTATTTTTAAATTAAAAAATGCTTAAAAAATAAAATTAAAAATCAATTAAAATTATTATTGTTAAATAAAAAAATAAATTATGATCGAACAAAAAAGCGACCGATCGATTTATATATTTTTTGTTGTTAAATCAATAATAAATTTGATCATCACGATTGACGGCCAAAAAAAACTGTATTTTTTTTTTTTTTTTTTTTTTATTAGAACGATTCATTCATTCATTTTGATCTACACTTGATCGGTTTTCTTTTTTGATATCGTCGATATATTCTTAATATTTTTATTGTTATATTTGGAATGTCTTACAAAAATGATTGAAAGAATATTAACAATAATTAGAGATACATCGATAGATTAGAACGTAAATTATAATTTTCATGGTTTAACAACTGAAGGTGCTACTGGTTGTTGTAGGGTGATGATTGGAGTGAATTAAGCTTATGGAAGGTGTTATGTCAAAAATTAAATGTGGTCTTGAAATTAATATTCAATGACCACAGTTTATAGGAAGCTATATGTTGAAAGAAATTTTGTATTTTTTTTAAATAAGTATAATATTTGTACGAAACTTTATATTAATGGCAAAATTTAATTAAATTCTGAGAAATGCTGGGTAGTTTATGTTAAAATGATAAATGTTTTATTATTTCTGATACCAGAAAATTGTTAATAACCATAAATAGAGATTAAGGACACTAATCTGGACATAAAATTATATGACAGCACATTTCCTATATGAAACGACCAATTTCTCAAAAAAACGTTTTCTTATCGCAAATTAATTAGTTTATCAAACACAAGACCAATAAGGTTAATTGATAATAAGTCAACTTTACACTAAAAAAGGTGTTGATTTGGGCTCTGCAAGCTGTATGAGAGAAAACTCAATGCTTTTTTAAAAACGAGTGGAGCCAAAAATTTTTAATGAAGCGTTAAAATCTCATCTACCAATTAACGAATAAATACAAACAAATGAATGCTTGATAATATATTTAGTTTAATTGATTTCGGTAATTTACGTCCGTATGAAAACATATAAGTCAGTCTTAATGGAATTTTTATTTCTCAAATTACTAATATCAAACTCACGCGCAGAACTAATTTCACATCAATATTCACATCCATATTCTTATTCAAACTAGGCCTACAATAAAATTCATTTTTTGCTCAAACTGTTATAAGTTTAGTAAAATTCAAGTAAAATTTTAATAAAGGAAAAATGTCGACGCACGTAACAGAAATTCGATTTCAAACCCACCGCAATGTTGTAATCAAATTCTATGGTTTCATGATTTCAGAACCATCACCATCATTTACCATGCACTCGGTTTTGTAGAAATGAGTGTGCTTGCGACTTTTTAAAAACACGAATCATTTGAGGAATCAACTCTAAAGGGGAATAATAGAGTTATCAGAATTTTCGAGCAGTCAAGTTAGAAGACGTGTTTCATCAAAATTTGGATGCTAGGAAATTTATTTGTTCTTCCATCCTTAACAATACTGAAGGAAATAGACCAAATGATTAAAATATTCTTAATTTTTTCTTAAATATTTTTATTTTCTGCGTGATCAAGTTTTTCTATATTTTGATGATTGTTCACGTTAAAAAATCGAAGATTATTGTAAAACTATTTAAATTCGTTGAGGCTTCGTAATTGGAAGCATAAAGCAAAATGAAAGTGGATACCCCACCAATGTAGACGCAATACCAACTTCTAAATATAAAACACGTAAGACGCATTTTTATTGCAACCTGGACCTGCACCACAAACTAATTTACTGAAGCGGTGCACTCCAATAATACGAACAGCAGTGACTCAGTTAGCTATTGAGGGTATTATAAGTAACTACTAGCCAATGTCATAACTCTCATGGATTCCTATTATGAACATTTTAAATTCAATTGGATTCATCATATCTACAGAGGTACTATATTGTACTGAGCAGGTTTCCCCAACAGGAACTATTCAGCGAATTTACTTAAATTTACATCACAAGGCGTTTAATATCCTGTTTACATGAGCCAACTGAATAAATTAACCGAAAATAAAAAATTTAACTCATTGGTACGACTATAAAAAGTAAAGTTATTTATTTTTCTGAAAAATCAGGAATTCAATATTTTAGAGTAGCCTCATGACGCTCCATCAGATGTGTAGCCATTTCTAAAATGCTGGAATTATTACACAGGAAATCTTATTACCGTATATGAAATATGAAATCGGAGCATATACATGACACATTGTGTTGTATGAAAAATTAATAAAGCTACAAATTTTCGAGAAATATCAAGAGTGTACCCGACCATGGCAAAAACAACAATATCTGCATGAAAACCGCAGAAAAATTGTGTAAAATTGTCCAGGTCAAGTTTCATGCCGGGTGTTTGGGAATATTTCGGAGGAATGAGATACACGGTAGGTTGAAATACACGGTTTTGAAGGTTGGTTTTTTGCCTGGAATATTTCGCCCATACTGAACGTACTTCATTTATAACGCCTAGGCGCTCTATTACAATTATACATATTTGTCCAAGTTTAGAAATACATGAAAAATTACAAATAATAAGTTTTGCTTCAAAATTAGAAAATTTTACAAATTTTACCGCCTATGGCAGTATTCTGGTAATTCCCCGGGAATCGAAAATTGGGGAAAGAATTTAGATGTAATTTCTGTTTAAACATTTTTTGGCCTTCTCAGTTTATACCTCGCTAATGTTAATTTTTTTTTTAAAACAAAGTTAAATTTGGAATGTTCTTCCCTGAATATTTAGATATTGCAAAATTGTTCCCAATTTATAAAAATTATCATCAAACTTTTCCTCTCAGTGGCACTATTCTGGTAATTCTTCGAGAATATGGAACTGAGGAAAGAATTTATATGTAATTTCAACTTAAACATTTTTTTTCTGGCATACTGAGGAAAAAAGGTGATGTTATTTTTTTTTTAACAAAATTAAATGGGGAATATTTTTCCCTGACATTTTAAATATGGCAAAACTATTCCCAATTTATAAATATTTACATCAAACTTTTCTCCTTAGTAGGCCGGAATTGATCAAAAATTATACATGTAAATTCTTTCCCCAATTCCCTATTCCCGGAGAATTGCCAGAATAGTGTCACTGGACAGACTTCGAATTAATAAATCCGGGTTAGCAAAATTTGATCAAATTATCTGGAAAATAAGTTTATTTGGAGGTTCGCTAAATTGTTTACCAACTAATTTTGCGGGTTGGTCTGTGTACAAAAGCCACTTTTATTTTTTTAAACAAAGGTACATAGGTTTTAGCCAGGTGTGGTGCACGGAACGACAAGCTTTCATGCTTAGCTTGAGTTATCAAAACAAACCAAAATGGCACAACGTTTGTAGCAATTCATTCAGCATTACTCTACAGAAATATTTTTGTTCAATAACATTCAGATACCAAAGAGATATTAAATAAAACTGTATAATAATGAGGAAATAACGTTCTGCTGTTTCTCTGGAATGTTCAGGTTTGAATTGCCAGCAATGAGCATAATCATCTGCGAATGCGACTGCTTTACTAATTTATTGGTTCATTTTTTATTTACCTACTTGTTCAGAACCCAAACTGCGTTTATCGCTGTATATTCCGCTACTCTGGGATTAGATTATCTACTTGCCGTTAACAAATTTCTCAAGCGATTTACCAAAGACCGGCAGCAGCATATTTGGCCTGTATGCTTTGAAATCGGTGTGGTCTCCATCACCGTCCTCTTTGACAATTATTACTTTGCCATTTTACCACCAAAAAATTCTTTATCCTGGCAAGCATTCGGGAAGCGTATTACCTTTTTTCATGGACATGATGGCAATCGTGTTCGGCCATCGGCTTCTTCACGGTTAAACTGTTCCACCAGATTCGATTTTGATGTTATGTAGCGTTGTGCACGGCATATTGTTTGTTCATTTGTGTCTGTTTAGTGGCAATCATCAGGCAAGAGTGTATTCAGTAGACATTAAGTAGTATCTTCCCAACATGTTTTAATTTGGGTTGCTTTGGCTTGATAAATGAATACGTTAAATGTACTTATTACGACGTCGCTTCTTTTGCGCACGCAACAAAGGTTTTGATTCCCTCTGATAAAACTTGATATTATGGACTCTAGTACGTTTGATGGTAAGATTGCTTGACCACGACGGTTGTTTAGATGTTCTAGCACATTTTGGAGGCAATAATTTTTCGCAGACACTAGTTATTATTTAGGTCATAACCCGTTCTATTCTGTATATATCATCATTAGATGTAACTTGTAACTGGTTGACTATCCATTGCCATTTTATTCCCAACAGACTGAAGAACCTATCCCTGTTAGCATGCTTAAGTGAGTACCTCGGAATCTTAGGTTTTATCTCACCTGTGTATTAAGGAAGCCGCCCTAGCAGTAAACGTAATTGTTGTATGTGATCACCTGTGATCCCCTTTTTCATTGACTATAGTTGGTTACTCTTCTCAACAGTCCGCCAGTTACTATTGTAAGGTCAATATTCGACTCCCCATTATAACTGTATGTACTTGGCAGAAATGAGTGTTGTATTTCACAACCATCCAATCATGATGATTAGAAAAAATGGTATCAGGGTGGTTAGAAAAATTAGTAGACTGAGTGATGATTAGAGTTGTTAAAAGTTAAATTCAAACATAAAAAAGAAATGTTCTTTAAACCATTCTTAAGAATATTTATAGTACCATTTTTACAATAATATTAAGATAGCATAAAATGGATCCAATTAATGCAAATATGTTCATTAATAACCGTGATGTGTTGCTTGACTCGGACACCAGCGACGACGAGGGTTACGAGGAAGATAACGTAAATAAAATAGAAGGTTACTGCGAGGAAGTTGTCCCAACCTGCAATGATGTGTAATTAAAAGGAAATATTAGAAGATCGATTTCATCATTCCAAAATTTGTGTAAAGATATTCATGATTTGGACATTGGATGTTGTAATCCTGTACGAAACGAATTAAATACCGACAAACAGATGATGATCGCATTATGGTGTGGATCGCATTATAAATAAATAAACTATATTTAAATATTCTTTCACAGACACACCATATACATTGACAATAGTTTTCATAATTACGCAACTGCTGTCGTTGAAGGGGTGCTGTATGATCGATTCAGATTGACAGCTCTATTTCACTGAGAGAAAAACACTATCCCATTAAAAAAATTACCATCTTTGAAAAAAAATATGCTATCGATAGTCAACCGATCATAATATTTATTATAATGATAGTAATTCCATTATAATTTGTTTGCTGTCAATTTGACAGTATATACTATCAGCATAATAATTAAATAAAATTTCGATTCAATAAAACGAATTTTCTATATAATAGCATAATTCTATAGATTCGATCGAATGACACATAAAGATAAACATTTCTGTCAAAGTAATTATATTTTATGTCATGTCGATGACCAAGTAGTTCCATATGAAAACACGACATTGCTAATTTAGAAATGTTTTCCAATATTTATGCAACAAAATTGTTTCTATATGAAATTTTGGGTTATTCTGAGTGATAGACAGATATTAAAATCTGATTTTTTTAAATCGAGGTGAGGTTACCAAGGCGTTGGGACGACGTTGGGAACTTGGGAGTTTGGTTTCCAACTATGAAAAATTGAATTATTTATATTAAAATATTCAGCCGTATCATCATACTGCAGACTGCGGTGACCAAACTACAAAAATATTGAAAATACTTTGAACTTACATACAAAGTATATAATCACACTGGCCTAGCGAATTATTATGATTCGCTACGCAATTGTCAACACCCTACTAACCTTGAATTTTATTGTATTTAACGCATAGATGCGATTTCTTTATGAAAGTTTGTTTATTATAAAAATAATAAATAAAAATTGACAAAAACAATTTTATATCGAGAAACTCCTTTTAAATTTGATCTTTAATGGCAAAAAAGATTACAATTGTTCTGTTAATGTGATAACATGTATATCGCGGAATATTATTGTAGTTGTTAATAAAACAATTTATGATCATATCAATAAACTACGATTAATATGAGAAATTGCTTGTTAAGATAACAGTATCATTTTATAACAATTATTACAATTTCAAGCTTTGAATACGAAAGGAGAATTTCTCTCAGTATAGCAATGAGTGGGAACAAATTACGTCCCTTCTGACATGCCAAAAGGAATAAATATGCATAACCAGTGTAAAAATGGTAAAACTGAACTATCACTACTTCAATTCAATATGACGAATGGACTATGACTGTGTAATATATGTAAAAAAAACAAAAGATAATATCAAAATTGTGCACTGTTATGATCGATACAAATATTACATCTAGCCAATAAATATATTTGATAACAGATGGCGCACAAAGCAAATAATTAGGCAAGTACCTAATAGTTAGACAACAATAAGCGTGTTTTTTTATTGGAGCACTATCCGGCGCCGAAGAGAAATTTTCTACTGAAACTGGATCCATTATTCACTGGTGTCGCTGCTAATCAAAAAATTAAATTGTAAACTTCATGCAGTCGAATGACACTTCTACTTTTGTGTTTATGTTGTTTGAAAAAAAAAATCGCAAACATGTTAAAACTCAAACAAATTGCGAAATAAATAATAAACTAGATACATTTAACAAAAAAGTTTTATTAATATTTAGTTGTTCACAATAGTAAATATAGCGAATAAGTTTTTAAGTTTAAAATTTGAGTGCTGTGCCTGCGTGTGATACTAATGGTTACTCCAACGAAAGCCTCTCAAACGTCATTAATATTCAAAACACCGTTGCCCACAGTTGTAAATGAGTTAGATTTGATCGTGAATTTCATTAAATGTCCTAATTTGTTTTGTGGTTCTTTTGTAGAATGATGAAAGACGACGAAGTAAATCGGTGTAAAATTTATGGATACCGGGTCGATATCATCCACAACGAAGTGATTTGAATGTCTGGTGGTTTATCTCGTATGAATGTCGGCGGTAAAGGAAATGAGAATGAAGGGGAACCGCAACGGATTGTTCAATTGCTGAGGGTAGTAATGATGTGCAGGATCCAAAAGCAAGGGTCAAGGCTAAAGCAAAAAAGCGACGTCTACAAAATTCAACCGTAACAAAATGTAAAGGAAGGACAGCTGCAATCCGCAGGTGATAGTAACATAAATATAGATGACAGCGATAGTGATAATGGATTTATGGATGTGAAAATGTCGAAACGGTGTTGTGCCCATTCATGCTATACTTCGCAACTTAAAAACCGTATGGTCCATTATTTCGAATTTCCAAAGAATGGGGATTAGTAAGTTCCATTGAATTGTTTCGATCCTGTAGTTAGGTAGAGGATTTTAATCCAGTGTACTATTCTTTTCTAGCGCTCAGAAATGGGCAGTCAAGATCCGCCACTTAATTTGAGACCCAAGAAAACACTGCGGCCCGTTACTGTACGAATTCCAACAATATTTGTTTCAAATATTGAACAATTTATGCCCGGAGGAGATAAGCGATTCCTCGATCCAGTTACGATAACGGATGATGATATCACCTTGAGCAAAATGCCTTCAATAAGTCTGCTTAAGAGACAGCACACTGAAGAACCAATGACAACAAATTTATGTGACAGTCCATCTCCTGAATAGAACCTATCTATCTAGAAGAATATGATTTACCACAAAATAATCAGTCGCGAGATGTTGAATCTCCAGTTTTAACGTCCGAACCGGATTACGAACTCGAAGAGTGTCTTGAAGAAGATGAAGATCCACCAAATGAAAAACTCACGTGCTCCGATAAGTATTTTATAGAAAACGAAGGTTCCCAAACTTCAACCCAAGCCGAATATTTTCTGGATGAACAAGATGAAATTAATCAGGTTCCATTACGTCTATGTGCCAATGAATTTTTCGGAGAGTAACTACTATTTTTCCACGAAGATGCTCACATGAACTAATAAATAGCGTGTTACCGCGATTCGAAATCCCGTCCCACGATTACTTACCACAACAAATATGTATACCATGCCTAAAAAGGGTTCATCGATGCGCGAAACAATGAACGATTTCGACCCGGTTCAAGAAAAACTAATGAACAGTTGAAATCGTGTTTTTTAATTTAATAAATTTTCTTATCAATATACAAAATATTTTTGATTTATAAACATATAATTTATTAAAGTTTTCCTTATTTTTCACAATTTTATTATGTATTTTAAATCCATAGATACATGTTATGAAATTGGACGACTATATCCGCTAACACAAGAACTGTACAAAAATTAAAAATTTTTTAATGATTATAATTTTACAGTGATATCAATTTAAATTAAATTAGGCAATTAAAATTGTTTAAAAGGAAAATTATTTATCCTTTTTCTTCCACCGGAAAATTTTCTGTTAAAGTTTGTTACTAAAACTAAGACCCACGCTCTTCTTTTGCTCCACTGATGGGCCCAAATTCATAACCGCCACGTCCATCGAACTGTAAAAAGTAATCATGGTGTTTCCATAGTGATTTACGATGGGATACGGTGAATAATGTGATTCCTGATTTTCGGCAGTGTTGCTACATGCATCCTTTGGCATCGACCGAAACTTCGCTCGTACATTCGTCCAAAATTGCAAATTGTGGATTGTGATAGCACATCGATAGCGTTTAGATCACGTCCCGATTTTCTAGATATGATAATTGAACAATTTCCCCGTTAACCCCGTCGCAACATTACATCGTACGTCTGCGGTTAAATAATTTGATCACGTAGCATACTTAAATTTTAATAAAAATTAAATTATATTATTTTTTTTATAAATTTTTTTAAAACACAAAATTATTTTTTACTTTACAAAACAAAAAAAAATGACATACGTCAAAATTTCAAGTTTTCTTTGATTTAAGGGCTGTACAAAACAAGGGAAATTAAAGGTTTCCTCCTGAAATGGATAGTGCTCCCAATAGCGGCTCCCGATAAATAGGTAGAGCAAGATATTTTTTTATCGAGTTTTAAGTAAAAGAATGAAAAATCTTAGTTTACAGTTAAACAAATTAATTATATGCAAAAATAGCGCATTAAATATAAATTTTGACTTAGAAAATTGGCTGCTCCGGATACAGCTATCGGGCGCTAATAAAAAACACGCTTAATGTTTTTTTTATCTTCCAAAAATAAGACTGTAGTTCACTATGAACTTCGCATATAAATTTTTCAGTTCCGTCACACAAAACAACGTTACGATCTTCCACGTTAAATTGACGAAGCCAAATATACAGGAGAAAGTAAAGAGTAGTCGTCCGGCTCCGATAATATTGTAAACCTAACCAGAACCGGTATTAACCTATATCATCTATACCACCTACGTTTGTGTACGGCTACTTTTACGTCTAAGTGTTTAATGTACATTTTAAAAACATTTTTTTTATTTAGTGTTTAAATTGCGCGCACTACTCATAATAACGCTGTGAACACGCAACAAATATAATTTAAATATTAATTTAATCAATATTAATAGATAACAAAACAAAATTATATATTGCATACATTTTTAATTTAAAATATAACAATTGAGAACAAAACATATATATTTGTAATAGAAAATAATGTTATACTCGTAATATGTTTAAGAGTATAATGGGCGAGGGAAGTTGTAGAGTAGATTTTAATTTTTGTATTGTAAAAATCATTTCCGTTTTTTATTTATTCGATCGATTTGCATAACAAATAAAATTAAAAATATAAAAAAGAATAAAATTTTTTTACAAAAATAAATTATTAACGATTGGATTCTGATAAATATATAATAATATAATATCATACACATATTTTGTTATATTTTAATAAAAAAAAAAAAAATACAAAAAATGTTGGGATTGGTAATAAATTTAATTGGAATAAAAGTTGACAGGAAGTTATGTTATGTTTATATACAAGCAAGCAGCGGCATCAGCAGCAAAAAATGTATATTTTGACGTGTTAATTGTACGATGGATTAATGAGATGTTATGCTTTTGTGTTATGTTAATGAAATGATTTTAATATTTCATAATATGTTTAAAATTTAAATTAATTCGGTATCGTGGTGGCGAATGTAGGCTATTTAGAAGAGTTAGTTTATGATGTGGTATTTTAATGGCTAAGAAATTATATAGAGATTTATGTATTCAGCTCGCAAGAAGTGTTTACCACGCTTGAATGGCCTTAAATAAATTCAACAATGTTTTATATATACTGATTAAAAATCCCCCGAGGTTGTAAACCAGCTTATTGTGTTGTTCAGCATGCGCACGCATAATTTTCACATAAATCTATATTAATTGTATAAATCTATAAAAATATAATTTATTGATAAAAAAAAATATTTATCTAATATTTTTCCAGTCATATTCGCTTTTGAATTATGATCCAATATGTATCATGCTGATTTTTATACCAATTTATTTTATGACGACTGACAAAATAAATAAATTTCGTATAATTTGAATTTAACGTGGTTGTTGGTTTTTGTATCTGACGCACCTGTCCATTTAAGTGTACATAAACAAATACGTATACCATCATTCCTTGAGTCAGATTTAAAAGAGTTTGTTGCGTACATACAAACGATTGATACAATTTGTAAGCATTATAGGGAATTGCCGCATGGGTGGTGAAATTTGTTACAGAAGGAATATTTTTATGAAGTTAATGATGTTGAAAATTGTATGTTAATAAAATTTGTAACATTTGTTAATAATTTTATGATGGGAATATTTAATATAATGTAAAGCTATCTGTTATAGTAAAATGTAGTAACTGAACTCCTCGAAAAAATTGTATTATTATAAAAAGAACATGATGCCACAAGTCGCCTTTAGAAATTCGAATAAATCTTAAACGAGCGTGTCAAGATTTTTGGGCGATGTGACCGAGGCTCGTCCAGTGTTTTCGGACTTTTTCAAAATTCCTTGCGCGGTAAATTGATATGTTAGGATCGCTTAACGTACCGTACCTCCTAAACGCGCCAACTCCAAACTTGAATTAAAATGACATATTACCATCAGCTCGCCAGAAATATCAAATTCTTAGGTTTCATGCCAGACGCCTTCATGCTTCAGATGTCCGAACTCTCAATACACAACAAATTGCTTCTGTACAGCCACATGCTAAAAGAGGTATGCACCTATGCGGCATAGGCTATGCCGTATTCAGTTTTAGGATTTTACCAAGAAAAAATAAAGTACTGCGAGGGATTGTGAATGCTCCATGGTACATTAGTTACGACATCCTTCATAGAGGCTTGAAAGAGGAATACGTCACCGATGAAATAAAAAACCAAACACGGAAACACGTACAACAGCGCGATTATCTCGACATGAAAATGCAGATATATGTCAGGACCACTTTAGCTGGGAAATTCGAATTATAATTATTAATGACAATTTTTATATGTCCGTCTCGCAGGAGATGACAGAAATGTCGCAGAAAGCATCACTCCATCTGATAAAAGTATCGGCTTCCGAAATTCCTATATAATCAAACACTGTCACTCAACCGTCGTCGTAAATCTAACAAATGATTCCGTTACACTCACACCGTGTCACGTCCTGTTACACTCAGATGCGCTACAAGCGAACAAGCTTCATAAAACCATCATGCGTACATCAAGTTTCAGTAACTGGCTTAGGACCGTCCCTTCCTTAAAATAAAAAGGCTCCTTAAAATAACAAGCCAGCTACCGCAGAAAAACTTGAATATTGAAGTGATAGATTTGTGAAAACCGATAAAAATAGCTGACCCATATTTTTACAAAAACGGTTATAAAACCTACTCATAGATATATGTTCCAAGACGGTCACATAACAACCGCACCCAATACACTTATAAGACAAAATACAATTTTTTAGTTATATAGCATCAGGACGACGTTACAACGTACAATCAACGAGAAGACTCGATCAACATTGGCAAAAGCTTAACATAATTCTGAGACCTTGATGCGTTAGCGATCAAAAAATTACTTTACTTCAAACCTTGCATAAAAATTCGATTTTTTATGTGATAAAACTTCCGTTCAAGAAATCAGCTACACGTTTGGATGGTCTTCTCCTGCCACTAGTCACAGGAGTTGGAACGTCGCCTCACTCGCCACTCACACCTTGCAAAGCAGTATGACGATCTTCTTTATGAGCATAGAAAGCTGAATCACATCAGTGAAATTCCACCCGGAGAAGTAACTGGCGGTGGATTTTACATACCTATAGCACCATTGCGTATTTAAAACATTAAGTTCTATACTAGCAAGGTAGGTGTGGTGTTTGAAGGCTGCTCTAAAACTAGTTTAAGTGTATCGTTGAATAATTGTTTGGCCGTTGAACCAACTGTACAGTCCAGTTATTTCGCAATCATTTTATGTTTTCAAACATTACCAAACACTCTGTAGGCGGTGTTTAACAGCTGATTGTAATTTTCACGTTTCAGACGATCACTATACAGCGGATGCTAGTCCATTTTTAATCTACTAATAGTTACATCTACTTTCTCTACTGAGGGCAATAGCACGAATAGAGGTCACTCCTGGATGGTTGGTGGAGTTTCGAAGTTTTCTTTGTACCGATTTAGTTATGCGGTAGAACGTATTATAAATTTAAATTTAATTTTTTATTTAATATCCGCCTTTTCTAATGACAGACGATATGTGTGCGGCGATATGGTGGTGACAAGCACAAATGGCATGCGTGGCTTTGGCAAGCGGCTTATGAGACGAACTGAAAATCAAATTTATTTCTTCTTTATCAATTAGGATTTCCATTCTTCAATCATTCGACCCATTCGGACATGTGACGTTGTGGATTTTTTTTCTCTTGAAAGAACACCAATAATTCGACTAGGTTTTGCATTATAACCGGTTTCATGACGCGTTGCTCGTTGTTCTGTCTCAGCTAAATCGCCTGTGATAATTTTAATAGCATGGCCCGGAATGTTACTCATGATGTCTTCCAGCTTAACAAAGCTTGGACTGATTTGCCCTTCGAAGGCGCATGACAATTGACAATTGAGTGAATTAATTTATGCGAAAGTCTATGGCATGGATAAGAAAGCCAATTCCAAATTATCCTCCAGTCTGATAGGCGCTGTAGTGAAGGGTGGTTTAACCGATCCCACGTCCAGAGATCTAAGTGCTTCTATAGTGCAGCAGGTACGCCTAATGTGTAAATTTCTACCTGGTCGCAAAGGTTTTGGAGATTTTCATGTCTTAAAAGGCTTAACATACGTTCCATGTTCACATTTTTATAGCGATGGCGAAGGGTACATTTTCCGACGTCGTTATTGTGATGAATCGGTTTAATTAACCAAAGGCGTTTGCGTAGAGTACACAACTTAATGTTTTTTGTGAACCAACTCTCTAGTTGGCCGGCCACCTAACCCATTTATTGTATTTGTGAAGCACGTACTGGTGATAGATATTAAGGCATCCAGTCAGACTTGAAACATGTTTATATAGCAAGCCGCTTGATATAAAAGAGGCACCCGCTTGAGCAACCTCTAACCTGGAGTACAGATTCTGATGTGGTATTGGTTTGATGGCGCCAATAGCTCGCTGTGACATGTAGTGTTCATAACTATAAGAAGAATTTCCCCTGCTCGCCTTCACAACGTCACCTGATTCATATACACATGGCTCCCTTCAAAATACATTATCGATGTTTAAATTTCAACCCTAATTGGCTGAAAATTTAATATTTAAATTTATTTAAATCTTTTAATTCTTTGTCATTTTTCTCATAAACGACATACTTTTCAAAAATTTAAAAAGCTCCCATTAAAGCTGGAAGTTCTGGTGCACAGATTTCCTCCAAATTACGCAAGGATCTCCGTAATAATGGAATAAGTTTAAGTATAAAGTTTTATTCGAATAGCCCGGACTGTGGAGATGCCGAATTTTAGTGAAACCAAAACTAGACATTTCCGGTAAAATTTAAAAAAAAATCTAAACTAATTTGTATATGCATTAGAAAAAACACGAAATAGCTCCTGCGAAAGTTGCTACTTCCGGTGGATCGATGTTGGCCAAAAATCAGTGGAATGTCCCATTTTAAGGTAAAAGCTTAAGTTTCATCTCATCAATCAATCCATATGGGCTGATTGGAAACCAAATTTTGACTGAAAATCAGTTTTTTGTCAAATTCGTTATTTCCGCTTAAAAGGGTTTTTGTTCTTGACATTTTACTCATATATTTTTGCAAATAGATAAAAATGCATATACATAATTTTCAATATATCTGCAGAAAACGAAACTGCTCGTACAAAAGCTGCCACTCCTAGTGAGCCAAAAACTACTGAGATTTTCCAATTTGTGCAAAAGTTTAGGAATGAAGTTTCATCTTGATCAATCAATCCATCTGGACTATACCGAACCCGTATTTTGGTGTGCAAACAGTTTTTTTGCGAAGATGCCTCTGATAAATGATACCATCAGTTTATTATGTTCAAGATAATAATAATAATAAATAATACAAAATATGTCAAATTTGACACAACCTTCATAATTCCTGTTATTCTAAACAGCTATGATAGCAATATTCTATTAATTGCATAAAATACCTCACCACCCAGGTATTTTAAGCTCACGCAGTGAGTAGTCTTACATTGTGTCGTTTTAAGCCCAACAAATAACAAAACAGAAACAATAAAGTTTAATATTTTTGATTTAAATTATCAAAAATGTAAATTTTTAATATTGCTTTGGTTAAGAATAACCAACATCAATAAGCAGGCACCCCAGCAATCATATTTTTTCAATAATAAAATCACAAAAATTATTGATCAATAAATAATTTATAATAAGAGAATGTAATTTATTCATAATTATATACGTATTACAAAGAATATTGAACCACGTTTTTGTTGGAAAAATCTGCAGCAGCTGCGGACCATCCAAAACTATGACTAGTCTTAGGTGTATTGTGATATTGTTGCCCGCAGTTGGACTTGTGCCGCTCTGCAGAAAAATATCTTAAATCTAATTTACATAACAATATTTTTTTTGATAAGTGAATTATTAAAAATTATTAATAAATTAAAAATTTATTAGGAATCTCCAACCGTGACCAGAGTGATTTGTTTTAATCATACGAGAATACTATTGTGTACGTAAATATTGGTTTGGCATTTGATTCAAAAAAAATTTTGTAATATTTTTATTATATTATATCAATAATGGCACAGCATGGTGGCACACCTTTAATAATTTTTTATGATATTGATGTACATTTGTGGAACGACACACAAAACCTATTAGCTTCGATAATCATAATTTACCGAATAAAAAAATATTTATTCCATAATAATTAATTTGAGTGTGCATGAGCCAAGTGTTTTTTTATTTTTTTTTGATTTGATATGGAATTTGAAACTATATATCGTGTATATATGTAGTAGCAAATCTGGTTAGTGCCTATAACGTGTATATAGCATTATGTTAACTTTCTACGATATAAAAATGTCAACCTACGCGTAATAACCAAAATTAAAAAAAAAATTGGCCCGGGGCAAAAGTTTGTGTATACCCTATATTTAACCTACAGACTATCTGTTTTTACTTTATAATAATTTATCCTATTGTTAAATATGTAATTATTAATAAATTTAAATTTAATAATAGTGCTTTTAATGTCACAATAAATAAAATAAAAATAAAACAGAAAAATTATTATAATTCCGTCCAATAATCATAACAATGACAATAAATATTCTTTAATTCGAAAAGGAAACACACGACAACGTCTTTTGATAAATATTTTATGAATTTTTGATTAAAATTTTGAATTTTACGAAAACTATTTAAATATTATTGCATTTACAATAAATGTGTATATAGTTTGCGTAATCGTTTGTAAGTTGCGATAAGATTTATGACGAACAGGTGAAATGTAGTGTGCTGTTAATATTTTTATTTAAGCACAGACCTGGGCGTCCTTAATGGAGGTATCGGACTCAATCAATAATATCAGTATCAAATAAAATATTGCATCAAAATATTTTTTGCCACCCCGCAATTAGGACATTTGGAAATCCTGCGCTTTCCTTAGTTTGCCAAATAGTGTTTAATTGTGCAATTAACGGTAAAGATTGTGCTTAACGTGTTTTGGGAGATAATGTGAGACTTCTGACGTGATTATCACACCATAAATCCCATCGATCCGTTTAAACATTGATTTATGTAACATAATTCAGTAGTAAATTAAAATAGAAAATAAAATTAGAGGTAAAAACAAATTAAATAAAACTTCAGTTTTCTTTTTAAGTCGTCGCTAGATCTTAACAACTCAAACAAGGCTTGAACTACATAAAACATTTTTGTCATTTCATTATGTGGTTCATGTTTGCCATAATTAGTTCTATGAAGCTCTGGTTTTAAAACATCGTGTTGTGGAAGATTTGCGGTAGGACCATAAATATTTGGGATTCCAAGAATGTAAGATGAATGCGGTTTTCCCGGGAGTGCATTTTCAATAAGCGTAGTAATTTTAGTAATTTAGTAATTTTTGCCTATTAGCCATTGTCAAGAGTGCACCAGGAAGACGAGCTACGTTATCGTGGTGAGGATTATCATGTTCGTGGTCCCAATAAGTACTTTTCATTATAAACAATAAGACTTATTTCGGAATAACTTCAATTCTATCAATGTGAGATAAATGGAAAGGATTCCATACTGGGACTGCTGATTCGTTTATCGGTTATGTCTTTGGTCCATCCGCTAATAAAACTAATCATAGAGTTCACTTTGGCAATCAATGTGTTTGTTAAATGACATATTTTCAACACACATCAAATCTTTTGTCTCATTTACTCTTTTGATTTTTGATGTTATAGTCGCTGGTGTTTTTTTTTTCGATGGAAAGACATAGTTTTAAATTTTTCGATTTTGAAATGTGATTGATTGGCTTCACACCACTCGCTGATGCTTTCTATGTCGTCTTGTAGTAATTTGGTATATCTTAAGAGTTTACTACAGGTACTTCTAAAGGCTTTTAAATCATCCAGAAATAGTAATACGCCGATGAATTAAAACTGACATTAAATATTCCATCCCATGGGACCCACGTACTAGCCTTGTGGAACACCAGAAGAGGCGTTGTTATAATACACCTTTGTTCTCCAATTTCAATATATTGTAATCTATCAGGTGTGAGGAAAAAACAATTGCCGAAATCCGCTGTCAAATGCTTTTCTAGAGTCCGTATATACGTTTTCCACATGATGATGCTGTTCAATGGCCTTAAGAACGCTCCTTGTATACTTCAAGAATTTCAAGTAACTTGGGTATCATTCTACATCAATGCCTCTGTAGCATGAAATATCGCTCCATTTCCTTGATTTAAAAATTGGTGTAATTTTTAATATTTTCTATATCTGCTGATAATAGTCCTGTATATGTAGTGACAAATTGAAGAGTAGATGAAGTGGTAGGTTTAATTGATTAGCTTGATTTTTTATAATACACACAAGACTTTAATTGAGACCGCAACTATCCCTAATATTACAATCGGTGATGAAATGTAACACATTTATGACCTCCTGTCGGAGTGGCAAACTCATGGTCCGACCCATCTTCCATGTCAGTATAGGCTGGCATGGAGCTTGCAATGCAGATGGTCTTAAAATCGGTGCTATAGCCGTACGTCCTCGAGTTGGCCGGTAGACGTAAAGTAAGGACGTAGAAAGCATAACCGCGGAAGAGCAGAGTGAGCCCCAAAACAGATCGCATAGTTAATAATAATAAAAAAAAATGGCCATTGAAGTCGTCGATGTCTTCAGGTTTGTAGATTGATTGGAAAAACTGAGCAAGTTTATGGGCTATTTCTTTAGGATTTGATGATTTAGAGCCTCCTAAATGCATTGTTGTAGGGTAACCTTTGAATTTGACTTTATAGATCTAAAATACTTCCAAAAGTTTTTTTGATCCAACCTAATCATGTCTTGAATATTTTTGATATCCATTAATCTTGCTATATCAAGGGCTGATCTACTGTTCTGCTTTTTCAAAAAGTTTTGCATTTTAAATTTTTTAAATTCACTAGACGATCATCATACCAAGATGGGCTATTGTTTAAATGCCTTTTTGATCGGAACAGTTCTTTCAATCCCGCAAAAGATGATGTCGTAACACGTATCACTGTTTGCATTGATATTGTTAGATGTTATTTATTCTTGCCAATTGATGCCTAATCTGCTGAATATACTGAGCAAGTTTCATGATTGTACCTGCTCCCCATGCCGCGAGTCTTGTTGATGGGTGGTAGACACAATTATGAAGTTTGATCAGTATGTTCAACTCATCGAACGAGTTTAAGTGATTTCATTAATAAAAGTTGCAATTCCCAGAAACCACCCATAAAATTTCATTTAAATTTGTTTGTGGAAATATGATTAATTTAATGGTACTTGTATTACCAAATCGGGCTGATATAGAGCAGGCACAGTGATGCCTGGTCTTATCAGGTTATACACATCTAATTTAAACAATGTGACTATAGGAAACTGAGATGTTTTCTAGCATAATCATTCTACTTCAACAGATTCGGTATACGCTGGATATAAGGGAATGCACTGTATACAGTTGCGAATATATACTCCTATCTATTATTTCGAAACGTCTTTGATCATGACAGACCACCTCATCTCGCTTGTGGGTTGCTCTGTTTTGATTTATAGCCTCTTCTGTAACCAACATTTACACAGGGTATCTAAATAGTGCATGACGCAGTTTCGTGAACGGTTAATGTGCGAAACCGTAGTGGGATTCTTGGAGAAAAATAAACGCTGCACAATCTGTCACACTTTTGAACACCAGTCCGAGAAAGAAAATCCGAAAAGATTTCAGTGCGCATATACGATCGCAACACCTGAAGCTCACTTTTCTTCACTTGGTGAAGTTTTACGACTATAGTAAAACAACGGATACATTGTCCTATCTTCTATATTCTTCTGCAATAACATTTCTGCCAGATCAAACTTGCAGGTGTCCATACTTCCATATGCAATAACTCTGTTACTGTATTTTCAACAGTATAATTTTTTTTTTGCAGATCGGCCAATTGTTTCATTATCAAAATATAATTGTTTCATTATCAAAAAATTAAACAGCCAGTCAGATCTAGAAAACGCTGTAATTGTGGAATATTTTTTGGTTTCGAAAATTTTAATGGGGTAATTTTCCGGGAAATTTTTACTTCCCCCTCCTAAAACCTGTTGATAAACAATCCTGCATTTAAAAGTTTTAAAAATTTATACTCCTTACCTGATATTCTCGATGTATACGTAAAGTAAACTTTAGCCAAAATTTTATGTTATTCGTTTTGTATTAATTGATAAAAAACATTTAGTTGTGAATAGCCCGGTGTGTCCAATAGCCCCATTATACCAATCAGCATCGCATTTTTTCTGTTAGTGGGTTAACGTTCCGTAGTACATTGTTTTCCCACTAGCGTCACTTAAACATCAACAAAAAATTTTGGGAAACACAAAGACTATACAAAATCATTGTTTTTATTGGACAGGCACACTCTTCTAGATCATACTAGAAAAGAAAGTTAAAAAAGAACTCTTGGATTTTCTTTAAGTTAATTGCATGCTCATTGCATGCTTTGACTAAAAAATACTTAAAGTGGAATAACTTTTGCACCATCAACAATTCGAAAAAAACTTTACTTGGCTGTTTTTGTTCGAAATGAACTCCAAAAAAACTGCAAAAAATCGGACCAGATTTTTTTTGAAAAAATACGATTATGAACGCTTGTATCTTGGTGAAATAACATCATTCAAAAAATAATATTGAAGTTTTAAATTTCGTCTCTTTTTCGATACGGGGATCCGTTTTATTTTATTTGATTATTATGAATTTTTTGAGTAAAATAAAAATTTTGTCTAAAATAAAAAAAATGTGCTACTGTGTGAGACTGTAAACGAAGTTGTTCGATAATTCATCCCCAAATCCAAATTACCAATTTAGCAAACTTGGAAATGATGCTGTGGAAATTTCTGTACGACGACTTCTTGTCGATTTAATGAAGTTTTAGCGAGAAACATAACCGGAAATTACGCCTGAAAAAATGAGGCACGCAAATGATGTGTTCAAGCGTAATTTTGGCGGTTAAAGATCAAGGAGAAAATATGTTTTTACAGTAAAAAATGTGATATATTTCGAAAATTGCATTTACAACAAAAATCCTTTATTCAAACGTATAATTAAACGACGTGCTCTATGTGGTTTAAATTTGAACTTCGTAGAAGATGGTTTGTAAATTAATGTAGTGCTGTTCCAGATATTATCGCGTTTTTAGAGCTGTGTGCCGTCGAGCATTATCATGCATAAAAAAATTCTACGCCCAATTTTGCTCTTCATGAAAAACATATGAAGCCTTAAAATTTATTCCACATATCGTGTTGATGTTAAAACTGGACCGTGGTATTACTTAAAAATCTGCCTTGTAATTCCAAGAAATATCCGCCCAAAGCATCACCAAACTTCCATGAAATGGTACGACTGTCATAACGCAATTAGGGTTTAATCTTTGTACTGGTGAACGCCAAACTCTGCATTTGCCGTCTGATGCATACAAACTGAACCCATATTCATCCGAAAAATAGACATCACACCAGTCCCTCTGAGGTCGGTTTCTATGCTGCAATGCAAATTTTTTTCATTGCCGACGATGATTTTCAGTCAGATACGGAACTTTAACAGGCCGACATGATTTTACTCAGTAAACTTTCATCCGATTTATTATCATTTGTTTTGATAACTAGTTTTATACTATTTAATAAAGTTGTTAATGGTTTAGGGCTCGTTTTTTATTTTAAATAAAATAAAAACAATTTAATGACTGAGCTTTCGATGTCTCATCGACATCATTTTCAAAGTTAATGAAAATTTTTATAAAAATTTCTCAAAAACAAATATAAAAAGACTATACAGTAAATACAGTTTTTCCAAATACAAAATTTTTATTGTGAAATTTGAGATCTGAAAGTTTTAAAATTTTTTGAGCCAAAATGTTTTCTGTATTGATTTTATAGGAAGTAGGAAGCCAAGAATGAAAATTTAGGTATTTACCAGACCAACTATCTTTGTGATACCGCAATCAAAAGTAATTTTGCCATTAGGCTTGTGGATCAAAATTAAATCTAAAAATGAAATTTTGTTGTCAACTTCGTTCTCCAAAGTAAATTTTATTCGATTAAAAAGTTTGTTCGATTAAAAAGTTGCTGTTAAAAAAAATGCCAATTTTGTTTTCAGGAATAGCCGTTATGATATATAGGTTTCTAACTTCAAATTCGCAATTACCAACATCAAAATCAATTTATTCCCAAATGAATTCATACTATCCCATATGAAATTAACGCAAAATAAAATCAATCATGTAAAATTTAAATTCGTAAAAATAAAATTAAAATTCAATTTTAATAATTTCAAATTCGTCAATTACATTGACCAACGGTAGATTTAGCGATGTAGCAGTCAACAAATTCCTTGCTGACAATTTCATCTTTGAAAATACCTTTTCTATGGCATTAAGGTCATAGGAGATAATGGGGACAAATAACGTAAAATTTACTACCAATCAAATCGCGAACTTCCGCTGTCTTGTGTACCGCTGCATTATCAAGCACGAGTAAAGCATTAGTAATACCTCGCGATTCCACCGATTCAAATAATTGTCTTAAAAATTCACAAAATATGGTTGTGTTGACTGACGAATTCGCTACTGTTCTATGACGCCGTTCTATTCAAAGATTGATGAGCGATACGTTGCGTCCTATTACAATATACTGTAACATGAGCTCGCGTGTTGCTTTTGACTTAGTCTGGGCCCTTCTCAAATCATAATTGAACTCCGATTCATCCAGAAAAATATTTTTTCCCGTTCTGCTGAACTCGAACTCAAATCAACATTAATTGGGAGATTTTTGCTTTAATATTTTTTAAAGTAATCGCCGGATTTTGTTCGACAATTTATTCAATTTTTAATAGTATTTGACGAGTTATTTTTGTTTTTCGCTGTCCGCCACATTTTCAATAATAATCTCGCCGCCTTTAATAAATCTATGAATTATTGAATGTACAGTGCTTGTGTTATTCCCGGCAATTGCAACTGCTTCAACAACATTTTTTCGGTCCTCGTATAACTTAATTAATTTTTTTTTTGCATCCATTTTTTGCATCCTATTGTATGTGGTGGCTCTTTGTGGCACTTGCAAGTAGTTGGGGTGATTGGCTCGTTTTAATTTTAATAATTAAATATTGATATGTGTATATGATATATGTAGGTATATTAAAGATTTAATAATTTTAAATTTAATTTTAATATTAAAGATTTTAATTATTATAATCCTGTAGTACAAAATATTTAAAGGAGTTCATGATATGAACTCACTACAAAAAATTAAATCAAATTACAAAATTTTATCTATCCTTCAGAATTGCCGTTATTAAAACCAGTTTGAAACTGATTGTTATGTCGATTTTAATCAAAATTAAATTTAATGAATTTGAAATTTTTAAAATTGAATTTTAATTTTATTTTTGCGAATTCAAACTTTACATGATTGATTTTATTTTGCGTTAGTATTATCTTGAACGGTAAAACTTTGAATTTCATATGGGATAATATGAATTCATTTGGGAATAAATTGAATAAATAAAATAATAGCTGAAAATCTAAAGAATTTAATGCCAAACTTTCCAAATTTTCGATTAATAAATTTGCTAATATAGGGCTTATGGAAGAACCCATTTGAGAACCAAAAATTTGTTTACAATTTTTATTGTGAAAAGAAAAGTCTGAATTATTTAAAACAATGCTTAAACCTTCAAGAAATTGGACTTTCATCAATATTGATTTTGCGTTGTATCTCCAATTTTTCTTGATAATTTCCGAAACTATATGGCTCTATCTAAATTAGTAAATAACGAAATCACGTCTAAACAAATTAACGAAAAATATTGAGGTATAACGAAATTTTGAATTTTTTGTTTAAAATTTTGGAAAATAGAACAAAAGAATTAGTTTTCCCTACACTAAATTTAAGAATATTACCTAAATAGTTAATAAATAAATAGTTATTGTTGGCTAATAATATTTAATTAGTTTTATACTACTTCTTAATTTCTTGGCACCGCTTGTCCGGTTTTTTGTAGCATAACGTACAATAACTCAATCTTCTCTTGGTGTAGTTTTGCTTCGCCGACCAGATCTTTCACGCCAACTCACACTGCCTGTGTCTAAATATCGATGCCATGTCATAACAGACACACTAATATCACAGATTCACCCAATTTCACGATAAGTGAAAATATTTTTAATGAATTTTTCATCAATGTACCTACTGAAATTTTGAATGCTACTCATGACACCGTTTATATAGAGGAGTCTGTTAGAGGTAACTTAACTTTCTCGAACTGCAATTATCAGATTTTTTTTTTCCCAGTTTGTGAAGAGGAAATTTTTGCGATCGTTCGTGATTTAAAAAATAGTACTTCATACGGCTTTGACGAAGTTTCACATAATCAAAAATATAACTAGTAGTCTTGTTCACGTGTTGACTTTTATTTTTAATACTTGTTTGTCAAAATGGGGTTTTCCGGAACTACTTAAAGTTGGTGTTGTAAAACCGCTTTTCAAAAAAATTCTCAGTTGGATAAGAATAACTACCGCCCTATTACTCTTTTGAGCATTTTTTCTAAAATCTTCGAAAAAATAATTAAACACATATTGTTAGATTATCTTGATAAAATTAAGTTTCTCGACGTACGACAGTATGGTTTTCCTCCACAGAAAAATCCTCAGCTTTATTCCTTGATTTTTCTAAAGCTTTCGACATCATTAGTCATAGTGTTTTATTATCGAAGCTATTGTAACGATTGACCGCGCAGCCATCGTTCCAAAAAAAAACAAAATGTTCAATACCCCTGACTTGCATCGATTGATTGGATAACTGGGCAAGATAATGCAAAAAGCGCGGGTAAAACAAATTATTAATACCATTACCGGGCTATCCCGTTCAAAATTATTACGCGTGGTATTTTTTTTTTAATGTATATAACTAATAATTAGCTATTATTAACAATTGTTAACAATTATTAGTTATAATTGTTTTGTATAATTCTAATAATTAGTTATACGTGAGAGATAATAAACGGCCGTGCATGGTGGACCGTGTTCTCAGTTAGTGTAAATCGAATTGATCGATTTCTTTTGGTTAAAGTATCGATATATAAAATAAGTGATTGTACTAATAATAATAATAAAATTTTATAAATAAAATTGTTGGAAATTATTAGTGAATAAGTGAATTAAAATAGTCTAGTTTAGTATACATTTTTAATTAATAGTCCGTGTGATGAACAGTAAATGTCAGTTACCGAAAATCGTAGCATCAGTTTTGTGTTAAAGATAAACTTTTCTGTCACAAACATACTAGATAATTTAAGTTAAAATCGATAACAGTGAATATACTCTTGCATCTATTACGAAAAAACGTGAAATTCTAAAACAGATATGTTAAAAATCGGACTAAGTCATCAAAACTATAATTAAAAATAAAATAAATCTAAATAAATTATACAGTAGATGCAAATCGTGTGGGTGCGTGCCATGCAATTATATTAATTTTATGTTTCGGACGTATATGACGCATCCGTGTTTGTACCGGTATATCTCAGTGACATTAAGTACAATTTTATAATTTGTATATACAGTGTACAAAATAAATATTAAATTAAATGTAAATAAATAGACAAATAGTGCAATAAATAAATCATGTAATAATACGAATTATTTATAATATTAAGGATGAACCAATAAGCTTCATTACCTACAGTGCGCGAAATTAATAAATATTAAACTTAAAATCTAGTTTCAAAAAAAAAAACTAAATAGCTATAATTACAAAGGCCTCAACAATCAACCATTACATCGGCAGATACATTCGGTGAACTCGTTTCAGTTTTATTTTATTATCTCAAGTTCATTAACTTTATTATTATTTTTTTATATTATATATATTACATATTTATACAAATTTTTCATTCGTCCTTATAATTTCATTCAAATAATTTTTACTCAAATTAATTTCTAAAGAAAACTTAATTTTCATAGAATTCTTTTAACAAAATCTTATGTTGTAATCATATTTTTCGTGGTGATAACTAATCTCTTTGGAGTTTAGGGTTTCGACTTTGAATTTTCATTCCGCGTTAACAAAATTAGTTATAATTGGTTATCGCTACTTTTTGACGTCACCTAGAATAAGTTAGTTTTAGATAGATTCTCTTTGCCAAGTTTTTATTGAAATTATTATTTTCTTATTGTATCGATATCAAAACTTTCATTATTATTAAACTATTACAATCATGTTTAACGCGAATTGTCTTTCTTAACAATTGGGATTATGTTCCGCCATTTCGCCTTATTGTTCGCATTTTTCGTTGTAGTTTCAGGTATATGAGAAGCTAAATGACTATAGAGGATGAGGGGGTAAGTGAGTTCGCGTTCTCAAGGTGAGTTGATCCGTGCCTTGCTCCTAGTTTCCTTTCCTTACGTCCCTTAACTATGAATTTTCCTTCTTCCCTTGCGGTCCAGCAAGACCCACTTATGCTTCGGGAAACCCCACCCCATTACCCTGAGCTCTAGCCGAAGCCAATATGACCGCATCGAAGCCTCTAAGTGGGTAACAACAATTTCTGTTAACACCCGATATTTCCTATCGGTCCTGTTACACTATGCAATATTGGTATAAGAGGTGTTGCTTTGAATTTGTTTAAATCGTATCTTGTCAATCGTAAGAACAGATTAACACAAACAGTTTTGTGTTAATGGGAAGTTTTGTGATGAGAAACTAGTTAATGTTGGAGTTCCATAAGGATCGGTTCGGGGGCCATTGTCTTTTCTAATCTATTGCCTGGACTTACGTGGCAATATCGTCGCGATTGCAGGCATATATGATTATATGGCGTTACTGTACTCTGCTTCTAATATAGATTCCCTAGAACATGATATTAAGCAAGACGTTGTCTTGTTGAAAAAGTGGTTCTTTGTGCATAATATGATATTGAGTTGCAAGTCTAAATTAATGAGTCTTTCCATACGTGGCACAACGTCTGAATTTAGTTCATGTTTAATTTATCATTCGTTATCTTGCAATCATACCAATTGTGACCCCCTTTGCATTCCAATTGAAACTGTGTACTCTTTTAAATATCTCGGTTTGAATTTGGTCTCTCAACTAAATTTTAAGGGGCATGTGTATAATTTAAAAAGTAAATTACGGATGATATTCAGAACTTTTTACTATCTTCGGAATATTTGTAGTCGGGAATTCCTAAAATGCATACTGGTTGAGTTACTTGTATATCCTTCCCGTTATTTGTGAAATTCAAAATTTTGCCGCTTCGGTACCTATATGTATTTAAAGTATTAAAAGCTTTCTATTTAATTAGCGGTAATCGTATAGTTAGTAATTTGAATAGAGTATCAAATAATTTGCGCAACATTAATAGAATAAATATTCCTCGTCCTAATAAGGAACATTTTTAAAAATTCTTCAACTATACCGCTCCTAAAGTAGTCAATTACCATCCAACCTTGTTTTAAACAAATAATGTTAATGATTTTTCAAATTATTAAAGGATTGGCTATTTACTATTAGTAACATGGAAGTATATTTGTAATGAACATTTTGCCATATTGTTTGTGAATTTTATTGTTATGAAGAAATATCCACAAATGTCAATATTCAACTTAATATTTATCTTCTTTGTATTTAAAAAAAAATGTTTAGTACCCGAATAGAAATATGTAGTAATAACTTATAATTAATATTTTGAATTTGTAACAGTGTAATTTAAATATTTTTGTAATTGAATCGTAGCTCCGAAACATTATTTTTAATAAGGAGACTACTTTTTTTTTTTTTTTTTTTTTTTTTTTTATTAATAAAATTTTATTTATTTATTTATATTACGACTGAGTCTTGCACCCATTTAGTAATTTACATTGCATAATAAAGTATTTTGATTAGTCGGCGTAATCAAGTGATTATCCCCAGTTTCATGTAACTCCTCAGATTTTTCGCCACAGTAAGTCTACTGACCTCCTGGTCGCGATAAGTCCAGTGGTTTGGTTCTTTGCAGTCTTCTTGTTGTTGTAGTAGTCAGCATATAGCGTATGTCCAGATTTTCATGCTGGTGCAGACGTTGTAGGTGTTTTGTTGCATGATGCTTAATTTCATCCGCGACAAGCTCGATCTTTAGATCTCGATGGAGGTTGTCGTTTCGAATGTACCACGGTGCATTAACTATACATCGCAGGATTTTATTTTGAACTGTTTGTATGATTTTGATATTTGTTTTCTTGGCACAACCCCAGAGTTGGCTACCATATGTCCATACAGGTTTCAGGATTTGTTTGTACAGCAGCAGTTGGTTATGGATCGCAAGTTCAGATTGTCTCCCTAAGAGCCAATGCATTTTTCTAAATTTTATGTTTAGTTCTTCTCTCTTCTTTTTTATGTGTTCCTTCCATCTAAGTTTAGCATCTAAGGTCATGCCGAGATATTTAGCAGTGTTTGCATGCGGTACTACTATCGAGTTTATCATTATTGGTATATGATCAACTTTTAGATTGGTAAAGTTGACTTGAATTGATTTTGCTTCATTTAATTTGATTCGCCATTTCTTTGTCCAATTACATATTTGGTTAGTAGCTTTCTGTAATTTACTAGTGGAGTCATGGATGTTCTTTGCTGTTGCAAGTATTGCGGTGTCATCGGCAAAAGTCGCCATTGTTGCTTCTGTAGTTGGTATATCTCTAGTATATAGGAGATAGAGGATTGGCCCAAGAACACTTCCTTGTGGTACTCCTGCTGTTATTCTTTTTAGTTGGGAGTATTCATTCTCATACTTTACTCGAAAGTGCCTCTCTGATATGTATGATTTTAAAATTTGAAAAAATTGCTCCGGAAGATCTCGATGAAGTTTGAATTCTAACCCCTGGTGCCATACTTTGTCGAATGCTTGTGCTACGTCAAGGAATATGGTTGAGCATATTTGTTTGCTTTCTAGTGATTTCTCGATTACATCAGTAATTCGATGTACTTGTTCTATCGTAGAATGGTTTTCCCTAAATCCAAACTGATGTGAGGGGATAAGTTTCCTTTCTTCGATAATTGGTTTTAGTCTTTTAAGAAGAACCTTTTCAAATAGTTTCGATAATGTTGGTAGCAGCGAAATTGGCCTATATGAAGCTTTATCATTCGGAGGTTTGTTCGGTTTAAGTATCATAATTACTTCTGCAACTTTCCATTGTCTTGGTACATACATTAGTCGAAATGCTGCATTAATTATATGCACTAGCTTCCTCAACGCTTTATCAGGTAACACTTTTATTATCTGGCCCGTTATAAGATCATATCCTGGAGCCTTATATGCATTCAGATTATTCTTGATTTCCCATTTTAGTTCTTGCAACGTTACAGGTGTAATTTTTAGTTCATCCTGTTTATTTATCGGGATGATATTTTCCTCTTCCGTTTGTTTGGGGTAAGGTTGGAATGTTTCTTCAAGGTGATTTGCAAACAAATCTGCTTTCTGTTTAGCATTTCGGGCCCAATTTTCTTTATTTTTAATTGGAGGAACCTGAAGTTTGGGTCTTTTAAGATTCTTAGTTGCTTTCCATAATGAATAATCAGTATCTTTTAGCCCAGTTAGAGTGCTGAGGTATTTATTAACTGATTGATTTTTAATGTCTTTTATGAGGTATTTTAGTTGGTTACACAAATGGTTAAATACCCTCTTATTTTCCGAATTTCGATTTTTTTGCCAATTCTTCCGTGCTTTTCTTTTATTTTTAAGAAGTTCTCTCACTTCCTCTGGATAGCTGATATTGCGCTTCATTTTTTTACTATTATTTGGAGTGCTTTCCCACGCAGCACTTTGGATATTATGGATGAGTTTATCTAGTTCGTCTTCTATTTGGGCTGGTCCCTGTATTGGGTTTTGCAGACTAATTCTTTCTGTTAATTGTGTTTTGAAGAGATCCCAATTGGTTTTGAAGCTCGTTAATTTCAGGTTGCTTTCTTTCATAATTATTGTTTGGCTAAGTATCATAATAACTGGTGAATGATCTGATGATAGACTTTCACTGCTCTCTATATGTATATAATTATCTGAAATCCCTCTTGTAATAAAGAAGTCTATAAGATCTGGAGTCTTACTGATATCCGTAGGCCAATAGGTTGGTGTACCGCCTGAGTGAAATTCGCATTTTAGTTGTTTTCCTGCTGCGAACAGTTCTTTTCCCTTAGCAGTCGTTAACCGTGATCCCCAATAGGTGTTTTTTGCATTATAGTCCCCTCCAATTAAAAAGACATTTCCTAGTGTTTTTAGAAGATTAGTATAATCTACTTGTTTGAGATTGTATCTAGGAGGGCAGTATATTGCTGATATACTACAAGTTTTACTATTGTTTAATTGTATTTTGATTGTTGTGACTTGCATGGAAAGTTTCTCGACTTTAAGTTCTTCGTTATGTTTTATATAATCTTTTATGATGATAGCTGATCCACCTCTAGCTTTGTTCTCTGGATGTAATTCATGGTAGCAATTATATCCTTTTATTTTACAGAATGAAGTTTTGGTGAAATGGGTTTCTGATATGAGACATATATCTATATTATGCATGTTTAAAAATATATCTAGTTCTTGAATGTGGTGCAATAGCCCATTCGCATTCCAGGTTACGATTCGCAATGTTTTATTCATTTCTTTGGTTTATAATTCGATTTTATATAATTTATATTTTGATACACTCGATCAAGGTTTTCCTCTACTTTTTTATTGAAACTTGTTTGTGATTTCATTTCTTCTAGTGTGTTCTGCAGACTCATTTCCTGTGAAATGAGTCTTTTGTTGAGGTTCTCTAGATTTTTCAGTATGTCCTGTAAAACGAGATCCACTTTTAACTGTTTCTGCTCTGATTGCCGAACTATTTGTGCATAAGTAACGTTTTCATTTACTCGCTCTCTTTGTATGTTAAAATTAGGAGTTGACGATTTAAGCTCCGTGGTTTTTTTTATAGATTGTACATTTCTTGGTGTATCTGGTTTGCGTGATTTATCTCTCATTTTTTGTAGCTCTACTGCTACTTCACATCCTCTGTAGTTGGCTGGATGCTGGCCATTACAGTTGATACACTTCGGTGTTGTAATTCGGGGAACTGTGCAGTCGTTTCCTGCGTGTTTTCCTGCACATTTAACACATCTTGCTTCACGATGGCAGTACTTTTGTGTATGATTATAATCTTGACAGTTTTTACATTGCGGTATTAGTCGAGTGACCTTTCTCGGTGTTTCTATTTTAACTCTGAGGTTGAGGATAGCCTTAATATTATAGATATTTTCGATTTTTTCTTGGTTGTTGAAGGTTAGCATGAATAGTGGGAGACCTCTTCTCATGATTTCAACATTTCCCTCTCTGTTTTCTCGTCTCTCTTTTCTGATGATGTTGACTGCATCGATTATTTTCAGACCTTTGTTTTGCAGGTCCTCAATAATTTCATCTTTTGAACAAGTTGGATGAAGACCTCTTGCCATTACTTTAATTGGTCGATCATTTTTATCCTCGTAGGTATACCACTGGTGACCATGAGAATTTAATTTGTTAGCTAGAGCTTTATAATCTTCAGGCTCTGTTGTATTTATTTTCCAAGTATTACTACTGAGCGATATTATCTTGTAGTCATTACGTACTACTTCTTTCATCAGTTTCTGAATACTACCGTGGTTTGTAATTCCTAGAATATTGATCGGGGGTGGGGCCTGTTTCTTCTTTTCTGGCTCGTGTACTTTTAATGCATTAGTTGCAATGACAGTTTTAGTGTGAGTTTGAATTGGCTCAACTTCTGGTGATGATTCAGCTTTCCTCTTGCTTAGGTTGGTTTCTTTTCTTGGTTTCTTATTTGCTCTCTTGGATTTCTGTAGTATCCAATTGGTTTCCCTTTCAAGCTCATCTTCATCAGTGTGATACTCGACTTGATCTGTGAGTACTTGAAATTGGTTGTTCATTATTGCTAAGTTTCCCGCGTTGTTATTTTTATTTACAGTTTCCTTTAGCATAAGGTTTTCTTTTTTTTAGCACGGCAACTTCATTATTCAGCTGCGCAATTAATTTCTCCATTTTTTCAAACTTATTTATTAACTCCGTGTTATTTATTATAACTGATTTTGCACTGGGCATGGCTTCAGAAGCTTGTTTGATAGCTATTGGGTTATGCTTCATAGTAGAGGTATTTTCCTTCTCATTGTTAAGTTCACCCAGTGTGGTGATCTCTGGCGGTGGAGTGGTTGGTGGTGTTCTAGGAAGTGCCGTACTTCTTTTACCAAAGGGCCATTCATTTGTCGCTTGTTCTGTGCTTCCAGTAGTACTAGGAAAAGGATCAGCCTGGTTGCCTACCGATAATTTCCTTTGCAATGTCGTGTTGCTCCCTCCAGAATCCGTGGAGCAGCCCGATAGATCGGGGTGGGATTTAGAATCTAAGTTCTGACCCACCTGGAGTATGTTATTGTTTATACCCGACATCTCATCTTTTTGTTGACTATCTGCTATACTGTTTCTCTACTACGTAGGGATTGGATACCACAACCGTTCGATCTACAGTACATTGCCCAGGATGCGCCACATGGAGGCTGTCAACTAGCACCCCAAGGAGACTACTAAACTAGTTTTATTTCTGAATTTTTTTTTGTCTTTCGTTTTATGTAATTATATACCTTATATTTTTTGTAGAAATAAAAACTAGGGGGGAAAAAAATGTTCACCAGCTTCAGCTAAAGGGGAAGCCACTTTTTTTGTAGTGCGAACAAGTAATTGTTCTTCCCGATTCATCTCGATTGAATCTTCAACTAACTATATGATAAATTAAATTATTATTTTCCCTAAAATAACGTAAAATTTAAAAATTGTATCGTAAAATTTTTGATACGTTTCTCGCTCTCAATAAAACGGCAGAGTCGTCGTACAACTTTCAAGATTTCTAAATTCTATAAAATTACTAATTTGGATTTTTGAATAAAATACTGAGTAAGTTCGTTAACTTGCTCAGTATTAAAACGGATTAAAGTATCGAAAATTTCCTAGAAAATTAGGAGCAAAATTATTTTTTTGAACGGTGTTATTTCACCAGAAAAAAAAATCTGTTCCGATTTTTCCTTTTTTTTTAGCGCAGTGTAGTTGACATGCCATTTTACAGCCGACTAAAAAATATTACTTACTAAACGTTCTTTGAGTTTGACACCTTCTTCATCGATTTTAGAATAATTTTTGAAAATTCCTACAAAATTAGAACACCTTATAAAATAATAAACACAACCTTACATTCTTTAGCGTATAATTTGCCTAAACCACTAATTCATTTTGTACATGTATAAAAAAATTCCCACAATAATTAAAATTATATTAATAATTATTATATTTAAAATTCTATTCTGTAATTTTATTAATTGTTTTCAAAACAATTAAATCAAATAATTTAAAATAAAACAAAAATTGTATTTCTACATTACGAGTATGTTAGTTATGCCGCATAATATAGAGGTATTTATCTAATTGAATTAATAATTAAAATTCTAATCAAATATTGATAATAAATTAAAAATAATGAAAATGAATTTTGTGTTTTTTTTATATGAACAATAGAATTTTTTTATATTTGATGGAGTGAGAAGTTAACCATAAAATAAAATTTGAAAATAAAAATTAATTTAATTTGATTTTAAATATTTTTTATGAAGACGCGGCGCATCATTATATTATGTCGTGTGAACTAAATACACTCGATATATTATTATTACATCGAATAATTAAGTTATTACCTACATCGGAAATATTTTTTTTTACACAAACTCAGATCATTAATCAAAAAGTTACGGTAAACTAAAAAAAAAAACAAATCAAATAACATTCAATTAACATAATACTTAATGTACACACAAATATAAATCAACAATAAGTCAAATTTACTTCAACTTTCATTAATCATTTTACAACTGCATTAGACCTCATGTATATGTTCCAATCCCTTCTGGGACGTAGCTCTGACTTTTATAATTCGTCAGCAGCTATATAAATATTATAATTATTATTAATGAATTTCACATACATTCTGATATTGAAACGTGTAAACTAAAGGATTAATATTTGTATATTATTAAAAATTAAAGTGTTATTTTTAATCGTTGAATAAATGGTTTAGAATTTGATTAGAAATAACAATTAATCATAACCGAAAAACAAAAATGATAAATTGAAATAAGGAAACATAATAAATATTTGAACATACGATATATAGAAGAGGGAGAATGAATCGTGCGTTATTACAACCAATATGTAGCCAAAACTAATTAATTAACATAAATAATGCAATTTATTGTTCTTAAAATAAAGTTTTCCATTACACACACACACAAAAAATACAAATTAATTTCAACTTGGTTCAAGTACCTCGTGTATAATACATTTAAGAAACCGAAAGGCAGCAGAAAATAACAATGGCATATAAACATTAAACATGTAATATTATAGAAATTAGAATAATAAATTAATTAAGAAAAATGAAAATTTTTTGAATTAATTAGGTTTTTGAAAATGTTCGTATGTAATAAAAAATTATCACAATTAGGTATGTACGCCTTATGTAAATTAACTTTAGAAAATGGTGGAAAATTATATATGGTGGAACTTTCGATTTTACAAAACTATAGATCGTCCGCAACTTCTTAACATATTATATAATGTTAGAAGCACTGTATATGGATAGCTATAACAGTAATAAATATAAATTTTATTATTCCACACTTAACAAACCCATTCCAGTTGATTCTTTTCTCGTGTAACAAACGTATGTTATATATACGAACTGTGCGGTAGATGCTGTAGTCCATCCATTCAGAAAAGCAAAAAAATAAAAAAAATATAAAAACTAAGCAGAAATAAAAATAAAATTTCATACATTTCAGAGATATTTTTCCCAAAGGATACACAAAATACAAAGACTGGACACATAAAAAATATTGTTAAAGTAACACTTACATTATGACCCTGGTCCGTATGATTACAAATTTTTTTGTGTGTGTGTGTGTGTGCTACTACTGATGTTCGTTAGTTAAAATAAAAAAAAATTATATATATTTGTGGACCGAATATGGTTAGAGGGGTTGGAAGATGATAGTTTCGTTGGTTTGTAATTTTCCCGATGTCCTTTTTTTTACGTATTTGTGTTTTCCATTCCAGTACGAGAGGAGCATGTACATGTAACGAGGTGAAATGAGGTTAATATTTATGTTGGAATTAGGGGGTGGACGGATATTTTTTTTTTTTGTTGGTGCCATATAACATTCAAGTAAAGTGAAATGACTAAAAGTTGAATTATAATAAAAATGAATAAAGAACATTTTTATGTAAAAAGTATAAGAAGAAAATGAGAATAGAATATTGTGATTTATGATTCTTGAAATGTCAACATTTCCATAAAAATATTTTTTTTTTTTTTTGAGGATAATAAATGGAATTGTTTTGTATACTATAATATGTGTGCTACGGGATTTAAGTTATGTTTCTGTTCCTTACAAATATTAAGCTGAGATTGTGATACGATAAGATCTAATCTATCCGCAGAAAGAGTTTAAAATATAACCGCAGGGCCAGCATAATAAATCAAGAAATTCCAATTTCCTCAAGTAATTATACATTTCGACGGTTTTAAAAAAGGAAATTGAAAGGGTAATTGATTGTTTGATTTAAAATAGAGCGCAAAAAAATTTTCTTTTCAATTTTTTCCCCGTACACAATACAGTAATTACTATCCTGAATATGTGTATATTATGTATTTTAATTATTTAACATTCGTATTGTTAAAAAAAAGGTTTAATGAATTGAAATACATAGACGGAAAATGAAAAATTGAAGGGAAAATTATCCGTTCCTTATATAAAATGTTGTGCATATGTAAAGGGATATTCTAAATCTCACATAACTCGAAAGGTTTTAGTTTTTAAAAATGTTATCGAGGTCATTCCAAAGTTTGATGGTCATCTACAATTATTTTTTAAACTATTCGACGTTTGTATTTAATGCTACTAAATATTTAATTCCTACAAGTTATTTTGGTGCACAAATATTTTTGGATATCCTTGTAATGTATCATGGGCGAAAAAAGGTATTTACTTCAAAGTTTTTACTTTTAAGTAAAAGTAAATGACCAGATTTGTGTGAATAATCTTTTACTTTCACTTTAAAGCATCGACTGGGAAATGTTCAAAGTATTTACTTTTTAATACTTAAAATTGTTCTAGTATTTACTTTGAAGAAATTTAATCTCAAAAATATTGTAACTGAAGTGACATTACCGTACAACATATTTTTTTATTATTAAAAATACAGTGATTATTTGCATATACAGTCTACCCTGTCTAATCAGACCACCGTTTACACCAACTAAAAATGGTCCGATTTAGAGGTGGTCCCGTTTATGGAATAAAAAAAATAAAGTTAAATAAAAAAACGTACCAGTTAAAATAAAACATTCAGGTGATTTTTAGTAAATATTTCAAAAAATAGTTCAAAATAATACATAAAACAAAAAGTATGTTCCGCTACATAACAAGCCAACACATACATAAATGTTTGCATCGTAAGAACGATACGCAATTTTAATGTTTGATAGTGCTTTAAAATTAAAACTTCTTTTTTAATTACTTTTTGATCCGCTTCCATCTTCATTCAATTCTTTCAGTTTTTTTGCACTTCGATTTATAATTCAGACTCCACTGTTACATCGATGAACCCCATTTTCCTGAAACAATTCGAAATTATTTCAGGTGAAACCATATTCCAAGCTTCTGTTAGCCATGAACAAGCATCTAAGGATTTGATTTTCTTGGATAAGTCCTCGGTTCCACTTGATTAATCAATGGTAACAACCAATCGATTCATTAAAAGATTTCTGTAATTTATTTTGCAGCCGCTAATTATCCCCTGATCTAGTGGCTGCAATTATGTATTCCTTGTCTTACTGTATTTCTTGCCCGGATGAGGGGAATTTAATGATCTCGATAGAGTTGCACGGAATAAGAGCCTATTTTCATCCAAATTAAAAATATTTTTAGCTTCACAGTTGTGAGTCAAAGCCTTTAAAGTGACCCGGAAATTGTGTACGGCGTTAATATCAACTGATGCACCTTCTCCTCTTAAGGAAGCAAAATTAAGTTTGTGGCGCTCGTTAAATTTTTGCATCCATTTGATGCTTCAAAATCTGTCAATTCCAATAATTCAGCCATTTCAACGCTTTAGATGGCAAAAGTGTGCCAGAAATAGGTAAATTTTTTCAACGGGCGGGCCATTATTATCCATCGAAAAAATTTTTCGTCGAGAATTCAGACTTTCAACTGACTCCTTAATACTCAACTTGTTCGCCAATATCCATTGAACTTGTGTTTTACTAATATTGAATCTTTCATTTAATTTTCGTTGTGACAAATGTTCGCTCTCTGCAGCTTGGATTAAGTGTATTTTGTCTGATAAATTCAGTTCGTTGTACTTTCTGTGTTTACGCATTATTTTAATAAAGCCAAATGTTGTATATATAGTACGTATCTCTATATAAGAAGGAACGAACGTACCTACAAACATTTTTTTGGTCCCAATAGGGAGTGATGAATGTCAAAAAAACTAATAAATGGTCCATTGGTAGAAGAAGTCTCATTACAACGGTATTTCTATCCGAGAATCTATTTTTACTCCACGAATAGTGGTCCGATTTGAAATTGGTTCGATTAGAGAGTGGACCAATTAGGATGTTAAAAAGTGGAAGTGGAAATTGTAAAAGAGGAATCCGTGCTAAAAAACTGTCAAATTGTGCTAAGTAAATCACAACTTCCGAACATAAAAAAGGCAATGGTGAAAATGAGCGATGGTTCAAAATCTCAACGAGCGTGTAATCGAGTGCCACATAATAACGTTCGAAATCTTCAATATTTTGAACATGGATCTTTTGCGGGAATCATATCTCGATCGGTTTTGGCGAAATTCACGTGATTTTGGATCACGTTATCTAGCACTTTCGAAAATATTTAGTCTGCAGTCCATTGAAAGTTGCTTTCTACTTTACTTGTATTATTCAAGTTTTGAAATGTCATGTAAAAGTAAAAGGCAGTCTTTATTCACATATTTTTAAGTAAATGCTGGGAAATTTTTGGTTAAATTAGTAAGTACTTGCTTTACACTTTGCTAGTAAGTTTTATTCACTAACTCGGTAGTATTTACTTGAAAAAAGTATTTACTTTTTTTATTGACTTTACCCCATACATTATAATATGATTGGAAGCATTCATATTTTAATACCAAATCGCGGAAATGAAAACGGAATTTTTATAAATTTGTTACACAGTTAGAAAATTTAAAGGCAGGTTATAAACTTTATGTAAATGTGTAAAGCCACCCTCGAATTTGATGAAACAGCCCATTATGTACAAGCTATTGGTACCCTATGAATTTATTACAATAGCCAACATCCATAAAAAGTCCTTCATAACGCATCGAATCACCTTCCTGTATATACAACAGCCCAACCCACAAAAATCAACGTGCTTTAAACTTGCACCACCCAAATTAGCTCGCCTCAATTAAAGCTATACCATAATTTGTTACAAATTTATTTAATTTATTACAACAAATCCCGATTTTAACACAATTACCGTTTTCGAGGAACGAGTAGTCGGATTAGCTTATAGTTAAACCTGCACATATTGGTTAGTTTAAGATCACCCCTATCCTATACCTTGCCTAATGGCAAATTTTACTACAAAACAAATATTTATTTCAAAAACATCAATTCAACTATATTCGATAATTTCTTCTTTTCTTTAATCACTGTTCTGCAGTTCCAAATATGTATTTACTAAAAGGTTAACCCTTTCAGACATCCGTTACACCGTCGTGTCTGCATATGATCCTCTACTTCTTGATGCCTCTATGAGCTCCATTCATGTTCTCGTGGAGAAATTGCATCTTGTCGATTAAATTGTTTACTTCCTCCACTAATTTTAAGACGAGAACGAAATTCTCTATTTGAAAGAAATTTGCCAGTAATTTTTGAAGTTATTGGGTGCTTAAATTCCGTAATTTCGTTTTACTCAAATGAATCTTTAGATGGAACTTTTTGAGTAATTCTATAGATAAACAGGCGCGACAGTCTAAGAAATTTTTTCGTTTGTTTCTGAGAAGTAACCGTGTTCAGAAAATTAAAATAAAACAGAAATTAAAAATGAATTTAAAATTTAAATCAGTAGATGTTATATTTATAGTTTTTGTATACGCACCGTTTAGCTAAATTTTTCGTAAAAATTTCTCGAATCAGGTAAATCATGAGAAGAATTCCCTACGCCACATTTTGTTATATTTGTATTACTGTGTTAACCCTGTATAAGACGAAATACACAAAGTTTTGGCGATTTATTTAATTTAATTTGAAAAAACCTTTAAAAATTCAATAATCATCATGAAAAAAATAATAATAACATTTAAGCCAATTTTAAAAAACCACTGCAATAAAAACCGTAAATATACCGTGTAACAAATCTTAGAATTTATGCCAACAAGATGGCAACAGTGGAAATATTTACACTATTGAATAAAACAAATCTACATCTTTGAGCCTGATTTTTTCCACATAGCAATCTACGTAAAACAATTAATAGAAGCTATCTCATCACAACCAGATATACCTAAATGTTTGTACGGGTCGGCAGGATAGATCTATTGATCGTTCAAACTAACATAATTAGCAATTCCTGGAAATTTTGCCACATAGCCACCTACTAGATAAATAGATAAAAGCTATTTCAAAAAATAAGCAATTCCATCTATGCAATAGATGCAAGCTATTCGATTTCGACAAACTACGCAACATGTTCAATTTATCTTAATTATAATGAAAATTCCGAAAATTATCCGCTATGGAGCGAATGCTGAAAATTTTAGAACCTACATAGAGCAATAGATGAAAGCAGTAAAATATCGAAAAATTATGCCTCACCAGGGTACCTCACCTTGGTCCGTTCATTGTATCATTTTTATAATAAAAAGATCCGCAAATGAAAATTCGGTAAAACGAATCCTCGAGAATTTGGCACTAAACCTTCTGCATAGTGCAATAGAAGAAAGCTCTCGAATATTGAGGAAATATCCCACAAGTATATGCAAATCGTGAGGGTGCCCCATTTGGGCTTAGTATATATATATAATCTAAACGAAAAATCCCTAACTAAAAATTCTGTGGAGTGAATCCTGGAGATTTAGAAACATAACAACCTACAAAGTTGTTCAAATTCGATGAAATACGCCTCATGTCTATGCGGACCGCCAGGGCGTCCCCCTTGGCCGGTTCATTATTTGTAATTATAGCGAAAAAGTCCGAAAATGGAAAACGTGTGAAGGTAATCTTGGATATTTTGACACGCAGCTTCCTACATATAGAGTAATAGATGAAAGCAGACCAATTTTGAGAAGAACGTCATAGGTCTATACGAATTGTCGTAATTATATATCGAAAAAGTCTGTAAATTATGATAAAACCAACTATCCGCATAGACATGTGGCGTATACATATTTTCTCGAAATTGAACAGCTTCGATCTAATGCACCGCATGTAGATGCGGTTATGTGTCAAAATTTGTAGGATTCGCTCCACATTATTTCCATTTTCAGACCATTACATTATGATAATGATACAACAAAACATACGGACATATGTGGCGTATTTTTCGAGGTTGAACAAAATGGTTCTACAAAATTTCTACTTTCGGTCGTTTTTATTAAAAATATGACAAAATGAATGGACCAAGTTGAAGCACCGTAAAGTTGCTGTTTATAGCTATTAGAAGATTGTCTAATAATGCTAGGTGCCCAATAAGTTACATTTTGATACTAAATCACATAAATTACTCATCAGTATATCAATACACTCCTCCTCCAACCTAAACTAAACTAATTCTAACTTTTATAAGAATTTTTTAAAATTAAAATAACAATCATAACTAGATCTTTTATCATTTATCTATCACGATGGAAAACTTCTGTCGACCATAACAGTGTACAATTTTGATATTTTTTTTAGTATTTTTTACAACGCTGGCAGAGCATTGTAGGTGTAACAATACAAGGAGTAAATCTCTTAAAATACCATATTTCTCTGACTTGCTATAAATGGAACAAGCCACAACAAGCAATCATCCACAAAAATTTATTCATAATGCATCGTGTTACCTTCCTATGTACAAGAAATCGGTATCCTCGAATTTATCACAACATAGTTCACATGCACTGAACGTTCATAAAGCATCGAACTGTCTTATATATACAAGAAATTGGTACCCCAGAATTTATTACAGCAGCTCACACCAACTAAAATCGATTATAATAAGTCGCGTGACCTTCCGGTAACCTTTCAAAACACATACACAAAAATCGATAATAATGCATCGAATTACTGACCTACCATCAAATTTATTTCGAATTGCCTCAGGGTACCAGTAATTGGTACCCTTGAATTTTAATAAATAAATTCAGGAGTAGCAATTACTTGTACCCGGAGGTAATCAGCAAAAATACCACGCGCACAAAATCTATCATCGACAAAGAATTCAATTGCGTTGGGAAAATATTGCTTCCCTGAAAATTCTATGACATACAATTGTGCGATAAACAATTCATCGAAAAACAGTTCATCGAAAAAAAAAATATGAAAACTACTATTTTACAATAACCAAATGTGCATGAAAATAATTTTGAAAATAACAATTCATCGAGAACCCAATTCATCACGGATTATTTGAATCAAACTGAATTGCTATAATAATTCTAATATTTCGGGAACTTATGGTACAAGTTGTTGGGCTCAAGTACTAAAATATATGAAAACACGAATATTTTTTGGAGAAAATTTGATGATTTAGGAATCATCTAATATCATTCGTTCGGCAAAAACAATTATAAAATTTTAATTTTTGTAATTACGTGAGGTTTGATGTCAAATCCCACTAGGATGAAGATGATTGATAAAGAATATCTAAAAAACATGTAAAAACACAAAGAGCTTGCAAAATTTAGCTGTATATGGGACAAAATACCAATTCTTCAGAAGCAAAGTTTTTTAAAATATTTTACTATGATGGATTCGTCGAGTTGAATTTGGAAATCTTTATTTAAAACTATGATACACTGTAGTCGTATGAAATTGTAAACTTCTATAAATTCAACTGTTTTACAAAAATATGTTATTTGACATAGATATGCTATAGTCCTTCCCCCCTTCTTGAGTACGAGGTGATATATGAGTATTCTCGTTTCAACACTATACTTCCCCATACAAATAACCATGTTCTAAAAATGCTCCAATCATCATGAAAATTCACATGGAAAATCCCTATGCTATGCTGAGCATTTGCACTGAATCCATTTTTTTTCTAAAGTCATAGGAAACTACCCAAATCCGACGTATGTGAAGTTATCCCAGAATTCTGTCCCGCAGCAAATAAAAAATTTTAATCAGGCAACACTGACATATCAATAACCAATTTGCCCTTGTGTGAAGTTATCCCAACCCAGGTTTTGATTAATTTCATTCAAATATACTATATACTTTTCACTTACTACTTGATTAGTTTTACAATTCGAGCTTCAATTAGCACGATTTAAAACAATTTTTGATGTTTCTTTTGTTAGAATAAAACTCACATATTTGGCCTATGAGTTTGTATGTAAATTGTAAATACCAGTTACTTTTAGATTTATTAGATTATTTATTTCCATTTTACAATTTTACAAATTTATTATAACGGCAACATAAGCGGAAAAATTCCGTAGCACAGAAATTCAGGGTGGATTTCCGTTTTACACAAATTTTTCAATTTTTCGGGCTGTGAGTTAAAACTATCTTAACGTTTAGCAAAAACACATTTTGAAAAGTCACTTCTTGGGCTGAGACGCTTTTACGGATTAACTTCATTTGCATAAAATGTAAGTTTCATCCCAAAATTATTATACGTTAAGTGGTGACTCCTTGGTTGATTCTGTGAAAACAACCGTATGTGAGAGAGTGATCAATTTTTAACATTCTCTTAGGTACAGGGTGTTTTAAAAAATTTGGTCCCGAAAAAAGTACACAAAAATATTAAACTGTAACTTCCAAAATATTTATCGAAAAACAACCAACTAGTCTTATTTGACTATTAATTGTATAGGCTTACTTAACAACCATGTCGTTATCTTGCATTGATTTGAGAGCTATGATTCAAAGTAAAAAAAAAATATTTTTTTTTATAAAATTCAGTTTTTCCAAAAAAACAGTTAAATTTTAATTTCATTTTTTTACAATACATTATTTGTACCCACGTGTCATACTTTTTTACGTATACCGTGTATTTATGTTGAAAATACAAAAATTAAATATTTTCAGTACAGTTCTGAGAATTATGCTGACACAGTTCTCTGGTGAGGAGTAGATTCATATCCAGTTTGTTTACGGATATTGCAATGGTAATGCATCACGAGCTCACAATGAATATCAACGCAGATTTTCAACGCGTTGCGTTCCTAGTTAAACCTTGTATTGGAGGATTATGTAGGAAAGATCATGACGATTTAAAATTAAGTAAAACAAAAAAAATATAATTGTTTTTTTTTTTGAGAAAAACTGAATTTTATAAAAAATTTATATAGTGTAATTTTGGAAGTTTCCAACACCGATCTCAGATATGCCTAAACCAAATGGATATAGCGAGATTTCAGGCTTCTGAATCATTTTTTTTTATAAAGAAAGTATTATTTGTCCAGTGGATTTAATGTCCTCTGAAGGTCAATTAATATCCCCTTTTCATTCACGCAAACATCAATCATTCAAACAATTACAGTATCTGCACATTGCAATCTCCATGCCTGTAGGAGGGTCTTAGTTGTGTTTATTAACATCACCGATCGTAATCGATAAACTCCTCCCGGTCGGGAACCCCATCGAAAGCTGTACCTCCTGGTCCAAGTGCCGACGCGTTAACCACTGCAACACTGGTCCAATGTACTAATTAATTTCTGACTGGAAAATTTCATTACGATATCACGGAGAGATTTAAAATATATAATTGGAGTTGATAGATAATAAAATGAAAATGCAGCAATGATATTTTCGGTGTATTTTCTCAAAGACACCTAGTTTAACTACCAAATAATTCATGATCCTGAGAGTTCATACAAACTAAACGGAAAATTCCACAATTGCAGAGATTCGTAATAATTCATAATACGTAACCTAACAGTAATCTCGGTGATACCGTAATAAAATGTTGCTGTCTAATTGTCTAGTGATTCAAATGCCTGAATTCTCTACCTATTTGGTGTAGAAATTTTTGAGATCGGTGATGGAAAATTACAAGCTTAAAAACTTCGAAATAATTCATAATTCGCAAGTAGTAGATTCCATAAATTATTTCTACCAGTATAGTCCCCGTGATATCGTCATGTGATTTTGAAGCCTATAATTATCTAATGATTCAGACGTATGAAAATACTACTCGTTTGGAACAGACATCTCAAATTCGCAAAAATTCATAACACGCAAGTGGTAGAATGGATTCAATAAATTGTTTATACAAGTAGTCCCCGTGACATCGTAATGGGGTTCTTGCTGTGTAATTATTATAATTTTGAAACCACTGGAGTGCTAGAAGATTCCAAAGTTATAGAAATTAGTAATAATTCATAATATAAGATGTTGCTTTCTATTTATCTAGTGACTCAGAAGTATGAAACTTCTACCCATTTGTCATAGACTACTCTGAGATCGCCACAAATATATTTCAAATTAACCAAAGTTTGGCGAAATTTGCATTTGGTAGAATAATAAAATAATTTATTTCTTCTAATAGTCCCCGTGATATTTGAAGGGTCGGTGGATAGATATTTGCCCTAGCTCATTAAACAGTACATTAAGCCGAGAACAATTTTGCATATAGATATTTAAGGGATCTGCATTAAAAAATTCTCTCTGGCATTTTTATCATGCGTTAAGAATGAGCAAACAGCTTTAAAAAAGCACACACGTTTGCCTGCGAGTTGAGCCTAGAGGCCTAATAACCATAATACAACACTAATCATTCATCTTTACCATTCTGACGAATAAATTATCTAGAAAGCCAGCCGAATCACAAAAACAAAATTATATCCATCATCAATTCTCATTAAAATAAAAAACCAACAGAAATAGAAATTTATTCCAATAAGAACAAGAAATACGCGATTATCCAGCAGCAAAAATAGTTAAGAATATTATATTCCATTCTTCGATTACATGTTTCAATTTATTATAGATATTTGAATGTGACATTTTTTTTAATAAATTTATTTATTTATTATTACATTTTATAATTGTTTATGTGAAATATATGTATGCTCGATAGAATAAGGCGACACACAAAAAAGCTATAAATACCGCGAATAACAATAACATAACACAAAAGGGCATTATACCCAAGGTCATATCAACGGCCTTTCTTGTAATACAAAACGTACGAGCACGTTACTTTTACGATACAGGTATGTGTAGTATATTGTTTAGTTCTGTATAGTTTATTGTTTTACATACAACGAAAATATTCAATTATTGGTATGAATAAATAATAATAAAAAACGTAAAAATCTGGAACACCTACCACTCGATAAAATTTATTATTTAGTAGCGGTTTTTAGTTATATTTCATTAAAATGATTGTCATATGAATGGTGTGAAATCGTATGAAAGACAGCTGCTTTACGGAATCGGAATTGACAGTATTTTATCGCAAGTATATGCATTTAATTATGCTGCACGACGGACAATGAAAATGCAGTGCATTTTGGGTACAATTTTGATTGGCAAAACCACCCAACAACAGCAGCTCGTTAATTTTAATTAATTTCCACTTAATTTTATTTATTAATTCTATGCACAGCTAATTCAAAATCTAATGTCTGCACGTTAAACATATATTCGATCAAATCAATAACCATAATGCATCATAATGTCATTATAATATATTTTTATATAACTAAAGTCCGTAGCAAAGGAAAGGCGTCAGTATATTAAGTCTGAGCCGATGATAACTGTGTTTTAATGAACATACTCGTACAAGTTCCTGACAATAATAATAAACATTTTTTTTTTGTATTTTATGATTAAGACATTTTAAAAAAAAGTTGATCGATTTTTGAAAGGATGGTTGATTGATTTGATTGAGAGATAGGTTTGAGGAAAAAAAAAATATTTTTTTCGGTTAAATGTAGGTCAATTTTGTAAATCACAAGAAAGTAATTTTGATCATAATCAACCAAAGATCTAAATCACAGCACAATTTCTCTTTATAAACGCAACACAAAAATAAATTAAAATTCTAATCAAATATCGAAATAAACAAATAAATTTATTAAACATAATATTACAATTTTATTTATCACTTTACAGTTATGAAATACGTAAAGTATTTTAATCGTGCAAAAATCAAATGTTATTTTTTTTTTTACTAAACTAGGGATCGATTTGTGTTCTGTGAATAGTGTGATTCGAAACCCATTATATAGAATAACTGAATGTAAGTATGTAGTTCATAAAAGTGTCGCTAGTTGCCCCATATCATCATTTTGATACAAAATAAACGGACTTATTTTATATTTACAATTTAGAGCGCAAGAATAGAAGATACTTCGGTACCTAACAGATGGCACATTTTGGGGACCACAAAAAACATGCATCCTAACAATACACAAAAAAGAACAACTTTTATGTTGCATAATTTTCTGATACTACAAAAACTGAGCTTTATTGTTCAGAGGGTTAAGTCGATAGAACAAAATAGTATTGATATTTCTGGAAGCTGAGAACAGGGCGAGAACATTTTTGGAGGTAACGGATCAAACCGTGACTCATTCCCGAAGGGGGATATGATATATGATATAACACAACATTATTTCAACTCAATTACGAGTAAATATGTGTAAAAGGCGTAATTCATTATTAAGGCCGTGTCCCAAACACCGACTTATTTGCTTATACCGACTTATTCAAATAAGTCTGCTATCGAGGTGACTTATTTTGTAAACATGAAAAATTCAACAAATTATCAAATATTATCAATAATTTTCAAACATTAATGATATTCCACTTAATTAATAACTATTAATACAATATTGTCTTAATAAATTATATAATTAATCGATTTTAGCGATATAAAAATATTTTAGAGATATAAAGAGGATTAATAGAGGTGTGCTTGCATAAAAAAATTTTAGCTTGCTCATTTCGCGCATCTCAGCTACAATAATAAATTTTCATTGTGTTTTAATAACTCAAGCAACATTTGTATGTTTTTATTTATTAAATAATTCATTAAAATAAATTATTTTTTATGCATTTTAATTTTTTTATTTTATTATTAAATAACAAATTCCTAAAACATTTGTTGTTTGCTATATCTGTCAAAATAAGTCAGCAAAATCGTTTGGGACGACTTGACCGACTTATTCAAGATGGCGTCAAATAAGTCAATAAGTTTGAAATAAGTCGGTGTTTGGGACACGGCCTAAGAAGTGAATAACTAGTTATTTTTGTGTACACGTACCCGACTATGTGCACCAAATTTGAGCCATCCGTCTCCAGGCCGTTTAATATTTTTGACACCAAATTTACATTATCAATTTTTATTACAAGGGTTGAAAATAACAACGAGGTGTAGAAGCTTGATATAAATAGATATGTTCTGTAAATCATAGTACATGACATCATCAAAAATTCGCAAAAATTTTATTTGCAAGTGCATGTACTGATGTGATGACTAATTTTTGGCTTGAAGACGAGTTAAAGAAATAAAAGAATGCTCCAGCAGCTAGGGTAACGAATGTGTTGGCAATCTTGCCTAATATTTTATCCCCGCCATCTGGTGAGTTATACTTGTCCCGCCTTAGATTTTATGTTGATGACATTACTGTGTATTCATTATCTGCTTCTACGTAATTTTCATCTACTTCGATTAACTCACCATATAGTATGCTGCCTCTGCTGGACCAGAGACGTTTGTAGTGGGTCCCGAATTGTTGAGCGTCCTGAAAAACATTACAAATAATCAACCACTAAAATAAATCAAATGCTCAGTCTTGGAAAAATATAGCTTGGAAAATATATCCCGAAGGTTGGTCCATTTTGGTTGACATTCTAGAACTAAGAATTATAAAATATTCAATAATAATTTTTAAATAATTTAAATTAATTTCTTATATTACCAGGGTTTCCAATAATATTTGAAATTTGAAACCAGTTATTCGCTTTTTTGTTCTGATCTATGTAATCTGACAATGATTTTAAAAAATAATCGGGTTCAATTCAACCTCGCTAATCAATTATGTCTCGAACTCACCCTAGAACCATTCTTTTTATTAATAAAACATGTATATATTTTACTTTTATAGAATTTTACTTATTTTTCCATATTGAAGGTAACCTCAAGTTACTGTAAAATAAGATAAGCTGAAACAAAACAAGCAAACTAGATCTAAGAAGATTATCTATATTTATAAAACACAAAAAATGTTTCTATGTCCGTTATAGTCTTTGAAACCTTACCAACCGATGTGCCAAAACCGGTTTCATTCGAAAGGCTGCAATAATGTGAAGATGGTTTTAGACCACCAAAACAATGCATTATAGGCACGTTCGGTCCACTCATGAAGTCGATTCTCATTTTGAAACTTTCAATACCAAAATCCTCATCAACATTCAACCTCTTTGATGAGGTTAGTGTTACTCTCAAATGAATTAAAAACATTAGTGTGAAGTTAACGCATAACACAGACTGTCAACACAAAAAACAATTATCTTTCATTCTCATCAGAATGTTTTATCATTTATCGTTATCGCGTCGATCATGTCAAATAATCGAATTAGAAAGTATTACAATCCTCGTAAATAGTAAAAAATATTTGTTTTCGTGAAATTTGGTTTCAAATATTGTTTGTAAAAATTATTTATCCACACATAAAAAATAAAAAAATAATAAAAAATATTAGTTATCAAAATTGAAACCGGAAGGAGCTGTAATTGGAAGAAATACAGCAGATGCGAAACGAAAAAGAGCCGCAAGACCAATCGAAACACCCGAAAAACGTGAAATGCGATTAGTGTCAAATAGGTTGAGAGGGCGGCAGTCAAGAGCAGTAGAAACACCCGAACAACATGAAGCACGTCTAGAACCACTGTCACTTACAAGCTACGTTTCTGACAACACAGCGTTGTCCAAACATGTTTTGGAAAACATTCGGAAATACAATTCGAGCTTTCAAATGACTTGGTTCAGAGCTACAAACATTATTAGCAATACATGTTTGTCTGTTTCTTTCGATTTTTTTTTTATCTGTTTTCTTTTTTGTTTTTACATTAAAAATAAAATATTACTCCAGGTTTTACGCCAACATTCAAAGTGCAAGGACAAGTTTACTACCAAATCGCTTCGCTTCTTCCAACACCAGATCAAGATTCCAAGTTTTTGCAAATTTAGTTCACAGGAGACAAAGAAGAAGAAGTTGATCAACGTTGCGCTGTTATCAACGGAACACGACGTGAAAATATTTCAAATTGGCAACGTATATTTCACCAGCATAATCATTTGATTAAACTGTTCAAAGTCGCTTTGGATCAAATGCCATTAGTTGATTACAAAGTCAGTATAAGAGCTGATAAAAGACCATCCGGTGAGCATGAATGACGCTTTAACGCTCCAACGATCAACGAAGTGGCAGTCGTAATGATTGGAACGGAATTGAATCAGCGAGACATCATAATTTAATGACGAAATACTAATTGCAACTTGTCTCTGAAACACACCGATCGTATGATGCTCTTCAATATCCAATACTGTTTTGGCAAGGTGAAAATATGGATTGGTATCAACGACATGCAGATAAACTCTGTTACTAGTGCAGTAACAACAAAAGTTTTGTTTTTTCTCTTTGAAGTAAATATCGTCCAAAATACATTAATGAGTTTGTCTGTTGATAAATGGGAAAAAAATTATTAAACAAAAGTATTCGGTTTCATCTATGGATTATTATGCATATCGCATTCTGAAAAGAGCTCAACAATCCAATCACATTTTGAAATGCCGTGAACTTTTTCATCAGTTCATTGTTGACATGTGTGCCAAAATTGAAAGCGAGCGGCTTCTGTACATTCGTTTGAACCAAAAGGAATTGCGTGTTGAAGATTATATTGAGCTGCGCGACGCTATTGCAAATGATGGAAACGCTGCCAACATTGGCCAAATGTGCACACTTCCATGTGCATATGTATACTGGAAGTCCAAAACATATGCATGAGTATGCTGAAGATGCTTTGAAGTATGTTCGAAGATACAGGCAACCAGATCTTTTCATCACATTTACGTGCAATTCAGCTTGGTCGGAAATCAACGATTTGCTATCGCCTGGCCAGTCATCGCATCACAGACATGATCTAACAGCTACAGTTTTCAAACAGAAACTATACTGAAACTCATGGTTATCACAATAAAAAATCGTATTTACGGCAAAGTGCAATGCATGGATGTATTCGATTGAATGGCAAAAACGGGGTTTACTGCACGATCATATTCTAATTTGGCTGAAAGAAAACATTGTTCCAACTCAAATCGATATACCTGCTGAACTACCGAGTCAACAAGAAGATCCGATATTTTTTGAAGTTGTCTGCAAGAATATGATTCACGGCCCATGCGGAGCATTGAATATAACTTCGCCTTGCATGAAAGACGGCAAATGCAGGAAAAGATATACATGCCATTTGAATGATGAAACTCAAACTGGTGAGGATGGATATCCGGAATACAGACGACGAAAGCCAGAAGATGGAGGATTCACCGCCACCATTAAAGTAAACGTTAATATTGATATTGATAACAGATGGATTGTTCCATACAGTCTAATACCGTCAAAAATATTTCAAGTTCATATCAATGTGGAATACTGCAACTCCATAAAATACATTAAGTAAGTAGAACGAATCCGAATATGGAAATCCAGTTTTCGGATAACATTTTCAAAGAAGCACTCATATAACTTGAGGATAGATGTATTGCGATCAACAATAAAATTCTTTACTAACCAGCTTGGACTACAAGCACCGACATTTGATCGCAACAATGTTCACGATAGAGATTTGGTACGTGAATGACAATATAATTCTGATGAATTGCGCTATTTCGTCGATGCTAAGAAACAACTGTTGACAAAAAAATAGTTTTAGAAAAAGTTATGCAACACGTAGCAAACGAAAGTCCGGCTTGCGGCGTGGTGGCATGAATAATGCATTATTAAGCCTTATTTAATGGAAGATGAGGCCGGCGTGACCGTTACGGCCAACGGGATCGACTAAACCCACATGTTAATGTCTTTTTTCTGGCCATTTTCTGGACATATCAAAGATATTGGTTTTGACGACCTTTGGTGCGCCATGCCACACATCAGGCGTGACAATAGTGAAACTGCATAAAAAATTCGATGGCCGCATTATCAGTCGAAATAATGACGTAAGTTGGCCGGCAAGGAACTGTAATTTGACGCCTTTGGATTTTGAAAGCCAATGCTGAGCATTGGAAAGTCAATATTGAAGCAATCATTTCCGAAATAGATCCGCACACAATCCAAAACGTGCTCAGAAATTGGACTGACCAAATGGAGTTTGCCAAGGCCAGCCGTGGCTCCAATTTAAGAAATCATTTTCCATAAATAACAAGGAGGACTGTACTTTCAAACTGGAAAATCAATTTGGAAAAATATAAGGCCGTTTTTGTTTTATTACATTTTTAAATCTGAACTTGGAAAAACTAGTTTTTTGTCGATTTTTTTGGTTGTTGACTAAACGACTCATAAATTAGATATTAGATGTATTTAGTATCTCATATGGCTTGTCCAAAAACTGTCAACGTTAGAATTCATCGAGTTATTTTCACCATTGCGTGTTTATATTTATCTGTTTGTAAGAACTTTTAAAATATATGTGCGTATGGTAAAACAGCACCGGGTTACCGATGGATAAGCGAAATATGCTGATTATAATACTACGACCACTAATATTTTAATCGCCATATCATTTTCATTCAAATGAGTCACTCAGTGGAACTAAATTTAGGAAGCGTAATTTTTGGCTGGAAAAAATTCTCTTCAGAGACAAGAAATTTATGGACAACAAACAATCGTCAACATTATCACAAATTGTTATATACAAGTTAGAGAAACTGCAGCTGCGAAAATTGTGATGGTCTAAACAGGCATCTGCGAAATCGGAAAAATATTGCCCGTCGTTATTTAATATAATTTTTATTTCTACATACCAATTTCTCCTAATTTCATCAGATTGAAGTATTTTTTTTTGCAATTGTGGATTTTTATCAGTTCCGGGTATGCCTTAGATTGATGACAATATACTTTTAATTCTTGAATAATTGCGGAAAATTATCGAGGAATAATAAATATTTATTCTTAATAAAGAAACATGTCCAATTGTGATAAAATCACTATTTTCAATACTTTATCGAAGTTTACTTGTTGAGCCCCATTTGGTTAAAGTCAATTCGATGACTGCCTCGTTTTCAATAATTTCTTTTCTCTTGGTATCACAACCAACTAAAGTATATTTGAATTAGTATATTCGTTCAGCAGGAATCTGGTGGATGATATTGAAATTGAAACAAAGACAAATTTTTTTCTGGGGTAAATCGACAAAGTTCGATCAAGTTTAATTAATTTACCAGAGCTTAATATCTTTCGAATTTGCCATGAATTGAAAAGAATTCTGAGCTTGGTCTGTCTAAGCAAAATTTTGCTCATGCTGTGAAAAATAGCACCATCCCAAAATAAACTACATATTTAGTATTTAAAATAATGATTTGGGTATTTATCTGCATAATAAAATACAAACACTGAAAAACATTTTTAACTAAAAAATAAAATTGTTAAATCAATATAAATATAAGTCCTTCAAAATAGTAAGCAGAATTTTGGTTTAACTATTTCTGTAATTCAATTTTATGATTAGTATCACAGACATAGACCATAGTATCACATTTTCGAAAACATTTTCCGAGAATATGCCCATTTTTCCTACTTAGACATACTCGTATTTTAACCAAGAAATTCACCATTTTATCTCGGGTTAACCTAAACGATTCAACAAAATGATTTGAAGAAACACTTTAACATGAAATTTAGAATTTTCCGCTATTAGAATTTTGATTAATTAACGAACCAGGTGCGTTGAATAAATTTTCTAACGGTGGAATAAATTAATGGTGTATAGATAAAATAAGAATTCTTATTCTAAATTATTATAATTACTGTTTCAATTTCTGTTACGTTTGCTTTATAAGATTAAAACAGAAAAATACAAAATATCGAAAAGCAGCAAATGAAAAGATTAATTTTCTAACTAAACAACAGAAAAATAAGAAAAAAATTAAGACATACCTCTAACGACGACAACAACATTCTTTTTTTTGAGAATCAGGAAATTAATTATTTCGATTTGTTTATATTATTTCGTTACATTATTGGTTTTGTGACACGATCGTTGTGCGGTTTCAAAAATATTGTCACCAAAACCGAAAACCAAAAAAAAGTAAAAAAAAAATAAAAAAAAAAAAATTTGAAACGTCATGTTCTATTAGATTTTTCCATTTCACTGAGGAAGGTGGAATTTTAATTGAGTGTTTATGTTACAACAAATAAAAAATAGATATTAAGACAAATAAACATATAATATTGTCAACTTGATAATGTCTTAATTGTTATGTCATACCGGAAATTACATTGTTGATATACGAGTATCGTGCGCCGACAGCATCTCAAAGATCATTTATTTTTTCCAGTCGTTGGTTAACAGTTTTTCCATCGGCATTATAAGACAAAACTGCATTTTATTACTTTTATATATGTTTACGAAAAACTTGAGTTTAATTTCACGGTAAATTATTTGAAGGAAAACTACTGCAATATAATACCTGCATGATTGTGTAATTATATGTTTTGAATATAGATTTACTCGTACTTCATTCACCCTAAAAAATTTTATGCACCTATAAACTTTTTAATATTTAACTTGATTAAGATGCTGATATTTATACAATCTCGCATAATATTCTGATTGCGGAAATTGATCAAATTGTTGACCACCTCTTCTTATATTTCGTATATATGGATTCCCTGTTCTGCAGTTTTGTAATTTATTAAAACATTTTTTAATACGAGCATATCCAGATCATTGACTTGTTTGAAATCGCAAATATCATATTCATGACATTATTTTGTGTTTCATGTATTTATTGCTAAAATACGTTTTGTTTTAATGAATTTTTGACCCACATAACCGTACATTGTATTTACGCATACGTACATTGCAGGTACATATTAAATAAAAATAATTTCTTGTTTTTTTTCTTATTACGTCATTAAATCAGAATAAAGCGAAGAAGGAAGAATATTTTTCTTTATTAAAATTTACTTATTTGTTCTAATTCACTTACTAGCATATAAGCACAATAAAAATAATTCTGAGGTGAAACAGCACATAACTTTATAATTACTCTACAATTGTATATTAAATGTCACTAAATAACGTAATTTTTATTTAGTAATGTTTTATATTGAATGAAATATTTACTAAATCTTACCAAATTTTTTGTAGATTGACTGTGTATTACAAAATTCACGTTAAAGAATTTCAGGATCACATCCCTGAAGTAGTTTTTAATGAAACTGTTAATATAAATAATTGTCCAATTAATTTTCAAATCCTCCATAGTGAGCTTTGGATATTACGTTTGAGGTAAGTACAATGAAAATTTCCATCTATGTTTACATTGATTGGACTATCAATTTTTACGAAACACATGCATTGATTGCGCAGTAGAAATTTACTATCTTACTAACTTTGACACGTTGAATTATCATAAAAAAGAAGACAAGCTCATTCAATAAGGACGTTGTAAATATAAAACACACGGGCAGCAACATAAATTTTATATTCAAGGGTGATTTGTGGAAATGTGGACAAAAGAAAAGGCTGTTTCTACCACTGTAACATTTGAGAGTTTACCCAGTTAAGAAGGGGCCATCGGACCGAAGTTCACGACAAAGATGTTGACAAACAATTATTGATCGCGTGAACTACACCTTCAGTATTACGAAAAGCAAGGTCCGAGAGCGATAATCTAATGAAGGGTCGAAAGCAATAATCTAACAAATATATTTCGTCAGTATCAGATCCTCTGCATATTGAATTGAAGAGATTGGAAAATTTATGATCTAAGATCAACAAGAATTAGTTCCAATTTATATTGACGTTGCCGATGGAATAATTCTCTATAATACTACGAGTATGAGAAATTTCTCAAACCTGTCAGATAGTTCAGTTAGATACATGGCTCGGATTTGTAAACGTTAAGTTTTGTTCTATATGGTTATGGCACCAAATTTGTTGACCTACTGTTACGAGTATACACTATCAAAATTTTGAAAATTAGTAACTTGCCAAAAGTGTCATTTTCTGAAACGGTTCTCATATATTTACATATTATGTTATCTCGAACTAGTAGCATCTCCAAAACAATAAAAGTTTAAGTTATTGTCGTTTGTGCTTATGAAGTTTTGCTTTTCATATATACCCCTAAATGTTGATAATGAAATACAAATATGTACATACAGTCGAAATAAATAGTTTACTCACGACATACATCGAACAAAATTTGTTTTCTAGGTTTACAAAAAAATGTCGCCAACTGTTCTGATTCTGTTGCTTAACTACTGTAAAATATATTATTAATTTCCTTTTAATAAATTTATTTAATGCTTTAACTTTGCGATGCACCTATCCAATTAAAGCCAAAAAATATGCGTTTAATATGAAGGTCGTGTATCTTATACCCTGAGAAAACTCATTTTTAGAAATGAAATGTTTCGAATATAAAATAAATTTGAAGAAACGACAACTATAATTTTTGTCCCAATTTGAAATGTTTTATTTAATCTATTTTGCGTTCATTTAACAAATAATCTATAATTACGATTGTAATATTAAATATCAAAACTAACATTAAAAATTATACTTAACATTTTATTAAACATTTGTTTTTTATTTCGCAAAAAATACAGATTTTTGAATATTTTAATTAAAAAATTAGTTAAAAAGTTTATAAAAATTACTCGGTCGATTTCGACTTTTTCGACTTGTTAGGTCATTCGAAATCGATCAAGTACTTTTTTAAACTTTTTGAACAGATTTTTTAATTAAAATATTCAAAAATCGAATTTAATATAAATAAAAAACAAACGTTTAATGAAATGTGTACTTAACAGTAGTTATAGTATGTTAAATAATGCAAATAGTGTTAAAAGTATTAAAAATTATGTTTGTTAGCTATTAAATAAAGCTGGTACTAATAAAAGATATTTCGAAATTAATCAAACATTATGCTCAGAGTGAATAGTTAATTTGTAAACTTTCAAAATATTTTCTGCCTAAATTGTAACTAAAATATTTATAATTTAAATTTGTAGAAGAAATGAACTGATTTTAATTATTTCTAATTAAGGAGACTTTTATGTCAATTTTATCGGCTTCTTGCTTCAGCTCTCCCATTCAGAAATAACATGTTGGTTCTTCTGATTTCTGAATGATAACCAGATTAGCAAGTGTTTGTAGCTTGGTTCAAAGCAACAAAAGACTGACATCCGAAAACTGATAAAGGTTGAGTCTTCAACGTTAACACGTCGAGGCTGTGGAGTTCGGAAATTTAAAAAATATATAGAAAAATATTCTAACGCTTTTTAGAAATAACCAATTTGAAAGCCAAGTCATATTTAATGAATATATATATATATATATATATACCTACCATCTTAATTAACAGGTTTACTACAGCTGTTAGACGTCGTTATTAATAAAACATTTCGAGAAAGTTATACTGGTTGTGATAACGAGTACATAACAGCAGCAATTGATAATCCAGAATTACAAACTATACGGGCAAATCTAAAAATGCCACCCTATATATCAAAATCTCTCAAGAATGGTTTATTTTTCAAAACATATTCCCCACAGAGAATATTCAAAATGCATTTTCTTATTGTGGAATTACATCAAGAACAAATTTTAACCCCGAAAACCTTCATAGTCCTTCAACTTAAATTTTCGAAAAAAATTTCGACGTGAACGGATGGAAGGCCAAATTTTAAAATAGCCTTTTCGCAAATAGCGAGACATATTTCGATGATCTACAGTGCAGCATCTTTTACTTGAAATAGTGCAGCATCTTTTCGCTTGAAAAATTACCTCCAGTTTAAATTTAATTAGATGAGCATACATATACTCGTATGCCACAAGTCCTTTGAAACAAATAAATGTCATTCTTGTTGGAAATTTTTTTGGCATTAGTTTGTGAATGTGATTTATAATTAAGTAAATTGATATGTTATAGGTATTAACTCGTTTTAATTAAAAAATTAAAAAATCTCGTTTTATTCCATGAATGAAGTTTCAAACAAAGCACCTAGGCGCTTTATCTGAATGAAAATTAATTCGAGTTTTTTGCAGTACTACAAAGTATTTGCAATTTCGACAGTGGTCGAATAAAACGCCTATAGGCATTTTATACGGCAGAAGACAGTAGGCTACTCCAAGTACACCACTCGACAATATACTTACCATACTGATAGAAACTCGATACCGCATAGTGACCGAAACTATCAGCGTCACATGCAAACTGGGTTGAAAATGAAATGAAACTAGAGCTGATGTCGAGTAAAATACATTCCGTTACCATCTTCAGATTCCCATAGTCTTATACTTTGGATATTATTCAAACTCGAGACCACACTGAACCAAACCTCCATAACTCTGGTTACAACAAGCAAATCGGACAATATGTCGAATAGAATATATCAGATTACTGGCCTACGATACACCAAGACGTACCAGGCCAAATCACTGATCAAAGAAACCATAACGGTAGATAGTGCGACCCCGTTTCGAATAGAATACATTCCGTTACTGGTTACCAATATATCTGGACATATCAGGCCGGATCTCTTAAATCTAATTACAAAACATAGACCTTATTAATAGACCAAGTATCGAGTAGAATACATTCCAATAATGGCCTTTTATAAGCCCGTTTTTTAAGAGTACGACGAATAGTTCTTGGTTATTATAGAAAACAATTGCTTTGATATTTGTGACACATCCAGTCGATGTTATGTTAAGTAGACATTTTATGTTATCAGTAGATATTGAACGAGCTGACCCACTTTACTCTACACAGTGCTTAACTACAAACAGCGGCACGATTAAGGGAACAAAACAAAAGTTAAAAGAGTTCTTTTAAATCAAATAGACGTTGATTTATGAATATCTAAGATAGGTGATAGAATGATCATCCAAATACAGAAAAAACTGTTATATTGGAAATATGCTACTTTTATGAAAGAATAACAAAATAACAACCAATTTTTGTAACCAACCGATTTCCTCAGAAATGGGTTTTACCTCCATGAGCTTTCACAACTGCTTTCATTCGTCTTGCCATGGTCCCGATAACACTGTCGATTGTTTCTTGTGGTAAATTTTCCCTTTCGTCCTAGAGTACGTTTTGAAGTTCCTCTTCTAACTTGTCCCATATATAGTCTATAGCATTCAATAGCTGGAGATCTTGCAGGCTAGTTTAGCTTGTTTATTCCAAACTCAGATAAAAAGATCTGACAAAAGGATAAGTGAGGCAAACGGTATCACATGTTCTAGCAGAATATCTCTAACATATTGATCAGCTGTAAGGGATCCACCATCAACAACCACTAATTTTGTACATATACCTAAACAAATACCGACCCAAACCATGATTGAGTCTCCACCATAAGCGGCGGTTGCCTTAATTTTACATTGAGAATACCGTTCATTTGATCGTTTCCATAGTCTTTGCATTCCATCGACCGAGTTTACTAAGAAACTCTCGTCTGCGAACAGAATATGGCCTCACTGGATCAAAGTCCAAAATTTGTGTGCTTAAGCAAAACTCAACCTTGCTACTCGGTGATTTAGCTGCAATAGGGGCCCTGTGGCTGCGGCGCATATGATCTCAAAACGACTTCTTTAAGCCTTCGTCTCACAGTACATTCAGATATTCGCCATCATCGAACCTCTTCTAATGCATTACGGGTTTGAGTTACTGTTTGACGCCTGTTTCTCAAAATTTGAAAGATAATGAAACGGTCAGCTCTGGCGCCAGCACAACGTTTTCGGCCTTAGCCACGTCCTCTCGCAAAATACCCGTTTGCCTGTATCGTTTGTGGAACTGACCGATAAATGATAGACGTGGGCCCACTGACCTTCTGGCTACTTGGCGATAAGTGTAGCAACTTTTGATCATTGTCACATCTAAGACGACATCAGTGGGTCCCCTTTCGCCCAATTAATTCAAATTAAAAACAGTTAAATAAAAAAAAATACTTTACCACTAAACGAGTTAGATATTTTGTTATTTGTTAATAAATTAAATTTGGAATTTAAATATTGAAAAACAAGGCCGTAACATTAAAGATTATAAATTATAAAACAAAATATATTTTCCTGTAGTATTTACTTAACAAATCGAATGTTGCTTGTCATTCCCCAAATTGTGCCCCTGCGTGTGTATTGAAGTTCTTTTAATTTAAACTTTTTTTATTTTTTTAAAAAATTTTAATTTTGAATTTTATTTCAAATTCTGGGCTAAAATAAATTTTCGAGATTGAACGAAATTACTATAGTAAATTCTGAGCTGGGATATCATTGCAGTTTTAGTTTTACCCGATAATTTTTTTTTATTGTTTTTCTGGGATGAAGTTCTGGGCTTCACATACAAGGTTATTATTCTCCAAACGTTTTTTGATTCTTACTTTGTTGTTAGACTTGCATCTTGTGAGTTATGTTCTCAATTATCCATAGCTGTGTTTCACTAGTTTTAAGCTTTGAGGATATTTTGTCTTGCATGCAGTTCTTAGTAAATCCAATTGATGTCCTTCAATCATTGAGAGGCAACTAAATGTAGCTAGTGCAACTGAGGCATGTGGTAATCTCTCGAACGTTAATGCTTGAGCTTTATGAACCAATCTGATTTTATAAAGGTTAAGTACAGCGTATTCGACATAATTGGACGAATTTTCTATTAATCCCATAGCAGTTTAAATTGACGGTGATATATAGTTGCAACGTGTGTACCATATTCCCAAGATATCTATAAGTTCGGTTGAGCTATTTGGAGCTGGTTATATACTAATTAGCACCAAAATGAACCATAAATTGGTATATTTATTGGAGTTTGGTTTTGATAACTCAAAATAAACAGTTAATGGCAATCACTTAACAATACCACGAGAGCACGTAACCGGGTAAGTTGGACTTGTGCTGTATTTGAGAAATTGAAATGCAGTTTAACTTCTTAAACATCGATGCCATACTTTGTACAGATCCATTTCCATCAAGTGTATAAGTTTGTAATCCATCCAACTCTATACACGCTATATAGCAATAATACTAAACTTCATAAATTTTATATTGATTAATTAGCTTAGTGCATGACACTGCATAAACATATAGACTTGGCTTTTTATACATAATGAAACGTAACACAAAATGATCTTATTTTTTTAAATATGCATTTTTGAATAATAAAAACTTCAAACCCATTATGTCAGCTGACCATTGTGTTTATATACACCGGACTAGTTAAACAAACAACCACAGTCATGAATAGGTTAGAAATAATAAAAAAAAAAATTCGAAAAACAAGAAATTTTTTTCTTATATCAAAATAAGGTAAAGATATCAATGTCTTGTATTATTTTTTGTTATGATAAATATTTTATTATTTATGTACTAGAATCGTAATAAAAATTTAATTTTTGTAATTTCATTTAGATTTAATAAGTGGCTTGTGCTATCGTGATTTTAAAAGAATAAATAAAATTTTCCATATGATTATGGATGGAGCAGGTGTTTTCAGTGAATTGATTTGATTATTAAAAGATTTTGTAAGATTTTTATTGAATTTAAAATATAAATTATTTATTTTGTTACTAATAAGTAGATTAGTTTAGTTTTTTGAGATTTAAATTTCCTTTTATTAGTAATTTATACTTGAAAATGAATAAACCTAATATGTATTCATGTATGTAATGTAAGTATGAGAAGTTGATTTACCATACCATTGTTATGATATAATAATGTAAAGTAATCTTTTTATGCATTTGAAATTAGTGTCGCTTAATGTGAACAGAATTGGATTTTGCTTGCTACGATTACTAGATTAGCCACAAGCTAGCTAGGGTTTTTGGAATCCGTAAATTGCCTGAAAGATGGGGGAAAGCTGTAGCTGTTGATGATTTTTTTTCATTTTCAAACAAGCAATTATGTATTTTATTTTAATAAAAAAAAGGCTGTAGTTCTATGTGCAATGCCATTTTACAGATTTCACATAAAATTTCTTATTTAGAAACTTCTCTCAGGATTTTGGAGTTAGTTTTATCGTAATTTAAAAAATATGTTTGTAGATACAACGTTTTGCTAAGTTCTAGGATATAATCACAAATTTGTCCGCCATATACAACTTGGTACTCACTATCCACAAATATTAACAATCGGTTGTATATGTTGGAAAATTAGAAAACCCAAAAATTGTATTATGTTTTTTCAATTCGATGCAATCAAAAAATTAGCAAATTATGAAATATAATAATGCGATTTTAAATTAAATCCAACTTTGTTATTTTTATAAATTTATTTTTAATGAATTTTTAATTAAAAATAAATTTATAAAAATAACAAAGTTGGATTTAATTTAAAATTTTTAGTTTACGTTTAACTAAAATAATATTTTAATACGAGCCCATCGCAAAATTAATTTTGAAGATTTAAACTTGTGTTGTAATATTTTAAATCCTGGCTGTTCATGTACCAGAATATTTCCTGTCCTTTGTGGTATTTCTTATTGTTGGTAAATCTTGTAAAATTATGTCACGAGACTTTTTGGAGGTCTGGTTTACAGTCGAAGATTTGAATGCTCGTCTAATACAAATTCCTTGCCAATTTGATGGTTAATCTGATAATATAAACTTCTTTTTTTAATTTCTGTAATAAATAAGCATTTTTACTGTGACGCACGCCACAACTGTTACATTTCAGATTTTTTGGTGGTATCTCGAAATTTTGATGTCATTTGAATGCTAATACAAGTTGGTTGAAAAGTATTGAAAGCAAAAATGAAAGAATATGAATTTTTTTATGAAATTTGTTTTTTAATTCAATAAAATCTCCCTCAAGCCTCCACTTCAATACACTAGTTCCAATGATTCTTCAATAATTGTTTATACAATCTCTGTAATAATTTTCCGGAAGCTCTGTAAAATACTGTGCCATGGCATGCAATAGCTTCTTCGTTTGACGCTTTCCATGAAGGAATTGTTTCATTTCGTATTTCAATTCGTTCATTTTAGCCATCGTCAAAAGACTCGTGTGAACACGTGCATTGTTGTGATGATTTTTTCTTCTCTAAACCGGGTTTGTCCGTAACTTTTTTAACCAACTGGTCCAAAAGTTTGTAATAGTATTCAGAATGAACTGTTTCAACCTTTTTAAGATAATTAAACAACAAAATACCTTTTGCATCCCAAAAACCAAATACCATGACCTTTTTTGATCGTTCTGACTTCACCTGTTTTCAAGCTGAACAACAAGCTTCAGTCGATTGTAAATGTTCTTGCTTCAGATTATGATCATGGAGGTAGATCCAAGTCTCATCCATAGTTATAAATCGATGCACAAAATTGGCTCTATTTTGCTTAAAACGCTTTAAATTGCGCTGAGATAGTGGTTTTCGATTCAGATTTTGTTGAATTGGTAACGAAGGCGGCACCAATTTTCCAAGCAGCTTTTCCATTCGTAATTCTCCGTGTAAAATACGGAGTACGGTATCAGCAAATTCACGTTCAGTCAATCTTGGATCTCCATAAACAATATTATACACTTACTCAATGATTTCTGATATTATTGCACTTTTTGGACGTCCACTACGTGGTTCATGTTTAACGCATGAACGACCACGTGTAAACTCCAAAAGCCACCGAAGCACAGTTGGAAATGGAGGAGCAGATTTCTTTTTACCATTTTTGTATGAATTTCTGTTACTATTAACCTTCCAAAACAAAGGATTTTTTCAGTTCACGATATTCGGGTTTTTTCACTGATACGTCAACTTCTAATTTCTTGTGAACAAGGAATAAATTGCCAGATCAAAATAAAAATTTTCATGAGTTCAAATGAAAGATGAAATATTAAAATGGCTTATAAATTTTGATTCCTCTATATGGTTAATAGGTGTCGCTTTCAATACTTTTCAACCAATCTGTATATGGTTTTTAGACAAATCCGTGGAAAATATTTGTTTCTCGGCATAACTTTTACGTTCAGCATCACTGATGTGGTTCGCACATTGAAGTTTTCATTCCGTTAAGCAGTTTTCAGTTTTTTACTTGACAAAGTTTACTTTGCTTGACAAACTCTAACCAGACTAGCAACTTTTGGTCTCCGCTTGGTAATTTTCCAATTGTTTGTGTTTTACAAACTTTTCTGCGAATTAAGCTAAAAGCAGCGACATATCATGTGATACACAGAATAATGATCAAAAGTAGAACTTAAATTGAGTATACTTACCTAATCACTAGATCTGGATGTAGAAGCCTTCGGAGAATTTCGGAATTAATCATATCACCATTTCATTGTTATTCGGAACTACACTCCCTTCATATTGTTGTGTTCCCAACAAGGATATAATTTTTGGATCATCAATAATTATAATTCCTACCGAATTTCGCAGCATTTCAATTGCTACACTTGTGATTCACACATAACAATCAAAATACATTTTCCCTGGTAAAATTTCAAAAAACCAATAAAGTCAATCCTTGTTGGTTGAAATAAATATTTACATTTATTTTAACTTTTAAATCCTTTGTCGTTTTTAGTCACTGCTAAACTTTTCAACATTATTGCAAAAAATTATAAAGCTCCTATTGAAGCTGAAACATCCAGTAAACAGATTTTTATCAACTTTCGCAAGAATCTCTCAATTAATAAAGAAAGTTTAAGTTTGAAGTTTTTTTCTGAATAATCAACCACACCTTGACTGTAAAAAATTCAGGGCTAAACTGAGCGAAATATTTGCAAAATACAAAAAAGCTACTATAGAAGTTGCCACGTCCGGTGCTGATTTCGACTTAAACAATTCTGCGAGGATTCCTTCGAGACCGGCTGCCTCTCCATTTTTTGAATCAAAAAGTCACGCAGCATGGTGCAGCATAATGCAGTATCACGTAACATTGCCCAACATGACTCAATATACCGTCGTAAAATAGGACCCACCAACTTTTATTAAAACTATTCTAGCCGTCCATCGGAAAACCATCACATAAATAAACTTTCCCAAAAACCGTGTATAGCTCCATAAATTTCAGGCACTCGAAAACCCCTTCCCAATGTTCACCAAAATCATGCGAGTTGATTAGAAATACGAGAACCGAACCATCGTAATCGAATCCAAATGCTCGATAACTCAGTTTTAGTAACTTCCATCAAAGACGTTTCTTCGGGAAAAATAAAAATAAAAAGACGGAATTAGGTTCCCGCTAGAGAATACCATAAACGAATTTTTCTGAAATCAGGACACATCGTATAATTGATTCCTGCCACTCGAAAAACATCTTTCAGTAATTTTTATGCAAGTATAGTTTGAACTGAGAACAACTATTTAAAATTCGAAATCAGAAATCGAACCAATCACAACCATTTATTGAAATCGGAACCGATCAGAACACCATCGAAAAACCTTCAACACAAATTATCCCAAAATTAAAACCCATTGCAAAAAATTGTTAGTTTTGTTTTTTTTTTAATCCATGCTATCTGTTTTGGGGCCGAAGCACTCCCTGCTCTTTCGTGGTTTGCTTTTCCGTCTTACTTTATGCATCATTTGCCAAATCGAAGACATATGGCTATATTGCCGATTTAAGCTACCATCTGCGTATTGCATAGCCCCGCCAGATGGACATGGAAGATGGGTTGGCCCATGAGTTTTGCACGCCGATAGGCAGTCGTAGTTGTGTTCCTTTTAATCCCAGATCGTATTTTGTTCATAAAAATTTCCTTTTTAAATTTTTGACCCAACCCTATCGAGATTCGAACCCAGTACTTCGCCAAACGCCAAAGCTTTAACCACTGTGCCATTTGGTCGGTAAACCAAAACTCATTTTCAATATTTTTGATCAAAGTCGTTTTAGATGAGAAAATAAAAATTAAAGCAGTATTGCTGACCCCAGCGAACAATCTCATAAAATATTTTTCCCAAAATCGGCATCATCGCTATCGATTTATGGTACTTCAAAACTCACTTTTAACATTTTTAAGCCAGCCTATTTAACGCCAACTGGAACCGGAGATTTTTAGTTGGGACCATTTTAAACTTGTACAACGAACACTTTGCGCTTTATATTTGCGTAATGCCAGCCGAAATAACTATAATGTCAGCTGGAATTTTACGAAGCCAGCCAGAACCATGCCAGCTGAAACCAAACCAGGCCAGCTGAAATTGACACAAACAGCACAATGATCTGTGCATCATTGTGGGCTATCTGAGTTTTCAGCCGAAACCAATATTAAGCCAGCCGAAACCATTTAAAGCCAGCTTGAACCAGTTTTTTATCAGCCGGAACCATTTGAAACTTCCGCAATGGGCGCACATTGCGTTTCAGATGGTTTTGCAACATATAAGGTATCCGAAGGCACCATAATAATGTGAGCCGAAGCTATTGCTGGAATCATGCTGCGGAATCATAGAAATTATCTCGATAGCGCAATGCGTTTTGCATATTTGTGCACTGTCCGATTATTAATCCAGAACCAATATTAAATCAGTCGGGTGGTTATAAATTGTTCCAGCAGGTTTAATATTAACTCAGACTAATAAATATGATAGTGCACAATTATACACAATACATTAAGCTACTTGTGCCATAATTGGTTTGGTTCCGGTTGGCATGGTTCTGGCTGGTATGGTTTCTGCTGGTATGTATCCGGCTGAGAATTCATATTATTGCACAAAGAGGCGTATCGTGCTACTTGGCCAATGTTGGTTTGGTTCCGGCTAATATGATACCGGTTAATCCAAAAGTATACGGAAAATTATAGGTTCTAATAGAAAAAAACAAACTTCCTCAATATTTCCCAACCTATTGAGTTGCAAGTTCATTCAAGATCACCAATAAACTTTGCCTCAATACCTAGTAATTTTCATTCCAAGAAATTATCTCCTATCTGGCTTAATTTTCTCCTATCAAATCACTAAAGAAATAGTAAAATCGTTTTAATTCAGAATTTCTCACTCATTTTTACATTTTTCAAGATAACAATAGCACATAGAGTCACACAGTGAGTCCGATAGTCACAAAACACAAATTTTTCTCTCACTTGAATTACGACATACACAAATTATTGTGACATCATATTTTGTTTTATTTATATTTTATGGTTTCTTATATTATTTTTAAGTAAGTTACAATTTATGAATATTAAACATTATGATATGAAATTAATCATAAAAATATTTTTTCTAGTTAACTAATAAATTACTATCTAGTTTACAACATTGAGTGATACATGACATTATTATGAACATGAGACATAATAATAATTTAAATTTTATTTTTTAAAATGTAAACAAAATCATTTTGAATTTCTTAAGAAATGAAATAAAAAATTTAATTTATTAATAATTCATAAAAAAAAACTGTCATAAAAAATGTAATTCCAAAGTAAATCATGAATAAGGAAGTGATGGTAATGCACACGGTATTATAATAAATCGAAAAATAAGTCAAGTGAATGTTGGTTATTATTTTCAAGTGACCAAAGAGAGAGTCTTATTGATATTAAAGACGAATTGCATTTTTAACGCCAATAAATTATGATGAAATTTTTTTTTTTCGAAACTGTACGAACGTATTCAAGCCATAAATAATTTACAATCTACTTTTTTGTAATCTAACATCAAAGAATAATAAAACAGTTGTGAAGACGGGCTCTGATTATTAACACAATAAAGAGTTGTGGCCTTTTATGAAACTGAAATCATAATTTTCCCATCAAATCATATTTTCGTGTATAGTATGCACCCGGAATAGCAAATTGTAAAAGTTTTGAATGAACTTGCCATAAATATAAGTTGGGCCACTATTAAATTTCACTTTCTTCTATCCATAAATCATACAGCTACATAAATACGAATTAGGTCACTATATATTCACGAGGCTTTTAAAAAAAATGTCAAATAGAGCAATTTTTAAATATAATAAAATATTTTTAGCGTCTGTTTTGCGTACGATTTAAATTTCCCATGCAAATTCGCTGTAATAACCAAAGAAGTTTAATGTTACTGTAAATATGATCGTGAACTGAATATTCTACAACTATAAAAATATACATTTTTTGTTTTGTTGTTGTTGTTGATGATGATTAAACAAAATGATATGTTGCTTTTTGCTACTTGTCTTTTACTTTATTAATAACAAATTGACGATGATCGCTATCAAATCGTATATGAAAACATTTTATGTTTGCGATTTTATTGTCTTAACGAAATATCAAAAAACCCAAATATGATAATGTAACGAAATTGGGTTATCATATATGTCTTATACGTTTTGATTGATTTTATCATTGCCAATGATTGATTTGAAGACATTAATGGAACATAATATTATGTTTTATGCAGACATCCGTCCCAATATTCCTGCAAACTAATTAAATTATTAAAGTTCGTATTTATTATCACCACGTTTACACCCTTGTGTACATGATACGCCCTATAACTGACCAAATCGCATCTGTTAGTAAATATTTGTCCTATCTTACCTCGAACTGAAATAAAAAAAAATAAATAAAATCCATAAATTGTTTCAAAGGTGTTAATAAAACAAAGTAATCTAAAAAATAAACAAAAGATTGATATCGTATAGTAAAAATAATTTATAATTTTTTTTTTGTTGTTTTTTTTGTTTTTCCAGAATATTAATTTTTAATAAAATTTAAACCAAATATTTTTTTAGTAATGTATTAACTAAGCGTTAATTCTACAATTTAATAGAAAAAATTGTTAATGGTGTGATAGTTAATAAAAAGGTGACAGCCCGTGAAATTTTTTAACTGCGCTAAAGTAGGAAATAAATGAGGATCATAAATTTATTAAAATTATATATTTGTTTGGCTCTCTCGCACTTATCCGCGCGGACAATTAAACCTATCACTGTACAAGTAAGTGTACGCGGATGAATTATCACTAAAGAAACATAACCAGCTGACGGTTAAAAATAATATACATAATGTAAAAATTATAAAATCTATTAATCTTCTTATCATAAAATTAACATCTTTGTGTTATTTTATTACTTTTTTTTTAATTCGTTGTATAAAATGTATTGTAACTTGAAGGTGGTGGAAATAATATTTACCAACAATTGTTAGTTATTTAAAATTAATGTTTAAATTTATTTAAGAATAGGTATCTCAAAAAATTTATGTTTATAAAAATTTCACATCTTGAGCTCAAACAGTGCGCGTTAATTTAAATATAAACTTATATAAAAAAGATATTAAAAATTTGTAATATGTAAATATACGTGAAAATAAGATTGTTAAAAACTTAAAATTAGTTAAATGATTTATGGTAAACGGAAATATTGTAATTTTAATGAATAAATGGTATATTATATGGGCGTGTGTTATTCTAGCGAATCATATTTTTTAACAATAGCTAATTACTTTAATGAAATTTACACGATGAATTAATAATGGTGCGCTCTATCTTATATACCACATCTTGCATAAAATTAACAATATTAATTCGGGTTTCAATGAAAGTTACAATAAGGTGTTCAGTTTTCTAATTACTTAGGTCGATTATTTTTATCGATAGTTTGGAAAATTCCAATTTCTTCTGAGAAACTGCATTGCGAGTCGTATCTCAAAATTAAAAATGTACACGAGTTCAGAACACCAAAAGTGCTAAAATTTTTGAACAAAAGTTTTTGGACAACAATTTATGCGAGTGTGCATTGTGGAGTTTTTTGACACAATTTTATTTATTGGACTAAAATTTAATTAAGAGTTTAATTTTAATAGTATATATAACTTATTTTAAAATAATTCGAAATAATAATTATTATAAATATTAATAAAATATAAGAAATGGTTTAATCCTTATATGTTTACAACGGCCTACCCGAGTAATTTTTCGCGATTTATTATCCAAACTTTTGTTGACTTAGGTGTCTTATCATCAATTGATAACCAACCTACCCGAGTAAGTTTAACGTAACTGGCCTAACAAAAATAATAAATGAAAACTATGAATTACTGGATCGGGAACAACTTATTATATTCGACTAATGCTGGTATACCGGTTTTTTCCAGTTTGTCATCAATATTTTAAAATGATTGTGAAATACATACCAAAAATAATACCAAAAACGTACACTGTTAAATTTAAAAATATTCCAATTGGATTTAAAAATGTTCCTGGATAAGTTAAAAATCATTATAACTAGATCCCATTCAGCACACTCATAGGGCTTTGACTGTTCTATCTGACCATGTAGGTGAGACCCCGTGAATAAGACCGGTGAAATAAATTTTGAAAATTTATTAAAATTCATTGAATTTCTAAGTAGTTTGTATGGCACAATAAATATCATCATGAAGTATCGATGGTCATTTCAGTGTTAGAACTTTCTGTACGCTATACTAAAATAAATTTTAAAAACCGTGAACGTCTCTAGGATCGGTAATAGAAAATATATTGAAATCACAAACCATAGATGTTTAAAAATACGCTGGACTTGTTAAAAACATCGTGATTAAATCTTGTTCACCACTCACATGGGGTTTTAATTTAGCTATTCGGTCATATAGGTGAGACCCGATGAACATCTCTAGGATCGGAGATATAAAAGTAGAAACATTGTTTAAAATAGCCTTCTTTAGAATTAAAAAAACTTTAGTAAATAGTTTTACGATTTTCTCGTGTTTGACTTAGGGACTTCTCTAATATAAATGTTAAAGATTATCTAAAAATGTTTCAATTTCACCACAAAACAAATCCATTTGGAATATTTATAAATTTAACAGTGTAAGTATTATTTTTGGTATGTATTCCACAATTATATTTTAAACTAGTCATTAAAAATCATTTTTCAATAATAATAAAAACAATATGCAAACTAAGAAATGGTGTGTGCATTTAAGTAAATTTCAAATTATCAAAATCGTTAACAAACCTTTTAATAATTATATTTGAGGTGTCGTTCTTCCTCAAATGAATTGTCCTTTTCTGTAATCCAGCAATACTTAATTTCATATTCTACTTTAAATTTTTGACATTTATTTAAAGTTTTCTTTTATAAAAACCTAATCCATTTTAAATAAAAATTGATTTATCCGAAAATCAATTAAATGAAATTACTGATTGGAAAATTATCTTTTTTATTTTAGCTTTCCCCAAAAAATCAGCAACACAATGATCACTCTATTTTATTTCCCGAAAAATTGGTCTTCTCATCCTCAATTGGATGCAATTCAGCAATTCCATCAGCTAGATTAATAGAACATATGTATTTAAAAAACATGTTATTAACCTCTTGCGCTATTTTGACGTGCAATATACGTCACTGGTAATTTTTTCTATACTGAAAATGACTTAGAGCGTACGTCCACGAGCGAATTTGACTTTGTTATTTTTACATTTCCAAAAGAAAGAATTTATATTTTAACTTTTTTCTTTCCTTTCTCACCGAATAGAAATAAAAACAAAATATCGTTGATTCTGCAAGAGAGGTGGAAAATAGTAAACGACTTTTTTTCCAAAAAGAAAAGAAAATAAAATCCATATAAAATATAAACAACTTTGGAAGAGAGACGAAAATATATAAATAAACGAAATAACAAATGTTAAATTTGAACACTGGTAATAGCAGTGATAGTATTTCATTAAAATCGGTCAAGCCGTTTAGGAGGAGTTCAGTCACATACACACGTACATATACAGGGTGGCTGAGACCAAGTGTTACCAAATGAAAACGCTGTAATTTTTTTAATTTTGATTATTTTTTATTGAAATTTCGTGGAATATGTTGAAAACATATTACATTTTATGAAAAACATGTTACTACTGGATATGACTTCCTTTGGCTCTGATTATTTGATTCAGTCTTCCATAGAAAGCATTGCATGCTGACCGAACGTGATGAGATTCCAAAAATTGTCTTTTCTGATGAGAATATTTTCACTATTCAACAGTATGTGAATAAACTGACTGAACTAGATCTGATTTTCGTAGAACCATCTGCAAATCTGTTTCGTAGAACCAACAGATCGTAATCTATTCATGAAAATTCCCTTTGGCATCCGGCTCATATCGGGATTTGAACCCGGTACCACCCGATCCAAATGCCACAGCATTAACCACAGGGTGGTCATTTTATGGTGGTTCTATCATGAATTTATGTATATCACTATTGGGGCCTTTTAGAAATTTCTTCGTCAAATTTTTTTAAATGTGAAAACGAGATGGAAGTACATTGTGGTCTTTTTCATTCATTTTCAATCAAAATACAATACTTTTTCATTTTCAATCAAAATACGAGGTGACATAATTCAGCCAAATTCATTCAAAATTGATTCGGAGAATGCTACGACATTTTCTTTATGTCATACTTTATATCACGGAATATGATATAACCACCATAAAATGGCCATCCAGGTCTGTTCTCTTCAATACACTTGATCGAAATTAAACACATGCTTCTTCATAAATTAGGACATCCCAGTGATTTTTGACCCAAACCGATCTACCGGAAATGGCAGCTTTTATAGGAGATTTTTCAATTTTTGTAAGATATTTTGAAAGGTAAGAACAAAAATTCGGGCTAGAGCCCAGACGGGTTGATTGATCGGAATGGACGTTTATTATTAAACTTTATTCATAAATTTATAGATTTCGGTGATATTTGGTCCGCCTGAAGTGCCACCTTCCTTAGGAGCTTTCTCGTTTTTGCAACTATTATGAAAAATATCTCAATTGTCAACTAAAAGATCAAAGATCATCTATGCACAAAAAGATTCTAAAATAAATTTGGAACATTATCAGCCCAGATGAGTTTTCAATTATTTAACCGGAAATGACATTTTTGACAAAAACTTTTTTGTTTAACAAAAATTCGGCCACTGTACTACCTAGATGGATTGATTGATAGGGTTGAAACTTCATACTTAAGCTATTTTCACAAATAAGGAGATCCCGGTGAACTAAATTTATACCAACCCGGAGAAAACGTCGAAAACATTTGTACAGAAGAGGATTACACATTATTCAATGTATAAAAATGTTGACGATTTGCCAGATAGAGGTAAAATCCGAACCACTACGAAAAAGGAGGATGAGGGCATCATACAGTTATTTGATGAAAATTCTTCGCTTATGCTGGATGCACCTGTGGCAAAATGGCGAAAAAATACTATTTTACCAAATACGACCATTTGGTCAAACCACTGGCAATACAAAAATACATAGAAAAGCAACAACAGTGGGCGAATGAACATAAAAACAAAGATTTTATGAATATTGTATTTACCGATGAGTCATCCTTTTGGGGTTTTAATGTTAAAAGGCGTGTTTGGCGAACTAAGCAAAAGAAAGGAGTGTCCGAACTGTGTAGCACCCGCCCTAGCTCCACGTATGGGGATGCTTAACCAAGCAAGGTTTTGGTGAATTAATTGTTTCCACGCGGAACCTAAATGCACTCTTCATGAAAAAAAATAATTTACTATGTTTGTTACCATCTATCCTGAAATGGTTTGGAGCGGGGAACCCTAATTTTATCTTGCTAAAAGACAACGATCCAAAACACCATAGCCTACTCTGTACGAAATTTAAACGATCAAAATTAATGTGCGCTCATGAAGATTAAGCTGAAAATGTACCACATAAAAAATTTGAGCGCTGTAGCGCGAGTGGTCCGAAAGATATGGAAAAATGTATCACCACAGTATGCAGAAAAATTGGTTGATAGTATGGACAAAAGAAGCCAGGCAATTATTAACAGTAATGGTGACTTTACTATGTTTTAGTTGATATAGCGCCCTAGAAAATACAACAAACTTTCATAATAAAAACAAAAAAAAATCATAGCTTTATTTTTACTTAGGTTTTTGCCGTACACGCTCTTATTGCCCATACTGTATTTTAATTGTTTTGTATTCGGTTTTGGGGGCGTTTAGAATGTCGTGTCATTTACACATTCATCGCTTGTATATGCGCACGGCCATTAATTATGTTGTGCACGGTCATTTTGATTTGATATTTGACTTTCGATTTTTGGGAGAATGGATTTTTGAAATTTTTATTTCAATAACTAACGTGTTCTATACGCTGGAATTCGCTCCGCGGAACAAAGTATTCCGTAGACCACTATAAGGGTAGACTATTGTGTAATCTATTCGAAAATATGGTGAGAACCTGAAAATAAGTCTGGAAACAGCGGTATTAAAATATTAATGAGTCAAAAATTTTAAAATTTTATTGACTGTAATATATTTCGCTGTACTATAAAAATTTAAATATTCATCAAAATTTTGAAGTTTCTAACATCGATAAAACATTGTAAAATCCAGCATAATTATATTCCTTTCGCTAGACCCAGTAGATTGAATGGTTTTTTTGAATATGTTGATGAGACACCGTGGAAATCTCTATTGGCTGGAATAATTTTTGCAACTTGTCAAAAAAGCTCAATTTCTAAATATAACTTTTAATACAATGAATTCCGTAAACTTAGATCACAAAAATAGGTCCGAAAAATTGTTTATTTGAAAATCGAGAGCGTACGGCATACGTTCGATTTATGTAAATCCATTTGCACATTGCAAAGCTCGATGCCACCCTGTAGTACTTGCATGAAAGTTGGGTTGGCCCACGCGTTCTGCACTCCAACAGCGGTTGTTAGTTGTGTTCATTTTCATCGCTGATCGTAATCAGATGCTGAAAAGTCTCTTTTGCTTCTATCGGGATTTAAACCCGGTACCTTCCGACTCAAAAGCCAAAGCTTTACCGAACATTGCTTATACGTATGATATCCGAAATGGAGCTACGTAATGGTAACTTTTAGGATAAATTTCACATTAAAACTATTGTTTTGCGTTGTGTATATCATGCATTTTGGTTGGGTCAAAATTAATCATTATTTGCATAATGAAGCAATTGCTAATTTAAATATGGTTATCAGCTACATATAATAATTAATTGTATAAAATGGCCCCCAGTTGTTTGTTTGAGTGTAGCGTAAATATAAGAGCTACAACATTTTTTCTATTAAATGGATACATTGATTACTCAGAAACAGGGAGTAATCCGTACGACGACCTGTCATTGGCCTCCGAGTATCTCCTAGGCAAATTTTAGTGCAGCCCTGTTTTGTAAATTTAAACTATTTATCGAAAAAATTGAAAAAAATATTTTAATACCTTTCGTCATACCTCATTAATTTATTCCTACTAATTAATTATTGTTATACATAATACCTGTAATTATTTAATTTATATAGTGTCAGTTGAAAACAAGCAACAATAATAATACAGTTAACAATTAAGGAAGTATATAAATTAATCAACTCGTTATTGGAAGACAGTTTTATTTGTATTTAATCAATGAACATACAAAATACACAGAAAGCCACCACGTCGATGACTGCACCTTCGCAATCATAAATTAAGATAACAGAACCAATCCTATTAATAAACCTAATAATTATTCATCAATGAAATTATTATTATTATTTGTTATGTACATTTCAATCAGATTAGAGCGCCGAGGTAACAACAACAACAATAAGACTAATACACAATCTGTCTCTTTATATGAGTTGCACTTCATTCAATTCAATTTTCCAGTATCGCGTCTTTAAGACAAAACTAAAATAAAAAATAAAAAAAAAGTTACATGATCACGTTCAGCACAAAGTGTTTTGTATATAAAGCGAGAAAGAGACTTTTAGAGCTCACATACATATTATCTTATAACTTTCTTATTTATGAATTCAGCAAGCGTCACCAAAGGTACAAAATATTATTTTGTGCTGATCAATTTCTAATGATTATATTGTATTATTATATTATTATTTTATAATAATATTTATTTATTTTATTTTTATTTTTACATATATAGGCGAGTCAATTTAAGAACAATGAAGTATTTTTTATTTTATTTATGTTTGATTATTTTCGATTGATTTGAAAGGTGGGAAGCATGAATATATAACGCGCTATTAAAAAGACATTATGCTTGATGGATTTAAGTTATTATGATTTAATTGAATTCGCTACCACGTAACAGCTTATAAAATACAGGTGGCTTACGATATAAAATCTCGCACCGGGGTTCTTATTATAATAAAATGAAAGTATTATATGGACATGTATATAGCGACATATAGATCATATTTAAGTCATGAGCACGTTCCATATCGTACATTTAAGGTAATATTTCATAAATTTACTGAAACATATTTAATTATCATCGCGCATATGATGATTTTCCATATACAGAAATGAATTCTGTAAAAGGTGCTTCATAAAATGTAATTAAAATCAACTAAAAACAAAAAACATTCCATTTATATATTATATAAATAACAAAATCGACTCGGTTTGGAAGATCATAGTTTTTCTGGGTGGCCCAATTCCTCAAAAAAGTATTATTGATATATACAGTTCAGCAGATAAAAAAATATCAATACGATTATGAATCAGAAACCTTGTAGTTTACGAGCATGTTTGAATAATGCATTTAACAACAAAAAATGTTCAAAGCACTCATAAAATCATCAAAATCGTCTGTTATCTAATTTTTTTTTGCCAAACCTGGCGAACATCAGAAATGTATACAAAACTATAAAGTTGACCAATGGCTAACACCAATTTATATATAAAATTGATTTTTGATGGCCACCGCAGTCGAAAATATTTTCTTTTTCTGTACGTTGCTGTCGTTTGGTATTTTTTGTTGCCCAAATTGTTGCAATAAAAAATGAATCTATTGCGACATCGAATTTTGTCAGTATACCAAAAACCTTATATAGGTTTAATATTTGTTCACAAAAAATTTACTGACGGAAGTTTATTTATCCAGTATCTAAGATTTGTCAAGTTGAATCAAACGAGCAACAAAAAAATATTAAAGTTCAAAAGGAAAACTGTGACAAGAACGATTAAATGACAAAAATGTTCATCATTATTGTAATCATCTGCAACATCCATTGTCATCATTATTATTTTTATTATCATTATTATTATATTTTATTATCATTATATTTTTATTTGATATAAAACAAAAAAAAACAAATAATAATGAAAAACATGTTAAGAAAATTCCAAAATAATCATTCGAAACGTAAACACAAAATAAAGTTCGCCGCGATTGATTTATTTGTCCGACAGAATAATTAAGAATGGCTTTTTCAGTATAAAATAAATTAAAACAACAAAAATATTTTTTTATTGTGGTTTGGTTGATTCTTGATGAATTTATTAATATCGTTATTAAAAAAAAAAAAAAAAACTAAAATATTAATAAAATATTTGACTCTATCCATTCAGACATTGATTGTACTTGTATCTCAATCGTCTTCTAAACTAAAACCGAGTTTAATTAATTTGTTGGGCGCCAATCAACTTAATAAATTAAAAATTAAAAAATTTCAAATTCTCGATTGACATTTTTATTTGGGAATGTTAGATGCGCAGAACGTAAAGGATTTTGCTCGCTAAAAAAAATTATTTTTTTGTGATATCATATCGACGTTTACCGCTTGGCATATTTATTTACTAATATGTTTAACAATTTCAAAATCAATAATTTTAATTATGGTTTTTGTACGTATTAAGACTATAAGGTCTTAACGATCTCTTTATACTTAATTTGTAAAATAAAATTTTAATATAAAATAATTTATTGTAAATTATTTTTATTGCGATAGTTGCATATTGGGATATATAGAGGGGAAATAATGTAAGCTCCTTGTCTTTGCCATGTTTGAATTCAATACACTATATCAATATCAAATTTACAAATATGTGCATCGACAGCATGTTGACATGCAATCTATTAATAATTGACACCCAACTTGTCTCGATATCAATATACAAGCTTCCTAAATAAATATATTGAATATATTATTAATTTATATTCATGTACAGTAATACATAAAAATATTCGTTCGTACAGTAATACATAAAAATATTTTTTTTTTTGACAAAACAATTATATTTTGGAGAGAATATAAAGCAAATAATTAGAAATGTTTGTTAAAACTAGACATAATTTGTACACGGATAAACTATTTAATTGTACCAAGAATACAAACAATTTATAAGTATTTTATTTGACTTTTACGCAATGACGACTGCCATCTGACGAAATATTTTAAAACTAGAGTTAGAGGTAATCGATCAAATTCTAAAAATACTAGTTATGTTATATAAACGACATAGTTGACTATGTGTCTATTTTTTCATTCAACCGTCAACCCCAGCAAGCAGAGTAATACTGTGCAGGGTAAAATGATCCGGTGTGCATTACTTTGCACATTCTTCATACACTGATGATCATTTAAGAATAAAATTTGAGGAACCGAGTATGCGCGAAGCACAGTTCACAAATAAAAACGAAATGTACAGAGTAGAATTACTCAGGTTGAACAAAAAAAGAGAGTATAGTTTTGATAGTGCCTGCTCGGATTGGATTAAAAAATAAAATGAATTGAGGCGTTTAAAAGGCCAACAACCATTTAACGGCAAATTTGAGAATACTACTGGATTGCTTAGTACAAAAACAGTGTTTTTATGTAATTACATAATTTTCTTACAATATATAAAGGCAAATTTTTCAACGGTGATTGGGTATTATACTTCACAATCTGTCAGACCCATTAAATATTCATAAAAATGCTCTTTTTGGTTTAATTCAATATCACAATACTAACTAAAGTTGGTACTAAATGTCCAGAAAATGCATACAATGACATTGGGATGATTCTAACGCCCGCATTCATAAATCATAGTTTTAAAATTCACGGAACACTAGGTCAAATAGATTGAAGGTCAACAAAAATATTTAAATAAATTAAAACAACAAAAATATTTTAATTAATTATTAATTATAAGCAACAAATCAATTCAGAGAACTGTATCGTTAATTCATACCTCCTCGCGATACCCTTTAGGAAAATCTAAATAAATCAAGCGGCATTGTAGAAACGAGCATTCTATTTATACCCATGGGTACTAGTACTGGATGCATTAATATTCACGAACAGTGCATGACCAACACACGTAACAAGCTGTTTGAGTGGCAAGCTAACAACTTTCTCTCATAGAAACAACTATGTTATGAACCCTATACAATGACCTCGGATTACCATATCGGATTCACTTAAAACACGACCTCAGTAGTTGCATACGAGCAACGCTTTAAAAATGAAAATTTTGAACGTGCTTAGCCTCTTAAAACCTGGAGATTTCCAAAAAATATCGAACCAGGCAAACAGTTATTCATTAGACGTTGGCGTTCTCATACATCGGCGCGATACACGAAGATAAATCAGATGTTGTCAAAGAAAAATTCTTTGTTTAGCTATAGAGACATTAAAATCATCGTGTGAGACTTTAATGCAAAAATTGGTAGGAGTGCAGAAAATTTAGACACACATCGGTTCTAACAGCTTGCAGCTCACACTAGAAACAACAACGACCGTTAGAGTATGATGGCTGAGCCACGTTGTAAGTTCCTCACAATAATGTATGATTAATTAAGAGCTCCGCAGTAACAACAAGGTGGTGTTTGCCGTAGAGGAAGGCCTGAATTGCGCTGGAGGACGCAAGTGATGGATCAAGACGAATGGAGGGCCAGTGCTAAAAAATCCATTCATAGGATGTGACATGTAGAGAGAAAAAAAAACAAATCAGATTATGAAAAATTCTACTTAACAAGATTACAACAAGTCTGCACTTTGATTAACTATTATTTGGTGGGACATGACATTAAAAATATGTTTAGAGCGAAAAGAAATGTAAGCTACAAAGATACTTCAGTTTCCCCAGTTGATAATTAGCGCACTTGCAACTGACATTTTTGGTCCTTTCGGATCTGCACTTAAAACATCGCTTCAAATCGTTTTCTATAAATCGCACTCATTTCTTTCAAACGTGTTATCCGCTAAACAGTTGCACTTAAACTAATGTTTGTTTTAGAGCGCCCAAGAGGAATCAATAGATAACCGATGTAAGCCCCGCCCATATTTGTTCCTTTAGTTTTAAGTACAGTTATGCCGTACACGCTCTTGTTGAACATACTGTATGTCAAGAAAGATTGAATTATTTATTCAATTATGATTTTACCTTTTCTCAAGAAATGTTAAATCCAGAAAAAATTTTATACAACAATACTTTAAAATCGTTTCCAAAAATTTGTATTTTTTTTTTCTTATCAAACAAATTGGTTCTTCATTACTAAAAATAAGACGAGAAATACAGCATATTATACAGGTTTTCATACGCCATATCTGTATACACTGAACACCATCCATTCCAATATAACTGATATGGTATAGTGACACTACTGAGAAAGCGAAATACGCTTTAAACACAAGAATTTATATGGAGAAGTTAACTTTTCGGGACAAGTTTTAAGTGACTACTGTTTCAGCCCATTCATTAATTCCAGGACACTAACAAATGCTGTGCGGCCAATAGATTCGGGTAGGTCACTGAACATACATTCCAATTCAACAGTACACCAAAAGCGCTTGGTATATTTATCTTTGTTCCAACAATTATTACGAAAAATAAAGAACGGCGCCCATCATCGAGAATACGGTTTCTGTCGATGCTTCAAACCAGATATTCATGATTGATATTTCATAATATCTGAGATTCATCCAAAACTGGTAAAGAAATTCCATTTCATTAAATCATTAACTTTGAAAAACTCTTCTGTAACGGGACAGAACTAACCCATTTCTTAACCGATCTTAACGAAATTGGGTAAACTTATGAGTCGAAGAGAGTTTGTATATAGATTATACAAGTTTCATTTGAATCAACTAATAATACTGAGATAAAGTTAGGAACACGCTTTTGAGAATTTTACAGTTTCGTTAAGCAGATACAATCCGTGTGATTGGGCTGAGTCACGAGAAATCGAAAGGCAAATATTTGATATGGTTAATGTTCCTTCCTGAAAAATGTTAATTCCTACGTTTGATGAACTAAAACTAATTTTAGCAATTCATTTTAAAATTTCATTTCCATCCAAAAGTAAACAATTTCATCGGTAAAAGAAAATAAAATTTTTCTGACTCAGTTTACTATACTTCGGAATTCCTCCAAAAATTATTTTAGAATTTTATCATCACAAAAATGGCCTAGTTTTGTCTCAGTTGGCCGTATTCCAAAACTATTTCCAAAAATTATTTTAAAATCACATTCTCATCATACATTTTCAATTTTTTTTTTATAATCTTTGCAATCTGTTTTGGGGCAGAGACTCTCGCAGTAATTTAGGCCATTACCAGCCAATTCAAAAACAGACAGCTATAAAGGTTCCATTTTCGTAAAACCATCTGCACATTGCATAGCTCCATGCCAGTCTATAGTACTGGTACAGTATATTATGAAAGATGTGTTGGCCCATGAGTTCTGCGCTCCGACAGTCAGCCATAGTTGTGTTCCTTTTCATGACAGCTCGTAATCTGATTAAAAAATCCCTTTTTAAAAGTGATCTAATGGCGTTAAATCGCATGATCAAATTAAGCGATTTTCGAAGAAAATCTTTGCAATTTGCCGATATTCTCAAGCGTAGTATGGCAAGTTGACCGTCCTTTTGAAAATAATCATCATCCAAGTCGATTCGATCAAACTGGGACAAAAAATAATCCGTTATCATTGCATGGTATCGCGTAGAATTCATGATAACCACGTTTCCGTCAAACAGTCACTTTTTGAGGATGCTATGTCTGCTCTTGGTATACACATGGATTCTCGTCGGCCCAAATGCGACGGTTTTGCTTGTTTACCGTCCCTTATGGCGCCCAAAATATTCACTATTTGTGCGCAATACGTTTTTTATTTTTTCATCATTTTTGAAGCGCTATTGAATAACTTTAACACGATCGCTTCATTCAAATACGGCTCCTTAGCGATAAATGGCAAACATTGAACTAACAAAATGACATGAAATGACTTAGGAAATTTGGGTAAAATTTACTTTTTAAAATTTTCGCTATAATTTTTTGATTTTCTGCGGTCTGTATGTATATGTTCTTTTCCGTTTCCGGCTAATATCTGAAAAACCCCTACAAGTAACCGATAATTTTGGTGCTAATGTTTCTTAAAGCCAAGGTCATAACTAAGGCTACATGAGAAATTAATTGTATTCTAGAATTACAATTGTTGCGATACAGATTTAAGAATTATTGGCTAATAATTAACCGAGTTCTCTCTAGCACAGTCGAAATTCATTTTAATCGTGAAGAATTGACAGATACCAGAAATTTATCTAAAAACCATATTTCATAAGGATTTGTTGATAACATAGGCTAAGTCTAATCCAGCATGAACAGATCATAGAACTTTGTCCAATAATCATTTTAGAAACGCTAACCAATACTATTAACTAAATTTCATCCGAAATCATTAAAAAATGGCGGAGAAAATTGGAATAATGTAAAATTTCAAAATTTCCTATAGTGAGTTTCGTTGCTTCGGAGGTCAATCAATTTGTCAATTTAAGGAACACTTTTATGAATTTATCCCACTGGAATATTGTATTTTGTAAAAAATGAGATACAAAATTAATAAAAAATAAAAAGTGCACCAGAATTTCTCTTTTGTAATCGTGTTGCCATTTGTGGCGAGTAGCGTAATCTTTTATTTTTTGCTGTGTTAAGTGGAAACCAGTCAGAAATAAAAACTTAACTCAATAAAAAAATAAAAATGCAATAAACAGTCGTTGAAGAAACCTACGTTAAATTTTAGCTGCCACTTAAGTAAAAATAGTGCGCGCTATTTCTCGCTCGAAAATAAGAAAAACTTAAAAATACGATTTGTTGTTGTTTTTTATGTACAGCTAAGTTAAATTTTTGATACGGTATTAAGCCATATTTATTCTGCTTACATTTTTTTTGTTTACTACTATCATTTTAATATTTTTTCAGATTCTTTGATAAGTTTTAATAATTTGTGATAAGGTAAAAATAGTGTTTTATGGAATTTTGTTAAAAATTAATTAGTTAGGGGTATGCTATTATAGTCGTGGTGTAAACGCTATTTTACTAATATAATACTTTAATTTTGTTTCATTTTCTAGTGGCATGTGAAATCATTTCGTGTATGTATGTGTTAAAATGTTTAAATAAAAACTGACTGTTTTATTTTATTTGGATTTGTTTAAAAATAATGTTTAATTACTGAAAATAACTATGAAATTCTTCTTATAGAGACATTTCACAATAAAAACAGCTATTTGTAAAAAAACAGCTGTCACTTAAGAAAAAACAATTGATTTCGTTAAAATTCTTATTTTTTTTAAGTTTTGATTCTTGGCTGGTTGCTTTAAGAGCCAACTAGTCAAGAATAAAAAGTTATAAAAATAATTTAACGATACCAATTGTCTTTATTTTTGGCATTCCAGCCATGCACGACTTATAATTCTTAAGTAAAAACAAAATCATCACGATGTTAATTTATAGCTTTTATGAATAAAACATGATTAGATTTTGATGTATTTTGATTGATTAATTAAAACAAACATTTAATAATAAAAAAACTATGTGTAATATGTAATTTTAACTTTTTTAAATAACGTGCACAATTCAATCTAATTTTTAGGTTAGGTTTCATAAATACAAAAATATTATCAAATATAACAAAAATTTAATAAAAAATCAAATTTTCAATACAATTTTTTAAGTTTTTCTTATTTTTGGACGAGAAATAGCCCACACTATTTTTTATTAAGTGACATCTAAATTTAACGAAAATTAGATGAATCTGTGTAGATAGCGAAATAAACATTTCGATTTTGATAACGGATATTGATTGTTCCGTTAAAAAGCGAACCGATAGGAACTTTCATGTTGTGCATTTAACTTATTCGTTATAAAAAATTCAAACAGTATCACTATTAGTTCGCTTTAATAGTATGCGAAACATTTGAAATATTTTCCGTTAATTACCGTTTTCTGTGAATTGTTCTTTCGGGGAGTTAATGTTTTCGGTACATTTTTTTATTCAATAAACTGTCGTGAAATCGATAAAAAACCTATTATATTTTAAAAATTATTAAACTTTCAAGTTAATTCAAACAACCTCAATTTACTCAAAACTTAAAAAGTAGATTAAGTGAAAGCTTTTTAGATTTTCGGTATTCAAATAAACATTTAATCAGACGACGCCAAACAAATTAAAAACTAAAAGTTTCATCAAACAAATAAATTCACGATTTATTTATAACATAAATAATCTGTTTATTATTTATTATACTCACATATAAAATAAATAATTTATCTATCATAAAACAAACAAGGATTTAAAATAAAAAAAAAAATATTAAATTCGAAAAATAAAATTCCAGTAAAATAAAATAATTATTATCAATAAAATATACAAACCATGTCTGTATATAGCAAGAGATTTAATATAATAATTTTTATATTGTTTTATTATCATCTAACCCTTTACATCCCACTACATCAGTATATTATAGAAATATGTAAGAAAAGTCTATAGGGTTAAAAAATTAAAACTAAAATTTATAATCACAAATTGTAATAAATCTCATGTGGAGGTACAAATCTAAAACAATAAAAATAATACTAATAATAATTATTATTTTATAATTATTAGTTTTAAAAGGATCATTATATATATTACTCGTATATTTAATTGTCTTGTTTCATTTTTTTGTTTGTTTGTTAGAAATAAGTCTTCAGAAATTTATTGAGTTATTAAAAATTCTGTAATTTATTTTCTGTGTGATAAGCTACAGGTTGAGTCATCTTATACATTTTATACAAACTCAACAGACGATTTAAGTGATTTTTTATTAGTATAAATCATTAAAAAAATATTTTTATGATTCATTCGTGAACATAAATTTAAGATTTGAATCAAACTTAAAGCCACAGATACATCGTGAGAATTCTTATTGTTCGTACTTCATATTTAAAGAAGGTCCACCACATTATCAGATCTGGTAAAATTTGTTGGACCCGGTGGTAGACAAATAAAATTCAACAGACTGACCCTTCTATTAGTCCAGGTTGTAAATCACGTAAAAGGTAATAAAAATTAATCCAGAAAACTAGACAATTCCTTTTATTGGTTTACGTACTATTGTTAATATTATCATAAATGCTGTAAATAATTGTATGTTTTCGTCTTAGTAAGGGAGCCATTTAACTTGATTGATTTAAAATAAAGAAACATTTTTATGATCGACAATTTTAATTAAAATTTATTTAATTACAAAATAGTAACAACATAAAAAATTCCTTTTGGGCTAAAGAACTCGTATAGAGTTAAAAAATAATACATAAATTGAATGAACATGCGCGCAACATAAGAAATTTACCATTTTCATGTTACGGCGGAAAAATTACATTTTTCATGTGTCACTGTGTGTGATGGAAAATAATGTCAACCATTTATGGCGTCTTTTTGTTAATGCGTTTATTAAAAGTGATTGATTTATTTTACATTGTCAGTTATATAGACTCACACACAGGATCAAAATACACGATCGTGTGCAGTCGTCGTCCCTAATTTTCTTGTAAAAAAGCTATTAATGTTTTTCCTTTTATTTATTTAATTATATAAATCTCGATTAAAGGAGATATTAGCAGAAATATTATTTTATTATTTTTTTTAACAGAACATCAGGTGGATCTTTAAATTATAATTTTTACGTAAACACAGAAATTAAATAACAATAAAATAAAATCACAACATGAAAAGTAATCAACGTTGGACTTAAATGTTACAGTGTGATTTAAAACTACATAAGCGATTAGAGAATGCCGCCACGTCGCAGTAAATTTTATACTGGGATGGCGAACGAAGGAGTAAGTAAATAGTAAACTTATAGACATACTACTGTTTAGTAAAATTTTTACTACCAATGAGTGAAACGTGAAAAACGGAAAATGCCTAAAGTTTGGATGCCAAAACAATTTCTGATTGGTGGGACAATAAAATAAAAAGTTTAATGAATTTGTGGATAAATACATTTCCATTTCTGTACCAGTGAGTAAAAATGGCGATAGCCCAGTACAAACTGGACTCTAAATTAGTTTAACGCAATTAAACACACCAGTAGAAATACAAATTCCTTTAATGGAAGCCCCGATTTTCTCTTCGGATAAAAGCCCATTTTTGCTTTATATATACCGGCTAAGCCTGCAAAATACTGTATACACATTTAGGCTTTATGTGCTAGTAAATCCAAGCTTGGAATATGCAGGTATATACTGGAAATAAACCAGAGTCAAAGTGTGGTACTAGATCTAGGAAACAATTTTGAAGGATCGTAATACTTTCCAGCAAATAAATACGAGAATGCAAGCAAAAAAATACAAGAATGTTGCTGTACTTTCCATCAAAACACAACCGTCGCTGTTATGCTAAACAGTTGCATCAAATGGTACTTTTCATAATGAAAAAAGGAATTTGGAAATATGATTGCCGTATACCAGGTGTTTATAATGTGATGCATTGTGGAAGGAAGTAGACCCTAATTAGAATATGAACAAATATAGTAACTTGGATCTGACGCTTGGCGCTTGTTGGCAATTTGTGAGATACTCATGCTACCGCATTTACTGATCCTAGCTCTGATCGGTTGCTCCTAAGCGACCATTGATTTGGAACTATCTAGTGCAATTGGAGCGACTACTGTAACGAGTGCCCTCAGAAACGATTTGGTGGTGAACATAAGGTCACTGTATATTTCTGTTATGAGCATAATTTATTTTACAAAATTTTGAAATACAATTGATATATGTAAAAAAATTATTGTATTAATAATTTGTATTTTTTTTTTGTTGTCTTATGCAGGTTAAACTTAAAATAGAGATATGTAAAGAAATGAGTGGATGTCAGTCCATTTATTTGATGGAACATATATTCCAGTATTTTTGTTGTACTATTTATTCAGCACTAGCCCAAAAATTTGTTGCCACCAGACCAGCTTTCAAAAATTACAATTTTTTAATCTACAATTTTAATTTTTCTCTTTTGGCAGTTCTATCTGATTCATTCTAATACATTATTATGCATTTTTATATACGTTTATTCCTATTTGTAATAATAAAACTATAGAAAAATAAGTTTAACATAGATTTCTCATTTGTGTAAAATGAATGAAATTCCAATGTCTAGATTGTATTTGTGACTTTACATTGCGCACAATGTAAAATCATAAATACAATCATGACATTGGAATTTCATTTTTATCTCTCGTTTTATACAAATGAGAAATCTATGGTAAAGTTATTTTTCTATGACCGTTTTATGGTCAAACCACTTGCACTCAAGAGAACATCAAACATTTGTCTGCTCTGATTAAATGCAGAATATTTCAGAATTAAATGTTCGATGTCCTCCACAACCAAACAGCTTTCACATAATTCGGTCTCAATCAAATTGCGGTTTTTTCAAGCATTTTTTCCAATTTTCAAGATTAAGTCTCACACCTTTTAACATTCGTAGCATTTTAATTATTAAACCTGCTGTGCAAATTGATCTAAATTCAGGGAATGATGACTAATGAATAACTTCAGGAAGACTTCTTGAAAATGAAATATCCCTCGAGCTCAAAACACAACATCAGATATATAATGTTAGTTAGTTTAGTAAAAAAAATTATCAAGAGCTCCAATCCAAGTGTGGGGGTATTTTAAAGAATTTTGAATTATAACCAAATCTAACAAAAAAATCTTAGACCAACGGCTTACCCCTTTAGATCTCAACATAACCTCAGATAAATGACATGTTACTGGTCAATCATGTCAGTTAGAAAAAATAATCAGAAGCTCCACATTCAGGCGTGAAACCAATTTATACGATTTTGTATTATGACCAAATATAATAAAAATTCTTAGGTCATCTGAGATTTCTCCAGAGATTTAATACAACCTCAGGTATATTCTGGTCTGGTCATCTAGGGGTTGAGATAATTCATAGAGTTTTATATTTTGACCAAGACTGTGTCCAAATTGTGTGATAAATATTTTTTATTAACATTGTGAAAATACCGAAGATGCACGAATTATCATAATCTATGGGCATAGTAATTTTTGACAGATAAGTGATAATTTAATCGGATGGAAGTTATCGAATGTATGTGTTTATGGCATTGATTATGATTAGAAGCTGTTTAATATATAAAAGAAATGGAAATAAGGTTAAATATTCAACAATATCATTGTATTTCGATTTTTAAATAATTCAATGCAATGTTAAAATTAAACTAATATAACTGGATTTTTGATTTCAAGTGTTTTTAATAATTTATAAAATTATTTATTATTTTATTTATTAAAAAAATTATCACAGAATTCGGACAGCAACTTAAAAAAAAAAATTATCGGAAGAGACAATTTTTCACGTTAGTATCAATTATTTGTGCTAAAAAATATTTATCACACAATTCGGACACAGTCCAAATATAGCAAACAATTTTAGGCGATATTCCTTAAGGTCTTCAGTGAGAATAAATTATAAGGTTCTACCTTCTAAGGGTGGGGACAATCTACAGAACTTAGTATTATGATCAAATATTATAAAAAAATTAGGCCAACTGAGGTCTTTACACAACTTCTCAGGTATATACGGAGTTAGTTATTGGGACCATGCTATTTAGAAAAAAAAATGGGTCTGCGTCGGACCAGACGGTGGAAATGAAAACTCTTTGGCCATTCGCTCACACACACGCACACAGACAGATAGATAGGATACATAAATGAAATATAACACAAATATTTCTCTTCAATAAGTGACTTCTTATCGTCGTTTATTAATAGCAGTTGTCGTTTTCTAATTTTCCTTATGCTTTTTTTGCAAAATTGGAAAATTAGCTTCGGTATCTTTCATTGGAATTAATATAGCGGTTTCTTGCATGACATAAAAGGAGCTTTGAATCTGCATTCTTACGCACGATTGGATGTGATTTTCTTGTAGCAGAAGTGTGCTTGTCAGTATTCAATTTAATATTACCTGAAGCTTCCGATGATGAGACGGAAATGAGTGCATCAATCAGATCAATAGCTTGTTTGATAGCCTTTGTCCAGTGGGTCATCGGGAGCATTATCACACCAAGCTATAATGTGAGCATGTGGGCTTCGTCAATGTTGAAACTCAATTCTCATGAAGTAATGTAGAATTCTGTACTTCTTTAATAGGCTGAATCTTTTGGATTGTAATATACTCATAATAACATTAACTAATTTGTTGAAGTACAGTGCACATGTAACAGCGTCTTAATTAGAGTACTCTTGTGCATGTATTCTAATTGTTCGGTTTTTTTTTTTGAAATTAATTTCTTGTTCCGTAATTTGTAAATTAATTCCAATAAATTTGGCCATCCAATCTCATTTGCGCTAATTGTAAAGAATAGCGTTGGTTTGCCTAATTGACGAATCATAGTAAATAAATGTTTTTTTTTCAGACCAATACCAAGCTGAATTTGGTATAGTTCTTAAAAAAGCTAGGTTACTTTCGATACATCATTGAATGTAGTCTTCTGATCCTACCTGTTCCTTTGTTATCTTAGTATTCTTCCCTACATGTTTAAAGGCTGTACTGAGAGAGTCTTTGACTCTGATTCTCATTATTTTCATTGCCATATATAATAAGTGATATGGAGTTACGCCACGTCTATCTGATTGTCTTAATTCACATTAAGTCTTTCTCTGAACTCTCTGAAGTGTCCTAGATATATTCCAGGGAAAGAAATTTCGTCAGCGATTCTAAGGTAGAAATCCTGGTTCCAAATCAATGATTGTTATTGTGCAACTAAACTCTCCTCTATAGGGATATTTTCCATCAATTCATTATCATCGCCAAAATGAAGAAATTGTTTGTTGTCACAGTCATTATCTTCGTTATAGTTTAAAAAACTAACATCAATTGTAATTTGGTACGTAGTATACAACGGTGCTTGTATTAAATATCTTAGCCATATTTTTATTACCCTCTTATTGACCAATCCTTGTACTAAACTCGATTTATGAATTTTCTTTCTTTTAATACTCGTACGTACATTGATACAATAATCATCGACAATCGATTATTAATAGCACAGACTCATCATTTTTCATTACTTCATTCATCACCAATTTTCCATGTTTACCTTTGTCTTTTGCGGCATTCTAATACCTTTATTTTTCCCAACCATCATCTGTTTTCATCCATACTTCACCAGATGAACGCCAATCTTTTGATATAAATGGCATGTTTAAATTACATATCTTACAACTTACTATATTGCAATAATTTCCAATTACTATTTTTATGCACTTAATTAAAAATCTAACTTGAAATATTGTTTTGTTGCTAATTTCTAGTGTGTAAAATCCAGCGATGAAAATTCTACTAATTTATTTTTTCTAATTGGACGCAAAACAAAAACAAAGAAATGTGCGAGAGAAAAAGAGAATGTGGCTTTTGTTGTTTATTATTGTTTTGTTTGTTGACAAACTAAAATCAGCTGAGAAAGGGAAATTTCTCTTGATTTTATACAGAGTAAAAAAAGAAGCCTCTGCTATCCCACAACGAAAGTGTCTACTGTACAAAAACATATAATCGTCGATTTTTCTCGCGTGACGCGGTTTCTCGACCAACACCCCATCCAAATGTGTACAACTGGCGCAAAAAAATTTCACTTCAAAAATAATCTGGAACTCTCCATCCAGGGTTGGGATCAATATAGAAAGTTTGTGTGGTATATGGGGTGCTAGTTGAGGAATATGTCAGGGAAATAATAATCATGAGCTTCCTATCCATGGATGGGGACAATTTAGAGAATTTTGTATAATGACCAAATATAATTTAAATTTGTAGATCCACTGAGATGCCCTTAGAGATCTTAACATAACCTCAGGTATATGGGGTGTTGGTTAGAAACCATGACAATTGGAAAAAATAATCAGGAACTCTCATCCAGAAGTAACGACCATTTACAGAGAACTTTATTATGACCAAAGATAATAAAAAATTTAGGCCAACTGAGATATTCCACAAGATTTTAATACAACCTCAGGTATTAAAGGTAATAGTTGGGGACCATATCAGTTGGAATAATCAGCAACTCCCCATCCAGGAGTGGGGCAAACTAGAGGCTTTTGTATTATGAGAAAATGTTATACGAATACGGGATATTCCTAGAGATCTAAACAGAACCTCTCACAATCTTTTCTGATTAATTTCCTACCTAACAGTCCATAACTACTCCATATACCTGCTGTTGTATTTAGCTCTCTAAGGCTATCTCAGTTCGTCTAATACTGCTAGATGAGGAGCTCGTTATTATTTTTTCTAACTGATATCGCCCAAATTAACACCCCTTATACCTGAGGTTGTGTTTAGATCTTTAGGCATATCACAGTTTCCTCAGCATTCGCATTACATTTGGTCATAATTGAAATTTTTATAAATTATAAATCGTCTCCGTCCCTGGATTGCGACCTCCTGATTTTTTTCTAAATGACATGGTTTCCAACTAACAGATTCTTATATATAGAGATGAGTTTAGCTTTTTAAAACTCACCTAGATTGTTTGATTATATTTAGAGTTAATACAAAATTCTTTAAACCGCCCCGCACCTGGATAGAGAGCTGAAAAATTCTTATTTTATTTAGTTATAATGCAAAATTCTATAGATTGTCCCTAACCCTGAATGGCTCTTAATTATTTTTTGTAAGTGACATGATTCGATATTCCAAGACATGAGTGACATCCCGCATACGTGACATCTGCTATGCCTGAAGTTGTGGTTAGATGTCTTGGGATTTCTCAGTTGGCGTAAGAAAAAGTTGTGTTTAGATCACTATAGGGATATCTTAGTTGGCCTAAAAAATTTCTAAAAGTATAAATTCTATAAGTACCCGTATAGTCCTGACTTCTGGATGGGGAACTTATTATTATTTTTTATAACAGGCATGATCTCCTGAATTGGTGTTTTAATACCAATAAGGGTAGGTATTAAATCTTAGTTGGTCTATGAATTCTTTGTATATTTGCTTTGTATATAGCCCCAAGGCTACCTACGCGCATTTTTGGTAAAATTCGACTGTGTTAAGGTGATAAATTTTTCCAACGCTTTACTAACATTTCGATGCCTCTTTCGTAGAACGATTTATCTCTGACCTCAAAAGAGGCGTTTATTTCAGCTTTAACTTCAGCATTTGGCCCCAAGCTCTTTCCTTAGAGTATGTTTTGATGTCTGCGAACAGGTGTAGTCGTAATGCGAGCTTTATCCGGAGATGAAAGTATATACTAAAGCAATTCGAACTTTAATTCATTCAATTTTCTGTAATGTAATATTTGCTATTGATGGTCTGTATTGTTGCAAGATAATCGCCGAACAAAATACTTTTCGTATCCTAAAGTACGGAGGCAAAAGCCTTAGTGGCCAAAATTTGCGTTGTAGTCGCCTTCGACACCTTGCACCGACTGCTGTCTACTCAGACAATTGATGATTTTATTCCATTATATAGAGGTAGATTCATGTCTCATCCAGTGCCACTTACCAATCCAAAACCCTGTTCATTAAGGTTAGAAAGGTCCAAACACCACTCTGAGTCATCGACGTGTTGCTGTTTTTGATCCAATGTGGGCAAGCGTGGTGGATTCGACCAAACCGTTCAGCATTATCGGTGTTTGTACGGCCACGTTTAAGCCCAGTAATTCAAACGTTACTGAAACAACTACGAGTATAACGCGTCAGGGTCGGGATTTATTGATCGTCGGATCTAATACAAAATTCTATGAATTGCCCTCACCCTTAGATTGGGAGCTTTTTCTAACTGAAGTGGTATCCGCAACTAACACTACAAATATACCTCAGGTTGAGTTTAAATTTCTAGAGATATCTCAGTTGGTCTAGAAATTCTTAGAATATTTGGTCATAACACAAAGTTCTATAAATTGTCTCCATCTCTGGATGTGGGACTCCTTATTTTTTTTTACTGGTATGAAGCCCAACTAACAGTTCGTATACCTGAGGTTGTGTTTAGATCCCAATCATATCTCTTTTGGTCATAAGAATTCTCATTAAATTTTTTCCTAAAACTTAATTGGTTTCCTGCCTCTAGAGCTTGTTATTATTTTTTCTAATCTCGAATTTCCAAGGTTGATTATGAACTATTTTAGATGATTTATCCGCCTCTGATATAGTTATTCTAGTTTTTTTTATGTTTCATTTAACTCAATAATATTGATTGAATATTGATAGATGGAACGGTCAGTACATTAAAATTTTCTTGGGATGTTTTAATGTTAACTGCCAATAATTTACAAGAAAAATGTCAATAAATTGAAAGTTACATTGATTTCCGCAGGTGTCATGAAATATAAACCACTTTCAATATTTGAATATCCTCTATGAGAATTAACCAAAAAGAATGCCTTTAATTCTATTTAAGTTGCATTTTGCAAGCGAGTGAATGTACAGTTTGTATCACACTGTACTGTATATAAAATATATTTATTTATTTATTACATCTACGATATAATGCTATTCAATCATTTTGTCTCGGTGGGATTTGAAAATTATAAAATTCTTTCAGAAAATTGGAATTGTAAAACCAACTAAATCAAAAAAAAAAATTATTTAACAAAAAAATTTACTCTACACACATACACAAAGAAAATTATTTATTGATTGCATAAAAACGCAGTTGGAAAACCGACAAACTTACAAAAATATCATCATAATAAATGGGCAAAGCGACTGACACAAAAAAGTAACAACAACGCTAAATGTGTGGCGCCTTAAAATTGTGTCTCCCTTTAACTACATTATATTGTGACGCTGGTGATCATCAATCGTTTAATATTTTTCCGTAATAAGTTTAATTGAGTATCTCGCCTCGAATACCAAAAAAAAAATCCTTTATAAGCACCTTAATGCATATACATACCTATACCCGAATACCAAAATCCGGACGAGCCTGATTAGAATCACAAAATTTATGATGTCTCCACATTAAATCATAAATTCAAACATTTTATATTTTGCGGAAGTTTAAAAATTCTATGTTATGTTACCAACATTAATTTAAAATATGTTCATCTTCCCTCTACGATTAGTTTGTGTCTTCTTGAAATGAAAATGTACACAGAACATGGAACAACTAAGAGAAATCATGAATGAAATGTTAATTGATAAAAATCAACCATAAGTTAAGAAGATTCACTGCAATAATAAAAATAATAATAAGGGATGAACAAAAATAAATTAAGGCGCCAATGTCACCTGAAATTACTGATAGTATTTAATTTATGTGCCGTCGCTGTTACATAATTTTTTATATTTTTTTATTGACGAAAAAATTACATTTTCAAATTCTTATCAATATCAATAAATTAAGATTTTGGCCTGGTATGGTCAAAAAAAATTGTTTGGTTTTACATTTTTTTTTTGTTACAAATATCCCAATGTATGTACCAGGCAGCATTCAATAAGTCATAATTGCACAAAAGAGTTGTAAATAGTGGTAATTCCTCGGAATGGGGTAATAAAAAATTTACAGCTAGCATGTGGTGCGGCAAAAGGGTAATTGTTTGCTACATGAATTTTGCAAAATCGTATATATTGTTCTGTGTTACCTTGGACATTTCATATTTTTCTAACTGTACCCGTATTTAACTCTAAATACAATAAATATTTTTAAAATCGTAAATCATCCCTTGTTTACCATTTTTATTTGGGGTGGCCATTTAAAATTATTATTATTATGTTCACTTTTACAGTATATAATATATATTAGTAAATGTCGAAATGATGGCCTAACTGTTAGCAGAGTGTTATCAAATTTCGTCTCTAATTATAAGCCCCATTCGATAAAATTTTCTTAAATCCACTTTACGTAACTATTTACATCCATCCATACAAAAAAAAAAAAATTCTAATCGATCGATAATAATTAATTACGATATATTTGTTTTACCTGTAAACGTCTTTGTTATATTTAAAGGTTTTTTGTTTATTTTAATTAATATAATTAGTCACGATTTATTAATATATTTGAATTAAAAATATAAAATTTATTATCAATTTTTACAATCAAAAATTAATTTTTCTTTTTACAGGTTTGTTGTAGTTGTTGTTTTACGTTTCTTCATCTTCGTTTTCAAAAATTAAAGATTTTATTTGGAGACAAGTGAAAAATAAGTTTCAATTTTATTATATTATGTAGAAATATAAATAAATTTTGAAAAGGACATCGATGTGTCAAAATAAGGGTTTCAACCACGGTTAATCATGGACATTAAAACGGATATAAATCATTCTGCCGCAACATTATGGCGAGGCCGAGGGATCCCAATTCAAATTTTTTTCTATAAACAAAGTTAACATTTAAGGTATATAAAATCACACTACAAAGCGTACTTTTGAAAGTGTATTTATGCTGTGTGTGTGATCTTAACATATTAAATTTATTGATGTTAAATAAAAAAAAATTATTAATTCAATCACGATTATATATTGGAATTATTTCTAGTATATCAATAACTTTATGTAATTAGTTGTTTATAGATATTCTTATATTTGGAAATTTGTATAACATCCAACTGATTGCATCAAGTATGCGATAATATCTCGTATCACCATTTATGACACTTTGAATATGCGTTTATTATACATATTACACATGTAAGCAAGTAATATATTATTTATAAATATAAATTTCTGTGATATAAATGGGTATGAAATAATTTTAATTTTTATAGATATTTAATCATGACCCAAAAATATGAATGTAGCAAGGTACTCGTATGTAAATTTCAAATTGCTGAAATGGACTGTGTACACATATTTAGAATACCGAGTAATACTTCAAAACTATTTTACAGTGATCCCCAATCCTTTACTCTGTGTTAACTATCTTTTGGTGGATAACCTTCATAGCAAACAATTTTATTAAGGAAAACACAAATTTTCTTTTATAATAAAATGAAAGTCCCCCAGCCTAGGGTACTCAGAAGGGCTTCGACTATCTCTGTGTCCAAATAGGTAGCACCTAGAGAGCCTACTTTGCGGGGGAGAGTACTGCTTCGGCAGTAGCTTAGTACTAGCAAGGAGCAAATGCTACTAAAATACAAGCAATGAGTGCAACAAATACGGAACGAAATACCAGGTGGTACTAACTAATTTATTTGTTTTATATAAAATCTTTTCTGTTCGTTACATGTATGATTGATTGATGTACGGCCAAGACTAATCAAGGATCCCGTTTGCGCCGAGCCTATCTTATACCCTTTTACACATAAAAATATGGAGGGATAGCAAAAATTGTTAAATAAAATAGACTTGACCCTGTTACAGACACCTAAGTAGTCCATAGTTAGTAAAGTATTAGATACAAAAAACAGTTACAGTTCAAATATAAATGGAAAAACTACTTCCTAAAAACTTAAACTCTTTATAAATATGCAAATTTTGTAATCATTTAAAGTTGGAAGTTGAAATAGCCTTCAAATGTTTAGTAATTAAATTTCAAATGAATTAATAGTTTAGATAAAATTTAATTCCACAGAGTGGAAAATACAGAGTACAGAAAATGGAATGAAATACAGAAAATGGAATTTTTTTACACTAAGTAAGGAAAATAATGTAACTTAAACGACGCCTGTTTTCAGCTTCGCAATGATGAGCTCGTTTTAGAGCATTTTCCATAACATCTTTCAAAATTTGGTCCTGTAGCGTTCGAATTTCTGCAACAATGTTGGCTTTGAGTTCAAGGATTCTCTCGGGCTTGTTCACATATACTTGCTCGTTCAAATAGCCCCTATGAAAATAGTCGGGTGCGAACCATTGCGCTGGCCAATTAATTTCCGAATTTCTGGAAATTATTCGCTCCTCAAAAATTTACCATTGTGTGCCGGACAATTTGCCAAGTGACATTGTGCCTCGGGCAGTCGGGGCAATGGCTCCATCTTGCTGAAAGCCCATCTGAGGTATGTTTTCAATAACAGGGCGTAACAAATGTTTTTTTTGCTTTGGTTTTTTCCGATTGTAATGGTGTATTTGTGATTGGTCCGAATATTGGTCTATTAATTTAAACTAATTCGAGAGTACTGAAAATAGACCAATATAGGCGGAGAATGTAAAAGAATCGAATTTCGTACGCTACACAGAAATTCGCTAGTAGTACAATTGCATAATATTGTGCTATATATATATATAGACAATATTTAAATGTAAACATGCAACATCAGTCGTCGCAACCTGATGAGAAGACTGATTTTTCAAATCAATAATCTCATCCGTTCGAAACTAATTGTTGAGATTCTCACAAATTTGTCATCTATAAGTTTAAAATTAAAAAAAAACTGTTCTATCACTCCGAACTTGACCAATTTTTGCAAATTTGAAATAAATGGAAATAACACATCCACTGCATTAAGAATTGGCTAGCTCACCGAGATTTCCGACGGACTTGGCATATACGCTTAATTTGTTTAAGACATCCAAAACAAATAAAAATTATCCATATATTAATACGATGAGATAAACCCAATTGTCGTTGACCCCGAACTTGACCATTTTTTGCAAATTTGAAGTAAATGGAAATTACACATTCACTGCATCAAAGATTGGCTAGCTCACAGAATCAAATAAAAATGGTTCACATTTTAATACGATGAGATATACCCATTTGTTGTTAACCCCGAACTTCACCAATTTTTTCAAATTTAAAATAAATGGAAATAACACATTTACTGTATTGAGGATTGGCTAGCTCACAGAGATTTCCAACGGACATGGCATATATGCATAGTTAGCTTAAGACATCCGAATCAATTAGAAATTAACCCTAATTTAAAACGACGAGACACACCCATTTGTTATTGACCCCGAACTTGATCAGTTTTTGCAAATTTGAAATAAATCAATATTACACATTCACTGTACCGAGGATTGGCCAGCTCACAGAGATTTTCGGCAGACATGGCATATATGCATAGTTAGCTTAAGACATCCGAATCAAAAAAAAATTATCCCCATTTTAATACGATGAGATAGACCCATTTGTTGTTAACCCCGAACTTGACCAGTTTCCATCAAGGGTGCCAAGCTCACAGAGATTTCCGACAGACATGACATATATGCATAGTTAGCTTAAGACACCCGAAACAAATAAAAATTATCGCCATTTTAATACGATGCAATTTTTTATTGATTACTATATCTAAATATTAATTTAATGAATATTTAAGGCAACCTGTTAATTTAATAATTCAATTTACCATGAACTCCTAACAAAACAATAATTGTTTCACTCATCTAGACCATCCACCACTATTTTCATTCTACCTTAATCTAAATTTTTTAATTATTTTCTTCTAAAACTAAAATTGGAATAAATTAAAGAAGTGCCATGGATCTAACGTAAATAAAAATTAACTAAGTACGTAAAGCGTGAAATATAGCCATGCTTGGTATTTAATTTGTTGAATGGAAACTGGATTATAATATAATTTTTGAATGGAGTTCCGGAACACGGCCCTCCTTGATGGAACTCGGCTATCCTCTAACTGACCATGATTTGACTTTAAGAATTGGACTAAAATGTCATTCTAAAATGATTTTCTTGAGAAAATCTAGAATATGGCCACATGAGACGGTACTCAGCCAATTCTACAAACATTTCGAAACCTTTTGAGAAATATACCCTAATATCACGTCAAAATAATATTGAACAAATTCAAAGTTAAGACCTGAGCAAGCCATGCTCTACAAGTTGGTAATTTCGGCAAGTTCATATTTCCCATATAAACGCATCCCTAAATTCAAATGGGAACCAAGCGACAAAATTCCTTTTAGTGGCCGAAATCACTTTGTAATCCTTTTTACAAACAAAAATCTCAGTCCCACATTTTCATTCCTACTTCATCTAAACCTTGCAGAACTTATTCTAAATATAATTTTAAAACCCATTTTCCATCCAACATAACCAACCAAAATCGGCTAAGAAATGATCGGGCTCCGTCGCAGGTGTCCACCCCAACTTCTCCCAAAACTCATTAAACACTTTAATATTTTGATTTTTTGAATTTTTGATTTACACCTAAGTCTTTTGCGGTTAATTTGCAAACTACAATATACTGGGGTAGGATAAATTGTCCGTACGATAAATGGTGTCCACAATAAATTAGTTCCATAAGGTAAACTGTTGTTGAACTGATTCTTATACAACTCGTGGTTGCTTCTTAAATTTACTGTTCGGTGGCATTATCAAATATAAATATATTTAATAGTCGTACGGTATTAGTAGCGGAAAATGCCTGTAGATCGATGTTTTTAATGTAGTGATCCTTGTGGCTTTTAACCAGGTTTTTCGAGTGTTTCATATGAAAAAATATTTATTTGATCAAATCCTTATAGCTAGTCTCTGCAGACCACAACTTGTAAAATGTAAAAGATGTGGAAATTTGTACAACTGAGGCTACATATTGAATGGAATATTTAAAACCCATTTGGTGCTGTTTCCTGGATCGTAATGTAATCCAACACCACCATAACTTTGTTGGTATGGTGGATAACATCCAAAGTAAGACTGAAAGGCTCATATTTTCGTTGTTGCAAGTAAAAGATTAAAGTTTCTAGAGCGTACATTAAATCACTGCAATCAGTTTTATATTGATGAGTAACCAAAATAACGTATTTAATCCCAATTTTATAAACAGTTTTTTCTTGTATTCCGAAAGAACTAATGAACTTTTTTGAAAACTCAAATTCTTTGATGAAAGTCCTTTTGGGTAAGTATCAAAATTGACCATAAAATCCAATTGTAAGTCATTGCGACTAATTTGATATGAAGCGTAGTCATTTACTTTTGGTACAATAGCAGAGATGCTGCAGAATTCACTCTCTTCGGAAACTGGCCCAATTATAAACCTTCAAATTATCAATTCAAATTTGAACCAATTTCGTAGCAAGTTGTTTCTAAAATATTTTTGGTTTTGATGGTTTTTAAAATATTTGGAAAAAACTATAAAAAAGAGAAAGCTTACCTTAAAGGATCCTGCTTCCAGTACAAAAATTTACACTAGGTTCATTGAGTTTATGGAAAAATCTTAAGTAGTTTTATCCTGATCAGTCAAGTCAATTCGTCTGTACTATAAAGAGGCCGACTTTTTGTGTAAAATTTTGTCTAAAATCGTCATTTCGCAAAAATCACTGGGTTTGAAACTTAGGGTTAATTATAAAGTTTTATCCCGATTAATCAAACCGTCTAAGCTGTACATTGGCGGAATTTTTGTTAAAACATTTATTCCTCTTTAAATTTTGAAAAACTAAAGTGGGCCAATATTGTTGCAAATTCAATTTAGAATCGTTTTGCTTATATTGGTTTTTATCTTAAATCATATGCTTTTCACAATATTTGCAAAAAATTAAAAAGCTCTGCAAAGTTCTTAATATCCGCTTTAATTTTAGAAAATTTATCTGGACCCGTATTGTTGCAAAATTAGTTTAGAATATTTTTGTTCTAAGTCGTTTTGCTTGTTAATTCCATACTTTTCAAATATTTCAAAAGTTTCCACATAATTGATATACTTCTCAAAATAACAACAAACAACGAAAAAGCTCCTTTGGAAGCTGCTAATTCATGTGGATCGATTTCGTCCAAAAATCATTGGGATCTCTCAATTTATGAAAAAAAAAACTTAAGTATAAAGTTTCTTCAGATCTGTCTTTTCGTCCGAGCTGTAGAGAGGCCACAAATTGTTAGTACGTGGTCAGTGGTCACACACAATATACACAGTCACACATAATCACAGATCTTTTAAAAACTACGTATTTGACTTCGGCGATATAGTGAATGGTAAATTTGCAAAAATCTCAAGGTCAAAATTGTTCATGATTTTTCTAAGTATAAGAAAGTAAAAACATTACAATGCTTTAGAGAAATTAAACTACATTTAAATGAAATTATAATCATTCATTTTTGGGCTATAAAAGAAAAGCGAATATTTCATGCTCTTTCAAAAGTAGGTACTCTTAAATTAAAAGAATATTACAGTTATACATTAATCAAATCAATCATTAATTAATCAAATACTATAATATTAATCAATTATACAATTACATCTGTGGTCACAAGGCAAAACCGCCTAAGTCGAGATAAACGAACAATGAATTTATTTAACAATCATATTTGAAATTAATTTTTTTTTTGAACAAAATTTTATGGATTCTGGTTTATTTTTGTCAGATTTGAATCAAATTATTTTGAAATAACCACTTAATTTGTAAAAATCTATCTTAGAATCGTTAAAACGAAAAAATCGTGTTAGGCGATTATTTCATATTAATTTTAAATTACGAATTGTGAATCTTTTAGAACAGGAAAAGTAACTAATGTAGACATAAGCGGTTATTCCTTGTTTTAAATAGTTTTGCGCGTTTCCTTATAGTGCGTTAAGCGTCGAAATAGCTACTGTATTCACTCCTTGACACTTAGGTTGTTTTGCTTAAATGTTTTGTTTTTCAATATTCAATCTTAAGTGAAAATAAGTTATTGTTCTCTGGTCAATTACTATTTTAACAGACAACGTAAGATATTACGTATAATTTAATTTGTAAAAAATAATAATTGTAGAGGCGTTTTAGAGTGAACAGATGGTGTAATAAGACTTTTTATGTGTTTTATTAAAGATAATTGAAATATTGTATCCAAGTCAAGTATGGAAGTAATTTTGAACAAGCAGATATCTATTCATGTTTAGAAACAATATCTAATGAGTGATTATGTGTAAGTATCAGATTCAAATGAAAACTTTGCTTTTTTGGCCGTAATGGTATAGTCAAACCAATAGTCGCAAGGACAGAAACGGATTCAAATATAAAAGGGAAATGTCAATTCAAGCATTCGAGCTGATGCTGCTAACATTGACAATAATGAAATTGAAAATACTGAATCAGATGCTAATAAATTTAATGATTCTGATGTTGACCTAATTATATGCCATCCGACTTGAATGAATCTAAAAATATTTGTCGAACACTTTGAACAAAGGGCACTGGAAATTGAAAATAATTTGGAAAATCAAACAACGTTCACGGAAACAGCGTCATTTAAAAAAAAAATTCAAAATCAACGTAATTAAAGGAAACCGTATACGGTTAAACGAAAACAAATTCTGGAGAGATCTTGTAAACCTCTTCACAAATGCCGAAAACTCCAAAATTTCGTACGAAATTTTAATATAACCAGCGAATTCTTTTTAGCACTGACCTTCTAAAAGTTGAAAACAAAAAGTCTCAAAGAATGATGAAAAGTACGAATGCTTCAAGAAACCGTATCTAGTAAATCAATTATCATCTCGAATTAAATAAAAATTTGGAAGCAATGGGGCAATGCAGAGCCAACAAATAAAGTTTCGTTGGAGAAGATAAATGAACTTAAAACTCATATGGATACTTTTTCGGCTTATGAAAGCCACTATAGGCAAGAAGGGGTACGAGTAAAAAAAAATTTCACTACGATTTATTTTTGGGCGAGATGTATGTAATGTATCGATTAGATTTATTTAAAGGTATTTTTATGCAATTCATAATTTCTTAAAAAAATTTTTAATTTTCACCACTTTTATCCAAATTTAAAGCGGAAAACCCGATACGTTCAAATATTGCTATATCTTGAAAGCTAAAATTGACATGTCGAGGGATGAAATGAAAAAATATGCCTTGAAGTTGGAACAATCAACACGCCGCATGGAATCTGATATAGGATTTAAATCGAAGGAGATCGCGAGACTGACTCAAGTTCGACAGTTTATCACTTAAGTGCAGAACATCTTCAGGAAATATATAGTTCTCTACTAAAAAGAAGGTAAAATCGACTTAAGCAGCTTTGCCTTGTGGCCACAGATATAATTAACTCCTTCGAACAAAATCAAAAATCAAGAGATTATAATTTTGGAACTTGTGACTGCTTGCTATACTGCGTATAGTACAGAACAGCGCAATTTTAGAAAGTGAAAGTAATCAGATTACACAACTATGTTAAAAAACCACAGCTTGGGAAAAACTATGGCCCTAAATGGTTCATATCGCGTCTCGGCGAGACTAAAAAGGTCGACAACGCAAACAGCACAACGAGCGATTTCACACACATTGGTTTGTTATATCTGTTGTAAACATAAACGGTTGTCGATTAATTTTATGGTAAGTGGGGTGGATTTCTTAACCTACGCTCTACGCTCGGCGATGATATATGTATGTTGCAAGTTTGTTAAATCGTTGATGTATAAAAAAGAAAAGTTGCGTTTGTTGGCTAAAAATGAAGATATTGTTCTACAAATTTAACCCCTACCTAACACAAGACCTGCGTACGATTCTGCTACTTGCTTATATTATGATCAACCGAATTCGTACCATAATGATCCAAAATCACTTTTAAAAAATGTTATTACACGGAATGCACTATAACAACTGATTTTAATTTTATTTAGTAATTTTTTCTGCATCGATCGTTTGAAGGACAATTTGTCAAGGTACCAAACTGTTAAGGTACCAAAAATGTAGTCAAGTTGACATTTCAATTAATAGACAAAAAGTGCCCATCGAACCCGATGAATAATTACAGTAATCGATAATTCGTAAATATTTATAAATTTATAGTAACTTAAGTATTAGATAATAGCACAGCTAGCGATTCAACCCTGAGCAACGATGAGTTATGGCCAAAATAAAAATTATTAAGTCAAGATCGATGTGATTAGCCAAATAAAAATAATTTTGAAATACCTGCCAATATATCATACAAAACAATAGACAAGTTTTCTTTGTAATACGATCTCTCAATAACAAAAATACCAAAATAGCCATAAAAAATAATTAATTAATTACACCTAATAAATTAATTATTAAAAAGTATATAATTGAAAAATTAATAATCAATTTATTTTTGGATTATGATTTGGCTCGTTTTCTATAGAATTATCGTGCGCTTGTCTCGCATTACAAATCGTTACCAATTAATAATTTTTTGTCCATATTTGTCATAAATTTCATGGAACCATTTACGTACCTGTGTGACTGTGTACAGCAAAAATATATACTATAAGCAAACTGTTTTAAAGTCAGCGGTACATTTTATAGCACCATAAAATATTATAATTATAGCCAGATTTTTATGTATTCCCGTTATCCTTTTTATACTTCAAAGAATTACTGTTAAGAAATTACCATGTAGCTGTACAAAATAGGATTAAATATTTAATTATCAAAAATATTTGGATATTTAATTTTTCGTATGATATTCAAAATTTCCGAAAAAGGATTTTGTGATTTATGATGTTATTTAAATAAAAATTTGTAAATATATTTTTTTTGCAAAACTCATAAAATTTTATGGTGTTTGCAAAAAAGGATGTGCATACAATAGGTTTCGTACGAAACATGAAAGGATACAGTGAGTAATTGACTTTTTTATGGTTTTATGATGGAAACAATAGAATTAACAGACATTAGGTGGAAGGAATAAATAAACAAATTATAAACGAATAAATTAATTTTTATAGGACCTTTACAAAATTGATATAACTACTTCCATCTCGTGTACCATAGCGAAAATATAGTTGTCTATTATTTTTCCGTTTCACTTATTCCACATATCATAAATTATCAATTTCATAAAAAAAAAATATTTTTTACCCTAATATGTGCTCTTTGTACATAGGGAGATGTAATATTAACCAGCGCACAAAAAAGAAAATAAGAAAATAGCCATTGGTTTCTTTTTCGTGAAAAGGAGATTTTGAGGAGAAATATGAACATTAATATTTTTATGTTTGTATTAGTTGTTTGATATACATACAACGTCGGGGAAATATGCTTATATACATTTCTGTAAGACAGTCGAAAAGTACCAGTGTAACCTTGTCACACTGGTGCAAAATTGTATTCTTTCTCCATTTATTTCTCGAACGGACGACAATGCTCTGTATTTGGTGGGGCCAGAAGAGTGCGATTTATTTTGAGCTGCTAAAATCTGGTGAAACCGTAAATACTGAACGCTACGAACAACAACTGATCAATTTGATTCTGTGCGAGAAAAACGACCAGAATATGATAAAAGGCAACACAACGTGATTTTGTTTCACGATAATGCACCATCATCACATAGAGCAAAACCGGCTATGGAAACGTTTTAAGCACTTAATTGGGAAATGTACGAAAATGGCTCGATAATTGGTTTGCCACAAAAGAAGAATACTTTTTTTTTGGCGTGGGTGAAATGTAAAGATGGGGAAAATGTGTAACTAATAATTGGCAATACTTTGAATAAAATACTTCTAATCATTATCATACAATGAACGTGTACTTTTTACTAAAAAGTTCCGGTTTCATATTTACACACCTGGTAAATATAAAACTTTGCAATGCAATTTTAGATTTCCGCTAAGCGGCGTATGCCAATTTCGTATATAGCATATAATGAAAATTTTTTCAAAGGAATTTCTTCATAAGTTATAAATTGACTAAAGGCCTAACGCAACAGATAGTTGTCGTGAAATCGTCAATGAATCTGAATACATAGAAAATTTAAAGTTTTTTTTACAATTATCAATATGAGTCATTAAACTTTAATTTTATTTCTTTTATTAGCGTACTCTAATCTGGAGGCGTCGCATGCTAAGGCGGGAAGAATGTTCGTATATCGGCTACTAGTTACATTCAAGTAACAAAGAAGAAACAATAAACTCAGTTTTTTTAAATGTCTCCAAATTTACTACTGAATTAAGTTAATTAATTCAAAGCAATGGCAAACGTGTTCGCCCCTAAGCCCATTTAGTCTGATCTCAAATAACACAAAGGTAACAAGGTACGAATTAACTATTCGCGATTTCCATCAAATAAAGATAGCGTCAGTTTACGTCTGATAAACGTAAAAATGACAAAATATTGAATTAATTTAATTCGTTGAATTTGTAAGGTTTACTGTAACAATACTAAGAACCGAATAGCATGTGTCTAAATGGCATTCAAGATTCAAATTTAGTTTAACCTTGTCACACTGGAAAATTAGTCTGCTTGTCATCATAAACTTGTATCACGTTTTCGCCTTAAATAATTAGGGTGACTTCAATTTTAGATATTTTAAAAATTCTTAATTCCTTACTCGCAGAATCAGAAAATAGAAATTCAGTATTGTATATGTGGGAGCCGGATTAGTAACAACATTTTAAGTCCAGTTAATCCATAAAATAACCTGTTTATTTAGACGATCTATATTTGTTACGTGTATGTGATGTGAAAAGGCCAGATGACAAAATATTAGAATATTTTATAATATATAAATAGCAGCAGGAGACTGCGCGCGCCTTCTATAACAACTTAATTACTTAAATTGACTAATTTTTTTTTGTATAAAAGTCACATTTTGTAAGATCCTATATAATCTAGCCTGTCACATCCTTATATATACATATATATAAAAATTATATATTTATTTTTATTTATTTTTTATTAATTCAAACGCAATAGGAAATCGCTTATGGTTTAAATTAAAAAACACAAAATAGGGAAACAATTTTAAAATTTAGGGATTTTACCTCCTTCCGTAACCTAATATGGATATTTTATTATTTTTATATCTAGGGGATTTTAAAATACATACTTTGATACCCTTCTTATGTTATAGAGGTTATTGTGATTTTATTGTTGTTTATTTAGGTGGTTGTTATTATTGTCTGTGTATATGAATTTCTTATTATTATTAAATTTTTTTTTTTAATAAATTGTTTTAAAAATATATTAATATTTTAAAAGTGACAGGATAAAATCTAAACCCTACACACAAATTTTTCGTCATTTAGCTCCCTAGGGTATTATTCAAATTATATCGTATATGTATGTAGGAGGCATTATAATTTTCCATAATGAATAAATTTTTCTCACCTTATTATTTTTGAATGAGTATTTACATTTCAACCTAACACTAATTTCCCTTCACTTCGCAAGACGAAACACAGAAAAAATCATTGAGTGAAAAAAATGACAACAAAATGGATTACAATTTTTATATAATCATATTTAAATTTTTTGTATTCTTCTTTATAAAATTATAAACAAATTATCTTGTCTTATTGTAAAATAAAGCAACGAATGAAATTTATATACCATGGCAATAACCATGCTCGCTTGCACCATTTAATTATTATGAAAGATTTTGATTATAATCAAAATGTCAGTTTTGTAAATTTAAAAAATAAAATAATTTAATTTCCTTTAATTTTCTTATCATTCACCCGTAAGATGTATATCCGAGTATGTATATATATAATTTTGACATGATCTTTGAACCCCTATTATTATGCGCAATTTTAATTAATTTAAAATAATTGCTATATATTGATTATTAGGATATGTGTTATGCAGATGGTATTTGGACATTTTGATATGCACTTCCTATATATAAAGTCGTATACGAGTATACCAAATCCCCTTGTGGGGATTCATTGTAACTAGTAAGTGTTCGAGATGTACTTAAAATCATCCTTCATCAAATTTTATATTCTTTTTATTTAATCCCCTCTAGAGACACTTCATAAAATTTTGATTTTGAATTTATTATGGTGTATTGTTGTTGTAAAAATGTTACATTATAATAAAATCAATCAAAATATTTATCTCGCTTTGAATTATACATTTTTGGTGCGACAATATATACATAACAATAGGAATTATGGACTATGGAATAAAACACTTGTCCTGAAATTGATGGTGATATGTAAGTATACTCGTACCACCTTCAATTTTGTAGACCCTCACACTCACTAAAAAATAGCGAAAATGGTATTGTCATATGAATGCGTGGACCATGTCAACTATAGGTAGACAACGTAAACAATTCATATCAATAACGTATTATATTGCTTTAGTTATTTTTATTTTAATTGTCGGTTCTGTGTTCCTACGCGTGTGGTGTTTGCATTACAGAGTATACAATCATGTAATGAAAATTGCCAATGTAAAATAAGTCGACATGAATAAGCTTTGGAGGTAGGTAACATTCATCATTTGGATTGCAAAGAATAAAAAAAAATATTTTATTATTTTTATCTATAAAAGAAGAATTTTGGTAGCGTAATTTTTGAAATTTTTACTTCGATTTTTATCTTCAAAAAATTTCCAATTACCACGGTTTCTTATAGTAACTCAATAAAAGCTTCCCCTCTATTTGAAGCTCTCTTTTTAATATTACGGCTCTTTAAAATCATAGATGGCTCTGCCAATAGCTATGTGCAACCCAAGACAGTTGGTAAAGTGTGATCGCGAAGCGGGTCGTACGGATATATTTTTTTGCCGATTCTGATTTTTGTTTTCTTAGGTCCAAATCGTCAGACCTAACTTTATCTTTCTTATGTAGGCACTGATTATTCATAATCGATGTTTGAAAATGATTTTAGCATCATCTGCTGATTTGGGCTGTTATACAAATTCAAGCGTGCATATTTTGTATTGTTGGGTCCCATTAAGCGAGCCACATTTTCATGGAATGGTAAGTTGTGGTCGTAATCCCACGTCACTTTTCTTTAACAAAAAAATCAGGAACTTCTTTTGAATGCTTTGAATTCTTTTTGCAATTATTGCAAGTTGCTTTATTTATTAAAAAAAAACATAAAAATTAAAATGTTTGGAGTAAATTCTCTATCTGTGGCACTATTCTGGCTTTCACTGGGAAAAGGGAATTAGGGAAAATATTTTCATATCATTTTTACCTGTATTGTATTTCTCAGGCCTACTGTTGGAATTAGTTTGGAGTAAATTCAAATCAAAGTTAAAACTTTCCCAATCAACTTTGTTTCGAAAATATTTACTCCAAACTAATTCCAACAGAAGACCAGAAAAATATAATTTGGAAAGCCAGAAAAATGTCACTGGACGAAAAATTTTCCTTTACTGTCATTCCCGCCATCGATATTTTCAGTTACATGAAGTTTGAAATTGTTCAATAGTTTTTAAAAATACATTTAAATGTTTGCACAGTTTGCCATGACTAAAAATGTATGAAAACATCAAAATTGACCATTTGAATTATCATTCAATGCCAAAACTTCCAAAAACTTTTAATGGGCACATGTAGAGAAAATTTCCCTCCATAAACTGTAGAAAAACACTCCAAATGATAAAAAAACTTTAAAGGGTACAATCTAGGTATTTAAAAAAAATATTTGGCACCATCTCGATCCTGTGATTCAAACACTTCCAAATTTTACTAGACAGTATTGTCATGGGAGAAACATCTGTGGAGAATGTTTGAATAAAATCGGAGTTTAGAAGTGGGTATAAAATTGATTATAAGATTTGGTCGGCCATGTGACTAAGATATTATATGGCGTTTTTTATTGTCGGAGAGATCATAGTGAGAACAGAGGGATTACGTATCCGATAAATTGTTGTGTTTGTTTTTTTTCTATTACCGGAGAATTATACTCGAAATAAAATATTTTTGTTGATTTTAACCTCACTCGTATTTATAAAAAGAAAATAATTTTTTTTTTAATTTAATTTAACGAACAACATTTTATAAATATGATTTGTGATCACGATTCCTGTGATGAAGATAACTGTGATGAATTCGGACAAAAAAATGTAAATTTTACCGAAGATACTGTTCCCTAGTGTAAGGTTTAATATTTTATATAATCGCCTTCATGACATAAACACTAGAACTTTGCATGCCAGTCTTCTTCGGCTTGACATCCCGAAAGAGAAGCAAGTTCTTAATCTGGTTTGTTGTATGAAATTATTTACATTAAAATTACTTAGGAGATGGATCCTACATTTTCAATAGAATGGGTTAAAACAGAATCAGAACAATGAGATTTTACATATGTATCATCTGAAAATATAAAAAACAAGGGCTACTCAATAGTTGCTGAAACCATTTACAACACTGTACATTCTAAATGTCGTGTAGTTGTTGAAAGGGTATTTGGAATGTTGAAAGGGATATTTCGACGGTTGAAATACATCGAAAAAAACCGAACTGATTCCAATATACATATATAGGAACCTGTTGAATCCTAGGTTATCAGAAAATAATTTGACCTGATTTAATAAAAAACCACTGTTGAACAGCACAGACACTAGTATGTATCGCTATCAAACAACACATATAATTGCTCCAGCCCAGATCCAGACGGCTTTAACTTATTAGAAAAACGACTCTCTGGAATTCATAGACACATGAAATGGTACCGCACGGTTGATCAAATATTCTGTGAATGTGCTTCTAGTTTAGCGAGCCAATTATTATCGCGCGAAAACGTATCGCAGAAACATAAATAGCGATGTTAACATGGACAAATTAATTAAACTGGAAGAAACGAAAAATAGAACGTGAAAAATAAAAACAAACTGGAAAAACAAAAATAGAAATTTTAAAAACTATTTCCCATTATTTAAATGGAATAAACAATAATTATATACAATAAATTCAAAAAAAAAATTTGTTTAAAATTTAAATTTTCACGTCACTGTACTTTACACTATAACTATATGCGACTGAATTGCGTATGCTTCATTCAATCGATTCGGGTCGCAAATCGTGTGCGGAATAAACTTATTTGCGCTTCTTCGTTTCCCTCGATATTTTACGGCCAACTCACGCTCTAAAACTCTTTCCTTGGACCAGCCCTTCAATCGGCGTTTTAATATACTGAAGCCGCACGCTGTACAAGTCATCGTCTTTCTATATGTGGCTTGTCATCAAGTATCGGTTTTCCCCCGAAACTGGTGTAAGTATTAAAGGTCGTCAACCAAGGTTGTTATGATTGACTACTATTCCCCAGCTGCCACGAAATCTTTTCTCGGTGATTGTAACTATTTCATAAATGTTGTTATAAATTAGAACGACACATATATGGAATCATCGGTTGTTCCACACAATCGTGCTTTTACATTTACAATTATTTAACCGCTGTCACACACGATTTACACATTTTTTGGGAGCCCCCTTTCCGATAATAGTATACGTACTCAATACGTATGTGCACGAATACGTATAATGGTACCGTATATAAGGCCGATCATCCCAGGGAAATTATATTTTTCGAAATATTTTTAATTGATTCTGTTCGTTTCGAAACTGCCTGGAAATTTAGCATGTATAAATAGCGCCACTGAATTCACAGTTTTTACCACTTCGTTTGTGACATTATTGACATCGCGTCTTGTCCAACAATAGATTGAAAAGTTTCGGTCGCAAAAAATCTAAGAATCCAGGCACTTTTAAATAAAATGAAATGGCGTGTCTTCTGTAGGTTTCTTTTAAATATGGTGACAGTTTATCAATTAAATCTTTGCATATATTTTTCGGATATATAATAAAAAATTGGGTATTTCTCTATGGCAGATAGTCGATATTCTTGAGTTTAGTGATCCCAACAACATTTAACTTCTTCGAATTAAAGATAAAAATAGATTGGCAAAAAAATCGAATCGCTTAAGCCGCTCTTGAGTTATCGATACAAACACACATTCATCCAGACGACCAGACAGCTAAACGGACAGATAAACTTTTTTTAAACTTTTGGGATCAGGAACCTTCAAAACGCAGAGAAAAGTGGTTTTAAACCAGGGTCATTTTTATTAATTTAATTCTTCAGGCTTTCAATAATTTGGTCTTTACAAGGCTAAATTACTCAAGAAACCAGAAGTTAATAGAAAGATATTTAGCAATGAAAAATATTACATTCCGCAATATATTCAGCAGCTCTTTTTATTGCACCAACCCGAATCACGAAATTTTAAAAGAAGAAAGGAAAACAAAGTTTCACAAGAAAAATTAAAAGGTTTTCATAAATTTTTTTATTTGACAAGAATTGAGCACCCTGAAGTGATTTCCTAGAACCCTGAAGTGATTTCCCTTATTGAGGTATTAATGGTTATCAAAAGTTTTACATAGGATAGTCTCATAGGAAAAATACGCCAATAAGATTTGGATTTTCAGGAATTATTATTGCTGGTACCACAGCATCTTCAAAAATAATAATGGATTTGCAGGAATCGACAATTTTTGCAAGATCCTTTAGAGAGATTCTTGCATACCTCATCTGTTATATTAACACAATTTTTATGATATGCCGTCTCAGCTACTGTGCTTTAGTAACAGATTTGTTACATGGTAAACAAGAACAGCATTTTTGCGGAGATATTGAAAAACACTGGTTTTTTATTATTCTATATTATATTGTGTAATTCACACATCACTTTCCTTTTTCATACCTTTCATAATTTAGGTAAGGACAATGTGCTTTATTCGATGTTATCAATCGAATAGGAATTTGGTTTACTAGACTCGAGATGGTAAACAATTCTCATTCTGTTAACTTTCTGTTGTGATATGGGTCCTTAGTACCTACATCAAAGTTTAATGCGCTGAAATCTAAAAATATCGCATCATTAACAAGCAAATCATACGATGGTGTTGATTAATAGAAGAAACATAAATTTTCTACCTTCCAGCGTATCATCTACATTTTCTAAATAGCCGGAGTTATTTTTTAATGTTCGCGCACCCTATATTGATAACCGTAAATAGCTTACCTTAGTTTGAGAGCCGATATTTAAGATTTTATGTATAAGTTTAGATCCATATATCTAAGCCTAGGAAGGCATACAATAAATAATTTTTTTATGTATTTCAAACCACTCATCATAAATTATAAACGCGTTGCGCGCGATATCATAATATTTAGATCAACGCTAATAAATTATCCATTTTTAACAGGAAACATTTTGTAAAACATTAAATTACATCACATACCTTAAATATCAAAAGCCAGCAAAATGCATTTTTTCTGCTTTTTAACAGACATGCATGCATACACGCTAATCATATTTAAAATTAAATAAAATATAAAAAAATTATTTCACTCAACTCGAGTATTACAACGTTACGAGTATATTTTATTCTATGTTTGTTGATTTTCATAATCTGATAACAAAATTGAAATGGGAAAAAATAAATTTAAAAATAAAACAAAAAATATTTTATTAATTAAGAATACATAAATTAATTATATGCGTGTAATTTTCATATTAAATTTTTATAAAAATATAATTTAACAAATAATTAACTTGTGTAATCGTTTAAATATATTTATTACAAAATTTATTTTTTTACAATCTTTTAATAAATTTATTATGTAATGATTAATGTATAATTTATTGTAATTATAGTAGACCTCGTAAATGAAGATCGACATGTATACTCGTATATCTATAATAATGTTAATAAACATGTGAGTCTATCGAAACGATAGCATAACACAATGACGTCACAAGGAATCGGGTTTTCATTGGCTGGTGAGACCAACAACAACAATTGAACCATATTGTGACGAATTTTACTCATTTCTGCCCTGCTTTGCGAAATTTGGCAGGTTGGCCTTGGAAATTGGTTGGCAGGAAATGTCCTGTTACCCACATCAAGTTAATGTTGAACTGATCTGCTACCTCGTTGAGAGATGACAGACAATTCAGGGCTACTTTCGATCCATTGCAGATAGTATATTGTATCACAAGCAGATAACGACTCCCCTTATTGTGATTAGATCAGCTTGTAGGCAATTGTCCGGAAGACGAAAAAGAGGTTTTCATTTAATTCTCCATAGAAAATCCCACCCGCAACCTTCATATCCATCTTTGAACCATCAGTGAAGAAATTAACACGTTTCAGTATTCATAAATGCTTCACTCAACCAGTCCTTCCTGGTGGGAATATTATTTATAAACCTTTAATCAGATATGCTCCTGTTTCTTCTGTACCAGTTACAGTGCAACACGGATAACATGGATATAGAGTTGAGCCTTATGTCCGAGCTCGCTGCCATTTGTTTACCTACCCCAGCACTTGAGTTAAAGAGCCTCACTAATACACGAAGCTGCTGTTCGCTGTACTTTCACCAAAGATTTTAGATTAGTCAGAATATTTAAAGCTGGCTTCCAAACAGTAACACCCAGATACTCCTTTTTATCAGGAAAGATCAATTCCATACCATTTGACGCTGATTGTTATGATTTGCAAAATCTATTACGATACGAATCCTATCGAACATCAGAAAATCCTAATTTATTATAATTTATTTATGGTAATTTATTTTTCTTTTCAGAAAAAATTTTCATGTACGCAATTTTTGTACGAACGGATGTCGCTCTTACTTATGGCAAAATACATGAACCTCTGAGATTTTCTCCAATAGTACCAAAGTAATCATGAATTTACCTGCAGACAAAGCAAAATCGAGTCACGGTCGATGAAATGAAGAGAACCCGCTCGGATTTGAATGCAAGAGTATATTTGCTGTGTCATCGAAATGTTAAACGCGTACCACTGAACGCGTAATTACGAACTAGTTATGTTTATAAAAAGTTACATGCGCGAGAGAAACATGAAAATTAAGGGTGGTAAAAAATTTAAATGGTTAAGAATTGTAAGTTGCTAAGTGATTGTAAGACCGGGTCCCCAAGTCAAATTTATTATTTGCCGTCTGCCATGACACCTATTTATTCGGATCAGTTCAAATTGTAGATGGAAAACATTATCCAACTGTTGTTTTAAATTACAAAGTTTAGTACCGGACAAGTGTTGCAGTGGTTAAAGCTTCAGCACTTGGACCGGGAGGTGCTGGCTTCGAATCCCACCAGAGGCTGGATGCAAAAAGCGAAGTTTCGTCATCAATTACGATCGGTGATGTTAATAAACACAACTAAGACCCTCTGTTGGAGTGCAGAATTAAGCGCCGACCCCCCGTTCATGTTGAAAAGGGAGTATTAATTGACCTGCAAGGGACATTAAATTCTCTGGGCAGCTAATATTTTTCACATTCTACTCCAATGTTCAGAATCAGGTTCGCTCCATATAGACACAACAATTTTGAACAAACATTTCGTGCACAAAAATTCACCAGACATGTTCATTTGAGGTAGAAAATAAAGTTTGACCGAAGTTGTCGTGCTCTTACTTAATGACAGTTGCTGTGCAGCTTTCTTTTTTATTATTTGAACTGAGACAGTTGAATATTGCCGTTAGTTACTGGGACATTCTTCTCAGCCTACCATCTGCAGACCTAAAGTATGCCTTTCAAAATATAGTTCGTTCCATTTCTGTATATGATCACCTCAAATCTCGTAACGAATGTTATACTGGCAGATTTTGAAATAAAGATCGTAAACTACTCGAGATGCTTCGACACCGTAAGGTAATAATTTTTTGGATACAATTTTAGGATCGCTGAATTTCAATCAACCATCACATAACGCTACTTTTATTGCTGCACATTATTCGTGGATCGAATCGTAGGAATTGCAATCGGTGATTGTATAGAAACACGTAATTTGCAACAATGACTCAGCTTGTCGATTATGTCACGACAATTACAGATCAAATTTACCACAAAACAGCGTACGCCAAATTTCAACATATGGTGGAGTTATTGGTCATCTATCAGCGTCTCTCGTCTCTTTTCCACTATACGCATATGATAAGAATGAACGGTTTCGATGGGAAACCGTGTAAGAAATACTGGATGCTTAATTGGGTCGTAAAATTACGAATAGTTGCTTGATTCCACATACAAAAGTTTTCTGTTACAAACGCTCGATGGAAATACACGCATGACATTCGATCTCAGAATTGCACATAAACACTAATATAGGCGATATCCTGGTGGCATTGCAAAAGGAGAAACAATCCAGAAATCTCGAATTCCTCAGCCACAAAGTCCAACGAATCCAGCGTTTATCGGCATGGTAAATTACCACTATTAAACGTTATATCAAAACTCACTGAATTGTTATCTCATAAAAACTGGGCAACTTTGCTAAAGAAACCGAAGATTCGTGAAAACTTGTTATGCTTCTACTATTAATGAACGATGCTACTTCAATATCACGACGAAGTGAAACATTTTAGTTATTTCGTCAAACGGACGAACAAACAAACAACATTTGAAGGCGAATTTCGAATGTCACACATAGTACAGGCAAAAAATAGATCTAGAACTTTAGAATTAATTTTCTGGTCCTGAAACTTTAGAAGCTACTTAGAAAGCTACTTAGCTACCTTTAGAAGCTGATTTCGGCCTAACTCGTGAATTATAGATAATGATAACATGTTCGCGATTTCTAGCCTAGTCAAAGACAAAGACAAACAATTGGCCAAAATCTTATCTATCCTGCTATCGAATGAAATTTTAGGCCATTGTGGATAATTTGAAGTCCACTTCCATTGTCCACTGGATATACTTACCCAGAATCTACTTTAATATAAGTCCTGCTTACTCTTCTCATTGACAGACACCTATTTAAAAAAAACTAACAAAGAGTGTGTTGGTTACACTAACAATGCAACGTAAATTTGATTTTTTTTTTTTGCTCATTTTTATTGTTTCTGCACCAACACACTTATACTTAGTTATTTAAAAAAAATTACTATGGAAAAAAAATTCCAATACATCTTTACTTAGTTATTGTTTATTTCATATGTGTAGAGTTAGCACGACTTATATTTAAGTAGATTCTGACTTACCTATTAGCTTGTGTCTAACCTGATGTCAGTATCAACCTTTGCCAAAACTAATTGGCTCTCGTTGAATATACATGGCCGGTTATCACCAACGAAGCTGTTTTCAGGGCTCGAGGCAACAAAATTCAGTGAAACTCTGAAATCCCAATCGATTTCTAGGATGACAAAGCAACTATTATAAAAATTTTGGATTGCGTTTTTCTTTCGAAAATATAAAAATTTTCCAACACCTGATGTCACATATCATTGTTAAGACATACAATATTTATAAAGTTATATTAAAATACCAAATATTGGAGCAAATATGTGATTATATAAAATTTGTATAATTTGGATAACTTCTACCTTCCAACGATAAATGATCTATATGTCAAATGATTTTATTAGTATGACCTAAATATAAATACTTTCAGCGCCAAGACGGTAGTTTTTATTACTAACGTGCTTCAAACTTATTTTGTAATATTCCTCAAACCCGTTTCAGTTGTGTTATTCCTCCAAATCGTTTCAGTGATATGAGACACGTACATATACATTCCCTCCCATAAAAATAATTTCCTGCATCTAAAATTATAAAAACGAAATACCACTTGGATAACATCAAAAAATAAAAATTGCACGACAATGTAATTTGCAGTACTAATATGCTTCACTGAAACTTATAACATTCTTCGAAGACCGCTTCATTGCAATGTTACACTTAAATATTCTATAATGATTCAATAATTAGCTACCAGCACCATAACGGTGGATCTATCAACTAAAGCTATTAGCGCACAAAGTTTTTGTTTTTCCTTTGAAATAATATGCCGCATATAACTGTATGAGGAGGTGCCACGCAAAACCAACTTTATCACATTAATCAAAATACCGGCCACTTCTTGCTAGCAAAACTACTAACAGGAGGGGCATAGAAATAATTTGACAGTTGACGTCCCATTCCAAACGAGGTTTTTTGATTATTTTTTCAAGGCCAACTAGTCGTAATAGATAATGTATATATGTATGTGTGTTTTATTTTGTTTTGTTCTGCTCTCTCGAAAATAAAATTAAAATTAAAATGAGGCAGAAATGTCCTTGAAATATTTTTTATTTCATTTTTGTTTGTGTTAGTGTGGTTACACCGAAAATTTGTTTAAGTCGCAATTAAAACCGGTATCATAGGTAAACGGGGATAGAAACGAAGAAAAATACGGTTTCTGTGATACCTCGTATGGCATCAGCCGATGGTTGTAACACAATTTCATATAACAAAGTTTTACCTGTATATTTAAGTTAATCTTTGGAAGACTTCTATTAGTTATTACTGCCCCTACTGATTCTATTGGCAATGTGCACAATTGTAATCAACAGCCCTAGTGCCCTTATACGAATATTGCCATTAACGAAATATTGTCGTTCAACGTAGAATAAATAATGTGAAACCACATTTTGTTTCTCTCTGACTTAATTTTTATGGGTGTACTACGAAATCTCAGTTTTCAAAATCTCGGTTTTCAAAATCTCAGTTTTCAAAATCCCGGTTTTCTTTTCTTTTAGTTCTAATTGCACAAAATAAATAAGAAAATTTTTTAATTGCAAGATTTGGTACTTGCAACATTTTGTAATTGCAACATTTTGTAGTTACAAGATTAATAAAAAATGCAAGATATTGTTAATGAAACATTTTGAAATGCAATAATTGTAGAGGCTGACGGCTTCGATAACTCTCACGGGCACCTCGACAACTCTCACGGGCATCCAAATTCCATCCCTATTATAGCCATTTTCTATAGAACTTCATCACAAACTGATTTTTGAATTTAGTCAAAAAGTCATTTAAGAGTCCCATTTTCCCACATGCCAAATTTTAAAAATTAAAACCGGGATTTCCAAAAAATCGGGTTTTTTTTATACAAAACCGGGATAATGGAAACCGGTATTTTGAAAGCCAAAATTTTGAAACCCGAGATTTTGAAAATTGAGAAATAGAAAAGAACCGAGATTTTGACAAACCGAGATTTTGAAAACCGAGATTTCGTTACACACCAAATTTTTATTTTGTGTTATAAGTCTTTTTGTTGTTAAGCCGCTTCACGTGGAAATAAATTAGAAAAGTTCCTATCCTGATAACCCAAAAATTTTAACTAACCTTATTTGAAATATCTGCAGATTTTTAAAACGCTAACCAAACTACTAAACCAAGATTCATAATCAGTAATTGTCTTGAATACTAAGAGAGTTGAACAATGCGACATCATAGGAACCTTTAGCTATTTAAAGTTTCCTATGATGTCGCATTGTTCAACCCTTAGTGTTCGAGCCAATTACTGATGATCAATCTTGGTTTTGTAGTTTAGTTAGCTTTTTAATATCTGCAGATTTTTCGCATATGGCTAGTTAATACAAACTATATCGTATTAGAAAAACAAAATCATCGGCAAGACTTCCATCCGAGTTTCAGTATTTTTTTTTTTCCAAAGGGATAAAAATTTTTAAAATATTTTAAATTATTCATAAGAAAATATATGAAAACAAAAAAAGATCAACATATTTATTTATTTTCATTCCATAAACTGACATCTGTTATTCCAACACCTTCTTCATTACATTATGATAGATTAAAAATTTATCTATATATACGAGATGTTTAACTCTTCTTCGTATAAATAACACATGGCAAGATCTTATGTGAGTGACAAAACATCTAATCACTAAGATTAAGACAAACGATATAATTTTTGATACGGGAAACATATTTTGATGTACACATACATATAATTATGATAAACATATGACGCGTGCTTATTAAAATTTCCAAATAAAAAAAAAAAAACATTAAGATCATGACGACGCGACACGCCATGTGACGCGATCATCACGGTGATAATTGGTGATGATCATGTTAAGTAATGTGATTATATTAACAGAAGCACACAACACAAACGACATAATAATGCTCACTAAGCGCGTATAATGTGATGGGGTTATATATGGATATATGACATTTTAACTGGAAATTACTCGCGTCTTTAAGAGGTTATTGATGTTAGATCAGTTAATAATATCTGTTTAGTTAATATTTATTTATTTATGTATTTATATATTTTTGAATTTGGGGTTAAATTTTATGTAAACATAATTTTAATGTAAACGCATTACGCATTATTATGACGTGTGAAGCATAGTGAATTTTAGTGTTTGCTTCAATTCATATACAATTAAATAGTTTTTTAAAATTATAAAATTGGACATGGAACAAATAATTCCGATACCGTTTATGAAGAATACTTATAAATATACAAAATTAAAGTGTATCTGTAAATTTTAAATCAACTAATGGTTTGGGTTTTTTACATCTTTTGTGAGATAAATAACCATATAGCTTTACATATTCGCGACTTTTTATTTATTCATAAAGTTTTTATTTAATAAAAATATCACGTCGGAATCGAAGATGAAGAATAATTTTCTTTATATTTTTCTTTTGTTTTTCTGTTTTTTCGTAGATGCCGGAACTGAGATGTCAAATTTTCTTTTTATTTTTATTTAATTTGACCAACGTCGTATTTTAATCGGTTGACCACAGTAGTCCTCTTCAGTGACAACGCTACTCTTCGTCACCCTATCCTGATATAAATGTCTCATATAAATGTACCTCTTGGGGAAGTGCTCGTGTCGCCCCGTTCTATTTTTTACTTGTACAGTTCCTCCCAGCACTGATAATGGTATTTCCTCGAATTTAACATATTCTGTTTTTTGAAAATTCCTGGTTTAACGACATCTCGTTTTCTCCTGATACCGCGTCAGGTTCGGTTTTCTGCGAATCTTGCATTGGGCGTGATTTATCTTCGGCATCCTGAAGTAGGAACGCTGGCTTTAATCGATCTATAGAAACTACGACTTCTTTGCCTCTAGTTCCTAATTTAAAATATTTCTCCTGCCGGTTGAGGCGCAAACACATGAGAACATTTTTTTAGTTCAGGATGTACGAACGGTGTTTCTTTCGTATGCCTTGCTATTTGCACCGGTTGTAATTTCTGCATCCTTTCTCGCAGACTGGAAATGAATTTGTGCTAGTTGGTATTGTTAGCTGATGTGCTATAAAATTCTCCAGGCAGTGATATCGTCGTACCGTATACCATTTCCGAAATTGTTCAGCCTATATCGTAGGTTTAAAAACTGCTCTCATACCCAAGAGAAAATTGGGTATAACTTCCATCCATATGCCGTTGTTCTTATTTGTTTGTATCCGAAGAGCCTTCCCAGTTCCTTAAAGAGCGAGGATTCGAACTGGTATCCTTAATCCCTAGTAATTTTTTACAGTACTACAAATCGACAAATCCAATTTTCATAAATTGCTCGTGCTCCACTTTCCGATGATAAATCCGTCATTGGTGTTGCCTCTATCCATCGCGAGAATCGATCTATACCTGTCTGTAAGCAAGTAACTGTAGCCTTGCAATCTATAGGTAGTGGACCTACTATACCTATGTTGACGTGTTGAAAGCGGATATCCGACAGGATATATCTTCCTAGAGGACTTTTCGTATATCTCGATATTTTTGCCGTTTGACATTTCAAACAGCCTTTTGCCTAGTTTGCGCAATCTTTATTCATGGCGGGTCACACATATTTCGTATTCATCAAGATAGTAGAAGCCTTTACGCCTGGATGGGCTATATTGTGAAAATTGTTGAATATCTCTAGTCGTAAGCTCTTCGGCAGATACGGTCGTGTTCTGTTTTCCTTTACTTCGCAAAATATGTTTCTTTCACTACCGGGCAGTATTATTGGGGTTAATTTCAAACTTATCTGGTTTGTGAGTCCAAAACTAGTTTAAGCTCTTGCAAATCCGCTAATTCGAGGTCCACCAGCTTTGGAGTTGAAATTGTTTCGATCCAGGATAGATCATCCGCTACGATATTATCTTTTCCCACAATATATCGAATATCCTTCGAAAATTGTCCTATAGTCCAATTGGCAAAGTTGCCGTGATGATTCTTTCTCCGGTTTCTGCTGAAGGGCAAACGTTAACGGCTTATGATCCGTGTATATTATAAAATTCCGTCCTTTCAACATTAATTGAAAATATTTTACTGACGAATATGCAGCCAACAATTCACGGTCGTTAGCGCTAAATTTTTGTTGTGTCTCCGTTAGCTTTCTCGAAAAAAACTAAGCGCTACCCAATTTGTACCTGACATTTGCTGGACTACAGCTCCCATAGCATAATCGGACGCCTCGACCATTACCGATAGTGGTTCTGTTGATGATGGATCGGCTAGCATCGCTGCATTAACTTTTACTCTGCCTTGCATTTTTCGAACGCATTTCTTGCTTCGGCAATTCAGTTGGTCTTTGTTTTATCATTCTTCTTGTTGCGTATAAATCGACGATAAAATTACACATTCCTAGAAATCGTCCCCAACCTCTAACATCGCTTGATTCTTTATATTCCGCAATGGCAGTAATCTTATCAGGAAGTGGTTTCGTACCTGATTCGGATATCAAATGACCTAAAAACTTCACCGTACTCTTGATCCATATGTTGTTCCGTGTTATCGGAATAAATTAACACATCGTGCAAATACGGGAAAACGAAATCGAGGACTTTCAACACAGCATGGATGAAGCTTTGAATGGTTTGAGCAGCGTTCCACAAACCAAAGATCATCCGCGGGAACTCAAATAATCCGAATGGAGTTATTATCGCTGTTTTTTATATGTCCGCTGGCTCGATGTGCAGAACGATTTTGAAAAATATGGCTTTGCCATGCAATCCGTATGATTGCATGGCAAGTCATGATTTACTGTCAGTTTATCGTGAACAATTTATCGTGAGCAATTTATCGTAGAACAATTTATCGTAGAACAGTTTATCGTGGGCAATTTATCGTATAACAGTTTTTCGTGGGCAATTTATCGTATAACAGTTTGGAACAGCTTTAGTATCGCAGTCAATTTTTTTTGACAGTCTGAGCGACGGTGGCGCCACTTTGACCAAGAGCGGAATTGTTTATAACAAAAAAGTGTCTTTGCTTAGAATTTTGGACTTAGCGCCATCTATTGGAATAAAAACGAACTAAAATTTTAAAAAAATACGTTAAGACGTGCTAAAAAAAATTTAATAAAAAAATATTGAATCTCATTTAAAAATAAATGAAATTTAATATTTTTTTATGAATATATTAAATTGAGAGTGGGAGTCACACTGCATGCCGCACGTAGGAGCAAATTATATAGAATCTATTAATGACACCTACGCTCCTCCCCGTGGCCCTGCGGGGCTCTTTAAGTTTTAATTTCGGAGGGCGTAGGAGCCGGGATCTTTAATCGGTTAAGAAACTGCCTAGTTCCATCCCACATTGCCATATTCCAGAACTTCTTCCAAAAATCATTCAGTAATCCCATTTCCATCCAACATACCCAATCCCATCATAATCGGTTAAGAAACTACCAAGTTCCGTCCCACATAGCCACATTCCAGAACTTTTTCCAAAAATCATTTAATAATCCCATTTCCATCTAACATACCCAATCCCATCATAATCGGTTAAGAAACTACCGAGTTCCGTCCCACATGGCCATATTCCAGAACTTCTTCCAAAAAACATTCAATAATCCCATTTCCATCCAACATACCCAATCCCATCATAATCGGTTAAGAAACTACCGAGTTCCGTCCCACATGGCAATATTACAGAACTTCTTCCAAAAATCATTTAAGAATCCCACTAATTTTTGATACCACGCATAAAACCTTTCTACGATAAATTGTCCACGAAAAACTGTTCTACGATAAATTGTCCCACGATAAATTGTGTTTACGGTAAATTGTGTCCACTATAAACTGTTCTACGATTAAATGTTCACGTTAAATTGAAACACGATAAATTGTTTACGATAAAGAGACCGTCACCCAATGGATATCGGTCTGCTACTGTAGCATAATTAACTAAGTGCAGAGGGCTGGCCCACGGACTATAGGATGACCCGCAAATTCCTTGCTTCATCATGTTGTCGAACTCACGTTTTGTGATAATGAGTTTTTGGCTGTTAGCCGACGATACTTTGAATATAATGGGTCATACTTTGTTTCGATAACGTGTGTTACACAGTGTTTTATCGGGCCCATGCCAGTATTTGGGCGCGTTAGGTCATTATATTTCGTGGGTAATTCAGAGTATGGAGCATCAACCACCCGTAGTGTAGTTATACTCGTTGTTTGGCCGTAGTACTGTCATAAAAGAGTAGTGTACTGCCATAAAAAATTGGAAAAAATACTCAACGGAGTACTTTTTATGGCAACAGTCCAACACATCTACACAAATATTGTGTTGCAATATGAACATAATTCTCCACACTACCAAGCCTTTTTTGATTATAGTTCATTTATGGTTTGATTTTGACATTCGTGTTGTGTACTCTACGGTTTCAGACATCTTAAAATAGATTTACAAGTTTACAATAAAAATTAAAATACCAAACATTAAAATAATCGATTCAAATTAAATAATAAGAAATAATAGTTGTCTAAACAATTGACATAAAAATTTGCTATAAAAAAATAAACAAATCGTAGTTTCCCTTTCTCTCTGTTGTAGATTTAATATTACCTTTCTCTGTTCGTTTTATCAGTATTTTTTACTGAGACAAATTTTTTCGTAATGGCACTCGCGCATAAATGTTATATATGCAGTTCTTGCATTTCAATCTAGTAACCGCTAATATTAGGCCAAGTTTTGAAATGGTGACCCAAGAGTTATATCGATGATCAAAATTTTGTGGGGAGATTTATCTGCCATTTCAGAAGGTTGCTCTATTTTGAAAATTTCATTTTTTACATGTCAATAAATTTTATGTAAATTTAAAATTTCTGATAAATCTGACAAGTTACAAGTTCGACTGCAACTCAACCTTTTGTATATAATTTAATAGTCATAATAGAGAATTTCTTTAAATCGTTTGTCACATATGTTTACGACAATACAATACCTAATTCTATTTTATCATAATTTCCACTCGTACAGTTTCACTTTCATTGTTATCGTCAGAGACACCAAAAGATTGATAATTTTCCGTATGAATAACCAAGAAAATACAGGCAAAAGACAAACAACAAGTATTTTAATAGGATAAAAGGAAAAACTCCGAGAAAATATATATTTGAATATGAAAATTTACGATGGGCAATATTTGCGATACGTTTATAGAATATTAAATTCATTTTGCGCCCATTTTATATAACACAAAAATAAAAACAACTCCCCATAATCATGGCAGATATGCTACATAACACCCCCGCCCCATATCGCAGTTACATAATAACTGCTTTTTTTTTGTTTTTTCTTCATCTCAATATTTGAGGTGGTTGATTTTGATGGTTTATTGATATAACGTTTATACTTTTACTTTCTCGTTTTCCTTATGCGAACTGCTTAAGATGGAAAAAGGGGTGGTGGTGTATATACACATAAAATACATAAGAAAAATTATATCCTGTGAAAATAATATAATAAAAATTTATTGTAACGGGAGGAGGGGCTTTTATGAAAATATATATCTTAAATTTTTTATTTGAAGGAATCCATATTACATTTTCATATATTTGGGAAAATTTATTTCTTTTTTGTTTGCAAAAAAATAAAAATTGATGATATTATCATAAGAGACCCAACCATACATACACACCACGAGTCGAGTGAATATACGAAAAAGTCGAGAAAAAAGGGAGACAATTTTCTTTATGGATTATGGAAAGTGTGTATATATGAGTTTTTCATCTTATTTTCATTTTATTGTTATTTTTATTTATGTATGTATATATATTTTCTTATCGCTTGTATGTACGCTTAACACAAAAACAACAATTTTTTTCGTGAATGGTATGATGCATGGAGGTGCTTGAACTTATTATATAGAGGCCCCTTTTCCGTTATGTACATGACACGGCATATGGATCAAAATATTGTCACTGAGATAATGATCAGAAAATCAGAAAACCAAATTTACCATTAAACTTCCGAAACATGCATCCCTTAATATAATATTTTAATCTGCATGTTCACACGTCTCCCTGTATTGTATGATACACACAAACACGAAATATAAGAGGAAAATAATTACCAATTTTCAACTTTAAATCTTTTTCACTGTCGTATAATATAATCGGTGTTATCAAATTACAACAAATCAAATGTAATACAAAAAAAAAAAAAAAATTAGACAAGTGATCATATTCTCACTTAACAATAACAGAACGAAAAGTTTTTATTTTCATAATCCTTCTTAACAATGAGAAAGATGTTCGAATTGATAATATTATTGAATATAAATGACAGAAGGAAAAGATGATTCATTATAGCGTATATAGTTAGTAATGGAGTCACGTGTCATATTTTATAGAACAACATTAAGCCCATCAGTTTAATAATCCGTTGCCAAAACATGAAGATATAATTGTAATCATATCTCGATAATGTTAACCCTCGTTTCACGAATTTTTGCATAATTTTCCCATTAATTTTGGTGGCATCGTGAAAAACTGAAAACAAGTATTTAGTTTAGATAATATTTTGATATACTTATAATTTTTTGATTTTGAGCTAATGCCAAAAACTATATTCAACGAATTTTCTCCATTGTCTTATTGGATCTGTCATTTCTGTACAATGCGTGATTCAAACAAAAAATAAAAAAACGTTAAGACGAAAAAATTCAACCAAAGTGGAAAAAACTGTTGCATGCTCGTAATTAAATAATGATACCCCCCCGTCAGATAATATCAAAATCTAGTTTGATTGTTGTTACATATTATACATTATAAATGTATGTGTTTTTGTTATATATCATAATATTTTAACGTTAATATTTTATTGTTAGACTAAGGATGGTTGCATCGGTAAAACAATAGCACTGCATTTGGTTAATAGATTTGGGTATAACAACAACGAAGTAGTATCTGCAACGAAGGGTTTACATCCTACTTCTTTGAATATATATAAAATCAGAGTTTTTATCCCAGCTTGGACAGCTTTACTGTGACTGATTAGAATGGCTGACATTTCAAACCCGCGCTTTGGCCAAAAAGCGATCTGAAAATTTAATTTCTTACATTTATTTTTTGTTAATTAGGTCAAAGTTCCAACAAATTTTTGTTTTCTAATTAAATTCTTGATTGGGTGGCTTTGACGTTTTAGTGTTGCCTGATGCATATTATTTTATTTTTCGGATAATATACACTGGGCTAACTTCAAAAAGTTATTTCATTTCAAAATTCAGAATATTTTCAAAAATCTCTAAATCTTTCTATTTAAACCACCAAGAATGATTTAGACCTTTGTCCTATCATGCACAACATAAAGAATTATAATTGTGCACATTTGCACATTTTCGGAGTAGTCCCAAGAAATTCCAATGGTTCCACGACATTTCCAATATCAATCGCTTTTTGATGTTTATATTCAAAATGATGATTTAGAATGCAAAATGATACTCACATGATTTAAATAAACTGTTTTAGTGATCAAGTACCCAACAGGGATGGGAAAATGAGCTCATCTGATTTTTGAGTTTATTGAAGAACATAACAGATCAGGTTTACTTAATAAACACATTTTTATTAATCACTTGTTTTTGTTTCGCAGAATATTTTTCAAAAAGTTTAAAAAATCACTCGATCGATTTCGACTTGTTAGGTCATCATCAGGAGTATCTACTGAGTTGTATTAGTAAAAATTTTTTGTTATATAGTAGAAAAAAGCAAAATATAAATAAAAATAAAAGGAGGGGAAAAAATAAGCAATAAAAATTAATCTACGGATCGCGCAGGTAGGCGATGAGTCATAGGTTGAGTAACAAAATTCAAGGTATATTATTGCGTACGTGAGAATAGAAAAGGGCGGGGTCTGTAATTGGTGAGAACCGGATTTCTCTCTGTTCGTTAAGGATATTTTGGTTAAGAAATATTGATTTTCGAATTTCGTAAGACTCTAAGGTATCTAAACGTCTGCCTTTGGGTTGTATATGTAATATGTCTAAATTATTCAAGCTAGCTGTATGATTTTCTGAAGTTAAATGGTTATGGAAAGTTGATTGATTGCAACCAGATAAATGTTCTTTAGCTCTAACTCCAAAATTGCGCCCAGTCTGACCAATATAGGAGAAACTACAATCATTGCAATTAATCCTATAAACGCCAGATTTGGAAAGGCGATCAACTCTAGGTTTATTGTTAAAAATCATTTTCTTTATTGTGTTATTATTATAAAAAGCAAAACTAATATTGGTATAATTGGACACGATGTTGCTAATCCGTTGGCTCGTTTTTCCTATATACTATAAGCGACGCCAATTTTCCCGCGTTGGACTGTCCGGTGGATAAATACCCGTTAGAGTTTTACGCTTTAGCGTTTTATTTAATAACTTTAATATAGTCCTAGTTGCATATCCGTTATTTGTTGCTATTTGAAGAATTATGTTAAGCTCAGTGTTATAATTTGAATTTGACAGAGGGATGTTTATTAGTCTATCTATGAGTGAGTGGAAAGCTGACATTTTAATATTATGGGGATTGTTTGAAGAACTAGGGATAACAGCATCTGTATACGTGGGTTTCCGATAAATTTTGAAGTCTAAAGTAGAATTAATCCTGGTTATTGTTATATCTAGAAAATTAATACATTTATTTTCTTCTTTTTCTAACGTAAAATCAATGGTGGGATATTGAGAATTTAACCAAGTAAGGAAAGAGTCTAATAGTCTATCAGTTCCATTCCATAGACATAATATGTCATCAACATATCTATACCAAAAGATTATATGACGAAAATAGGGATTGTTATTTGATATGATCATTTGTTCGAAGAAATTCATGAAAATTTCAGCCAACAAAGGTGACAGAGGGGAGCCCATGGGTAGACCATCAGCGAATTTGAAATATTTATTATCAAAACAGAAATAATTTTGTTTAATACAAGTCTCAAAAACTAACTTCAGTTCACGACGTAAGCTCTCATCTACAACATCCCTATCTAAGTAATTACAAACTATTTGGGACAAAGTATTAATTGGAATAGAAGTGAAAAGACTGGCAACGTCAAATGAAACTAGTTTTGAATGTAACGGAATGTCGACGTCTTGAATTTTGTTAATCAATTCTACCGAGTTCTTAACCGAGTAAGCCGAAAAGAAATTAGTATGACAATTGAAAAAATTTATGAAACCCTTACATAGCTTGTAGGCAGGAGCATTGCAATACGCTACTATTGGTCTAATCGGAATGCCTTCCTTATGGATTTTTGGTAAACCATAAAGGATCGGGGCAGATGGATTCATGACAGAGTACTTCCAACCAGTTCCATCAAATAACTTCTGGCATTGGTTGATACACTTACTAACCGAAGTCTTAAAAGACTTAGTTGGATCTCTGCCAAGCTCTATTGCTTTACTTTCTGATAGACTGTTAGACTCTTTCCTTACTTGGTTAAATCCCACCATTGATTTTACGTTAGAAAAAGAAGAAAATAAATGTATTAATTTTCTAGATATAACAATAACCAGGATTAATTCTACTTTAGACTTCAAAATTTATCGGAAACCCACGTATACAGACGCTGTTATCCCTAGTTCTTCAAACCATCCCCATAATATTAAAATGTCAGCTTTCCACTCACTCATAGATAGACTAATAAATATCCCTCTGTCAAATTCAAATTATAACACTGAGCTTAACATAATTCTTCAAATAGCAACAAATAACGGATATGCAACTAGGACTATATTAAAGTTATTAAATAAAAAGCTAAAGCGTAAAACTCTAACGGGTATTTATCCACCGGACAGTCCAACGCGGGAAAATTGGCGTCGCTTAGAGTATATAGGAAAAACGAGCCAACGGATTAGCAACATCGTGTCCAATTATACCAATATTAGTTTTGCTTTTTATAATAATAACACAATAAAGAAAATGATTTTTAACAATAAACCTAGAGTTGATCGCCTTTCCAAATCTGGCGTTTATAGGATTAATTGCAATGATTGTAGTTTCTCCTATATTGGTCAGACTGGGCGCAATTTTGGAGTTAGAGCTAAAGAACATTTATCTGGTTGCAATCAATCAACTTTCCATAACCATTTAACTTCAGAAAATCATACAGCTAGCTTGAATAATTTAGACATATTACATATACAACCCAAAGGCAGACGTTTAGATACCTTAGAGTCTTACGAAATTCGAAAATCAATATTTCTTAACCAAAATATCCTTAACGAACAGAGAGAAATCCGGTTCTCACCAATTACAGACCCCGCCCTTTTCTATTCTCACGTACGCAATAATATACCTTGAATTTTGTTACTCAACCTATGACTCATCGCCTACCTGCGCGATCCGTAGATTAATTTTTATTGCTTATTTTTTCCCCTCCTTTTATTTTTATTTATATTTTGCTTTTTTCTACTATATAACAAAAAATTTTTACTAATACAACTCAGTAGATACTCCTGATGATGACCTAACAAGTCGAAATCGATCGAGTGATTTTTTAAACTTTTTGAAAAATATTCTGCGAAACAAAAACAAGTGATTAATAAAAATGTGTTTATTAAGTATAAGTGTGTTTCGCCAAGTGCCTACGGCAAATAGCGTAAAAAGATCAGGTTTAGATGGTATATTTATGTGTGAATAGCCTATATATCGTGCCACGACTCGGCAAAAATTAGGTTTACCTGAGATGAATTCTCGAAGAAGGATCGCTAGCTTGTAAAACGTAGAACAAAATCAAAGGGCACAAGCTATGAGCTAGTATCAATAACCTTATAGTTTTTAATTTTTTTTTGCTTTCACACTCAATTAATTTTAACCACTTACATTTTATAAAACAAATTAAAATGTTTTGAGTTTTCAAACTTGCTCCAAAACAATTTTAATAGTATTAGATTGTAGTAGATTATTTAGAAGCGTTAATAATTATGTTATGCCAAATCCACCATATACAATTATCGATACAAAAGTTGAGCCATAAATAATTTATATACATTCTTATGACCTCCTTTTACACCAACCGTGCACCAAGCAAGACCATCAGTTTGCCTAATTAAATTTTACTAAGTAAAATTTGTAAAAAAGACGATTTGGGACTATTTTCCACGTTTTTGGAAATTTTAAAAAAAGGCAGAACACTTCAACTTTGCGACACGCCGTCACCAAATTCTTTCGATTAGTCTAAATAATTTGGAAATTGTCGATTGATAAATAATTTCGAATATTTTTTTTTGTCAACCGGTCCATTTGGATTTGCGGCCAATATTATATCAATTCTTCCGACTAAATTACTGGTTAAATTAATTTAATTTCAAATTGTACCCCTAAAAAGTTATTCTAATTTGCAAATTAAATTTGTGATGCGTATCAATTAAATATTAGGCACAGTAGTTTAGTCGAAAATTTCGTCGAAGAATTCGGTGTGAGGCACACAGTATAAGTTTCTTGGAAATATATTTAAATAATAATTTGCATTAACTAAAATCTCCTGGAACAAAATCCCAACTTTACCTCCAATATCGACGCTTCTTAGGCCACCTCCATCCCAACTAAAAATGATTGTCGTTTAACATTCAATTTGTTTAACAAATCCCGATATTATTGTGTTTATGTTGTATGGCACGGCACGCTGGTATCGTACATAGCATTCTTCTGTAAAGTGCTCGCACATGCCGTAATACTATAAACAAATTTGTTTCCGCTTTACATACAAATCTAACTTAGTGGTAATTATATACATTATAACTACAAATACTAAAATTAAAAACTATAAAATAAAACCAAAACTAATAAAAACATTATATAATATATATATAATATTGACTAAATATGTATTGTTAATTAATATTTATTTTCATTAGGAAAACAAAAATATATAAAAAACCGACAAAAAAAAATTTGGAAAAATCATAAAAATTAAATACAACATAACCAGCATAATAAATAAACATTATTAAATTAATTTTTTTTATTGTTGGATTTTATTGTAATAACATAAAAAATTAATTTTATGATTTTATATTATTTATTTTTGTTAAATAAAACAAGAATCGAAATTATTATTAATAATAAAATACATTTGGTTTACCGAATAAAAAAAAAAATGTGTATAAAACAAATAAATAAAATTATAATTAAAAGTAGAAAAATGATCATAATTTATTTATTGCAAACAGATGTTGTATTATTGATTGAATAATTAATAAAATTTGATATTTTTAATTATAATATTTACGTATGTATATTGCGAGATTTATTTATGTGTTATGAAATATTTTTTTTAATTTCCACGCCCCCACACTGTTATTATACCAAAGTTATTTCTGATTTTGCAATTAATTTGGTTCGAGCACAAGGTGTTATATTTAAATGTAAATCGCATGTCCCTATATATAACACACACCAAGTATCAAATTGCTATAATATATATTGTTATCATCAAACCCCAAATCCAAATTATTATTAATATTATCCAGACACAAATAACAACAACAACAACAAATTATAAAATGTTTAATTTATTTTAAACAAACCAAATTATATATATCTACATAGTTTTTTTTTATGTAATTAACTTCAATTCAAATCGTGACAATATTTAGTCATAACAAATTATATTTGACTGACATCAATCAACCATAAATTACATTCATACAAAACCAACAACAGCCCAACATAAATATGTTTATGTATAATAACCATAATGATAATCATCCTACTGTGTGCGCCGCGATTACCAACATACAATGGCAATTATATCGTAAAGAAAATCAAATTAAACTTTCCTATATTACAAAATTTGGTTTTGGTGGAAAACTTTGGTTGGATGGAAATGGGAACGGGGAAAGGATTTTTTTTCGATATATATGAGCGCCTAATGTATACAAGACAAAATATTTAAATTACACTAACACGCAATTTCCGGTTGAATTAATAATATTTTTTTGAAGTATTTTAATTAATTGATAATAATTTTTATGTACTCGGATTTAAATTGGAAAGAAAATTAATAACAAAATGTTTGCGTGATTTTATAACAAGGTGGATATTTATTGTTGATCACTGTCTGAGTGATTTTTCAAGTGTTAAATCATCGATTGTGTGGTTTAAAGTTAGTTAAATGAAATCGCATGTGCGCGATATAATTGGGGAATACTGAATGGAATAGATAGTACACAGCGGTTGCTAAATTTATAGATGTGCTCGAATAAAAAAAATGTAGGGGTGAATATCACCCGACATTCATTTACCACGAATGTACACATAAATCTCGAATACACCACACTTGATTTCTAACCCATTTGTGACAGGATTTTTTTTCCATAATTTTGAATTTTTTGGCTTATTTCGAATGGTTATGATTATGAGGCTACACAAGACATGGACTAAAATCAAATTACGCTGATGATATAGCCCGGATATAGGATGTTGCTACACATTTTGTTCTTTTTATTTTTTTTAAATTTCAACTTACTGGGTTTACAGCTGCGAGGTAAGAAACTCTACTAGATCCAATCTGGATCGAGTAAAAATATTATAAAACTGTACCGGGAACTAGCGCCAAAGGGCTAGAACCCTCCAAACGAGAATATAAATTATGAAAAATAAGTTACTAGATGATTTGTAAATCAGTTTTTCTAAATAAATATATAATAAAAAAATGAGTTTTTTAATTTTTTTACTTTGGCTGCTAATTTGCCATATGGCATTAGAAGTGATGTTGCCGACTGTCGCCGAAACTCGAGTTGATCAATTTTGACACTATAAGATTTAGCTAAAATCCAGGAGTCCGGTAATTCAAAAAGTGGTTATCCAATAAATCTCCACCCATGTTTTGGTTGTACATTTTAACGACAGCTGGTTGTGGACCAGCTGGAAATACCCATTTTCAATGTTCTGAATGAACATACCGTCGAGCTTTGCCTACTGAATATATTTCAAAATAATTGGATAATAATGTGACAGTTTACACATCCTTCCAATGAGTCAATACCAATTCGTTGTCTGTGTTAACGTAAGTTTCGAAGAACCCCTTTGCTTTTTCTTTAAAGTTTTCTTGTCAGTGGTTGATATGTTCTTCAGTCTATTCACCCTTAAACTTCTCGTATCCTGAAAAAAGGAAAAGGAATACATCAAGAGTGGTTTTGCACTTTATATGGAAATATATATATACTTCCACTGAGGGTTATCCAATCCCAAAAATCGAACTTATAGCAGTATCCCAACAATAAAAACACAAAAATGAATATTAGTAAAAATGTTTTCAAATCGATTTTGCTTCATCCATTTTATCACTAACTGAATATTCGGGTATTCGTTGGTAGCCCAATACAACTGTCTTCTAGATAATGCATTGTATCAAGATAATTTCATCACACCCAGGAATGCGTATACGTCATCGGCATTAATATTTGTTGTTTTGTTTCGTTTTTTTAGCGACGTAAATGTGGTTTACTGTATTTTTTACAATTAAATTAAGTTGAGCTGGTGTAAAATACAACTGGAAGAAGTCAATTGCATTTGATTCGCCTGACAAACTCAAAATGCACATAAACTTGCCATTCCAAGGTCAAAATTTGTACGAAAGTGCCACTACTTTAAAATTTTCTTCCCTCCCGTTGCCAATTTTAATTTATCCGTGGTGGAATACTTGATCCTACAGAAATTATTTCCTCATTTGTGCTGCATTTGTTTCATCTACATGGTGTTGCAATTCCACTCTAGACTGCAATTTATTTGTTGTAAAATTGTTGGGGATGGCGTCTTCTTCATCACCTAAATCTTCATCGGAATCGTTGGTTGCTTCAGATGGCTATAAAAAAATGTGTTGGAAGTCCCCGTCATCCGGCACGAAAACAAGATCATCCAGAATTTGCGCTAAACTACTCAACGGAGATCCCCTACAAAAAAATTAAGTTAGTATAAATGGCCACAGTTGCGTTAGCGCAATAATTTAAAAAAACAGTACCACAAATGGTTAAATACAGGGTGTCCCTTAAGTACCTTACACGAATGGTATCGTTGGATTCCTTGATTAAAATGAAGGTGAGGTTACTTCTATCAATTCGTACGTTAAAGCCGCCCTATCAAGTTATAGACGTTTAACGAAGATCCTTTCAAAACAGCACCAGTTATGAAGAAACTTCAATATCTTGCGAAATAACTATTTTTATTTTCAAGTACTAATTTCATTTAAAAGCTGATAATATTTTCTTTTAAATACGGAATAATAATTATGATTATTTAGTTAAAAAGTATATCAAATTTAAACAAAACTTTTTGAATTCTATTTTTTTTAAGAAAACTTTTTGTTTCTGTACCATTTCGATTAGGTTAGGTTAGGTTAATTATGGCCCATTGTGATACCACATGATCCAATCTCTCCCTACTTCCGCTAAAACCATCCAGAGCTACTTATGTAGTATAAAATAGCTCGCACTCCACAGGCCACGAGTTCAAAAAGTCTGTTTATATCGTACACACCTAAGTACTTATGTCTTTTGTATGCCAGTGCCGGACACGAGCATAGGAAGTGATCTAACGTCTCTTCCTCCTCTTTGTCCATTCAACTTCTATAAAAGTCTTCTCGAATGTTCCCCAAAAAGGCAGTGTCCTGTCAGTACCCCTACGGGCAATTCTAACTCACGCTTTCCCAGGAAAACTAGTGCCTTGGAGCGCTGCAGGTCCAGTTAAACCTGTTTTGCTACCCTGCACGTGAGAATGTTGGTCCACCTCTCATCTGTCAAGGTGTTTGCCTTTTTAATGAGCGCCGATTTGAACGCTGCTATATGCCTCCACAGACCTGTCCTTTCTAGCTGCATATTGAGAGTCGTACCGTACCTAGCTAGTTTGTCTGCCCTGCAGTTTCCTGTGACATCCGAGTGACTAGGGACCCCGATTATCTGGAGGCTGAAATACTCGCTCATCTCATTAAGGAATGATCGGCAATCCAGCGCCACCCGTGACTTCAAAGAAAAGTGTATCATTTAACTCTTAGCAGTTACCCTACGTCAGTAAATATTTTTTGATGGAAACATAGCTGAGACTCTTAACTTTTAGGTGAGCTAACTATTTGGCATACTTTCTGTATTATCACATCTAAAAAAAAATCAGAATAAAAATTATTGGTATTTCCTTTATGAGACACAAGTAATTGTTGGTACAAATATGAACTGAATGAAGTAAATTCTCAAATATTCACCCACAATGATAATCTAGTACGCGAGGCCTTTTTAAAATAAACTGCCAACTACTCCTCGATGCACAGAACAAATAACGAGTGTTTTTTAAAAACTTGAACCCAGTTGGAAATTTGTCTACGCATGCATGTGCGTAAGAAAAAGACGGTATGTATGTCAACTAAATGATTTAGTGATGACAAGTCATATTAGTTTCTCATATGATTTGTCCAATTGTAGTCGTTCGACGACAATTGTGAGACATGTCTTCTTACATGAAAAAAACTTCCACTTTCTTACGCGAAACATACATGACAAGTCTTCGGCGCTAGTCCGAGAAAATTGAAATAATTTGCATGTCATTTCATATTCTTTCTTTGTGACCACGCGAATATATTATCTTCTGTATAAAGTGTTAACAATTTGTTTATGAAATTGGTAAGTAAATATTTGGTAACTGATTTATTGAAAATTTTTTAAATTGTAACCAAAATTTTTTGATTTTTTTAGGTTTGGCAAAAACGCAAAGCTCACCCATTTTAGTTACCAGCACATATACGGAAAGATGACTACTATTTTTTAAATAAGTTAATTTATAATTATAATTTATGAATTTAAATAAAAATAGAAGTATTTGTCTTCATTTGAATAAAATGTTTCATTATATATAAACATATTATGTACATACATTAAATTACTTCAGACATATCATATATGTATTAAGATTCATTTCAAATATAACTGAAACAATTCATCTGAGACATGTCATATCCGATTCGTCTGTAACTTCTCACATGCGACTCATCTCAGACATGTCATAAACGATTCATCTCAGACGAGTCACAAACGAAAAATAGTCCCATTTGTTGGTAAATATCTATATAGGCGTCATGCTTGACTGTCACTAGTGTGTGGACAATGAATTTCCTGCTGGGAAATTGTAAAAAATAAAACGAAAAATTAAATTTTTATGAAAAATTTACTCTGACAGATCTCAGTACACGCTGGCAAATCATCATGAATAGACTCACGCTTGAACAACGCTACACTCAGATAAAAGATTACTACCAAATACTTAGTTAAATTAATGTGGTTGTTTTAACACAAAATTCTGAGCTAGATAAACCAAATCTCTTGTTTAATTTAGAAACTTGGTATTTTCTTACTTGGTTACTACAAAAAGTGTGTGAAATTTGAGTTACCAGGGGTGTTGGTACGTAGTTTTGTTTAACTTAACCAAAAAAAATTTTGTTAGGTGAACAATATTCTTGTTATAACTAACCAATTATTTTGGTTTATCTTAATTTGTTATTGTGACTTATAAGTTTTGTCATATAAACTAAGACTTCAATTCTAGCGAATCAATAAAATTCGCTAAAGCATTATACTTTGAATGTAAATTCAAAGTGTTTTCAATATTTTTGTAGATTGATTACTGTCTGTCTGATGAGACGACCGAATTTTTTAATATAAAGAATTCATTGTTTCATTGGTTCGAAATCAAACTTCCATCCAACGTGTTGGTTTGGTAACCCCACCTTGATGGAATGTGTTCAACCTAAAATGTTTGCAACATTTACCGCCATTTTTGTTACATTTTCTAAGAAAATTTGCTAGAATTAACAAGTCATTATAGTAAAATAATGTTTCCCCTTGGTTAATTTAACAAAATAGTAAGTCACTGGTTTCTGGGGTTATATTAACTAAGTTATAATTAGGCTACCTACACCCACCCCAATCCGGTGAGCCAAACCTGGAGCAAGAGAACGTGGTAGTTAGCTTTATAGAGAAACAATTTTTTATAATGAAAGGGTTTAAACCTAAATCAAGAATTCGTTCATGATCTCATTCTTCAAACCATGTAGTTTGCAACTGTTACGAATTACTTACAGTAATAATAGCTGAAATTTGCATTCTCGTTACATGGTTTATTCTAAAGAACTAGTCCAATGAAAGCTGGGCGCCGATTAAATTAGTAGCGTTATTGCTATATAGATGTCACTTGGTATACCCTTCGTCCTGTGAACCTATTCAATGATGCTATATATGATACTGTTTGTCAATAAACCGGCCATTACTTGTATATGTATGGCCTTGGTTACCATCAACGTTCCCGCTAAGCTGGATACACGGGCGGCCGCAGAGATATAAATTGTATTTTGCCCTTCATAGATTTTTTTAGTATGCCCATCTGCAATATTGCTAAAATTTTTTATCGTCGGTTTAAAAATTAGAAACCCCACGCAGTTTAAAATTTTTTATATGACGTGATATTTTTTTAAACAATTTATAAAAAACTTCCTCTATTTATTGTAATGATAAAACGAAGGCCGAGCATAATTTGCTCCAACATTTGCGATTGAGTGTGATTCGTGGTGTAGGTACGTTTTCCATCATTTGCTGACCTAATCTTGGATGACTTCTTATACAATGTACGCAGCTGTTGGAGATTCGTTTTACTTCATCCTTTGCGCCAGTGAGCTAATATTTCGTTCTGGGTACGAATAGTAACGTTAATGGATTTGGAGGTAAATATTTTACATGCAGGTAGCGTAGAAGCTTCTCCTACATTTCAATTGCTTAGGCGACCACCTACGAGTAGCCATTCTTATCTAAGAATGAAAACAGAGATAATAATTTACTGCTTATTTTGATTGATTTGTTGGTTTGAGGTTGGTGTAATTCCTGTTGAAACTTTTCTTGTTGAACACATCTAATTAGTAGTGTTTCACTTCTCTGCATAATTCTGACTGGTAATGTATGCTGATGTGTTTTTATGGCATAATTCGGCAAATCGAACACAACTATTTAAATAAATTTGATGGTCTAAAATCTTTTCGAAATTTTTCGTAAATCAATCAATAAAAATGGTTACTTCAAAAAACTGTTCATGTATGAACCAAAGGATATGAATTAAATTGGTTTAATGAAAACACTTGTAAATTTCCTTATAGTGGCAATATTTATTTATGACTGGAACTTATAAAATGGAATATGTTTGTTTGTTTTCATCAAACCAATTTGATTCAATAACAACCAGCTAACTAAGCTGTCCAATTGACCATGATATAAGAAATGTTCAACTTTCTGAAACGACGGTTTTTTGAATATAGAAGTAGCATTCTTAAATTCACAAATTTTATTTTGAGAAAGTCAGCAAGAGTTTTATTTTTAATGAAATGTGACCAAATTTTTCAACAGAACCGTGTTTAGTAACTACAGCGTGCATTTCGTGCCAAATAATTGCAATGGCACTTTTACGTAGGAGTACACATAGTCCGTCAGATATCACTGGACGTAATCGGTTTCTTTTGATTCTTCGATTCATTACACGGAGGTTATTCTGGCTTCCATTTATCTGCCACTCGATTCCTTTGGATCACCTCTGTCGTAAATTTTTTATCACTAGCTCATATGTTATGGAGTTTTTAATTTCCAAATTCTCAATATGATTGGTTTTAGCATGAACATTTGTGAAAACGTTTGAAGAAATTTTAATTTTATAGTAGCTCTTATTAGTTGGCTGTTAGTTAAGTTTTACCTATCCCGTTCGTCATAAAGGTGTAGTAAGGTATTCCAAATACCATCTTTTCCAAAAACCTTCTGCCATAATTAATCCCCATTTTTCACTAATTTTAATGTGGCATCATTTGGGCCCCTGTCCGGTGCTTCGAGAATTGGCGAGCCAATTAAAAAATTAACAGGTATGGAAAAAAAAATAATAGTCGAAACCCTGTACTAGTCGAAGCCCCTTCGGAAAAATTCGTATACATAGAGGAACGTCACTTTCAGACGGAGAGGGGGAAAATAATAATGTTTAGTTGGTTTTGTGTAGTAAATTTCGTTTTTGTTAATAAAAATTAAAATAAAATGTAGTGACAAGTCTAAAATTAAAAATTAATAAAATTTATAATAAACAAATCAAACGAAAAACTTAGAATCTAACTAATAAAAATAAAAATAAACCTGTATTTATAGTATAAATATGTAATTAAACGAATGCATGCGAGATATATCAAAATTGGTTGCATGATGCAAGGTTGCATTGACAGCCTTCATTTTAGTTAAACAATTTAAGTGATGATTAATGTATTTACTAAATTTTGTTTGTGTACGAATTTAAAGCGAAAGAAAAATTATTCTGGATTATAACTGAATTATATAAATTAGAAATATGTTGCACCTGTATAATCTGTTTCAATTTTCCAAAACGCATTTTTTCTACTTGTCGAGTGGTGGAAATTGTTTTTTTTCTGTCGAAGTGCTACAATATAGTAATTAAGTTACAACTAAAACTAAATAAAAGAGATACCATAACTGAACTGGTTAAATAAATTACGAAAAAACTAACGCTCTAAAGAATTATCACTAACTAATTTAATTAACTTAACCCGCATGTGAGTGAAGAAAAAATATCTTAATTTGAGTGACAAAGGTACCCGGGTACCCTACATGCAATTTTTCTAGAAACTAATTTTTTTTTAATTTTTCTTACAATTATGATATGTATAACGGTTTTTGCTAAAATTACGTAAATAGAAAACAATTTTGTATTACCTGCAACATGTCAGTTTTCGAAGAGAATTCTATAAAAAATGATCGATAGTAATAAAACAATTTTGGTTAGTTTTTTTGAAATAAATAAAAATATGAACATAAATTAAATGAAATAAATAAACAGAAATACAAACAATGATATATTTACAACGACATATAACACAAAACTATAAAATATTTGCATACTATTTCTATCAAATATAGTGTAAAATATATAAAGGTGCCCGGGTACCTTTCTTACTCTAAATCGTACAACAAAACTACTTTTTGCTCTCACGTGCGTCCAAGTTGTAAAATTTCTCATTTTTAAGTATGGTCGTAATCTATCAATTGAACTAGAAGTGCTCATAAAATTAAAATATTTTGTTATGACTGAAACATACAAAGCTAGACGTTTAAAAGTGCAAAAGGTACCCGGATACCTTGTCACTCACATAAGGGTTAACAAATTTAAATAAACTTTTTATTCGGAAAGTTTTTATAACCAGTGTATGTGATGGTACCGGAACAAAAATAGTGCTAAATAAACTTAAACGAATTGTGGAAGGTGAACAAAAATACATGGCCCAAATTGCATTGGCAAAGGATACAGCGGAGTAAACGTAAGTCATCCACCGATTTTATTTGTACAAACTATCCCTTTCCGAAGATAAAAATAATGTTCGTCACTTCGTCATCATATACTGGAATTGGTGGTAAATCAAATTTTTTTTTGTATACTGTCCCAAGGCTACGAATTAAAATATAAAGGCTTAATCGAATACGAGTTACAACATAGCTACGTCATACCCCTACACCTACAAACGCTATTATTCATGGTATATGAAGCTACGTAACCTGCACGCCATATAGGAGAAACAAATTAAAACCAAAGCTAAATATTTTGATATTCGTCTGCTTACAATCCGAAAGAGTAAGTGAAATCTTCAATGGAATTATTATTTTGTGAATTGGCGTAGCACCTGTTTGGACTACTACGGATGATGAGGGAGGCGCTACCCCGTTGCATAAAACATTAATGTTTTTATGCATCTTAATTTAGAATCGTAATTTTTTTATGCAAATAGTACTGTGTTTAATGAATTTTTTGTTTGTATAAATACTGTAGTTACATAGATTAACATTTTCAAAGATAACTGTAAATTAAATTACATACTACTATTATATTTACTATTATATTTATCAGGAAGATTCTGGCCAATTTCGCGTAATTTTAAAATGAATAGTTAATTAATTATTTTTGATGCACGAATAGCAAGATCTATTCCAAAGGGATACATACACTCGCCCCAATCCGGTGAGCCAAAGCTGGAGCAAGAGAACGTGGTAGTTAGCTTTATAGAGAAACAATTTTCTATAACGAGAAGGTTTTAGCCTGAATCAAGAATTCTTCTCATTCTTCAAACCATGTAGTTTGGATATCGTATCATCGAAACTGTACCGTTACGAGTTACTTACAGTAATAATAACCGAAAATTGCGTTCTCGTTGCATGGTTTTGAATATATTATTTGAATGAACTCGTCCAACTTTCGCTGGGTGCCGTAGCTCAAACTATTAGCTTTTAGAAAAGCTATTTGGCATACTTTCTGTATTATCATATCTAAAAAAAATCAGAATGAAAATTTTGTATTTCCTTTATAGACACAAATATGTTGGTACAAATATGAACTGAATGAAGAAAATTCTCAAATATTCACCAAGAATGATAATCTAGCACTCTGCCAAACCTGCAGAGTACTCCTCGATGCATAGAACAAATATTTACAGTACCACACCTTTATTCTTCACAGCTGCCTTTTTCTCCTTACACAAAAAACATACAAATTAACACGCGACCGTCTTAAGGAACCTCTTATTTAAATAACTGCGGTGGTCTAGATTTACAAAATATAACACAGCACAGACCGCCACATGTCTCAATAAAATTTGTACCGCAACCAAATGCGGTTGGCTATTATTTCATACACCTAATTGCAATTTAGGCGACCTTCAATTTTTCGGGGGCCATGCCACCCGTCTTATGCCAGACGAATCGGTAAGTGTTCGGTAAGTGTTTTACTCTTACTAAAGATCAATACATGGCATTAATATTTGAAAATATTTTCGGGCATATGGACACCGCGGCTGTTCTTGACGAAACGCATTCTGAACGTCCAATTGGGGGCCACTTTTTCGAACACTGCTGACTGTGTGTCACGAATAACATGAACAATGTTGACCTCCAAGGCGTCAATTGTTACTGGTTTATCAGAATAAATCAGTAACTTCACGTAGCCCAACAGGAAATAATCGAGAGGTGTCAGATCGCTCGACCTTGAAGGTCAATTGACCGGTCCATGTCTCGAAATAATCTTATCGCCAAATTTTGATCTTAATAAGTCGATGGTTCCGGTCGCCGTATGGTACGTAGCGCCATCCTGTTAATAATTTCGTAGCGTTGTTCATGCGTGAGTCAATTCATGAGGTATACTGAGATCTGCCATTTAATTTTTTGTTTTATTTTTTACAATTTCAAGTTCTATCAGGCTTAAAAGAATGCCCCTTGTAATCAAAAAACATTATTCTTTCTTAAATTTCAAAAAACCAACAAGATCAACCATTTCTGAAAATTTAATCTTTAAACAAATGCCGCCACTTCTGATACAGAAATTTCGTTCAATTTTCTCAAGCATGGACCAAAACTCGTCTTTTCCAGTAAAATTTAAAAATTATTTGAACTGTTTTAGTTTAAAATTTAATTTACAATCGTTTGGTTCGTAATTGTTTCTTCATAAATGCTATTTAATTTTCAAAATATTTGAAAAAAAGTAAAGCTCTTTTGGAAGATGACACAACTGGGATCTCACAATTTTTGGGAAAAGCTTAAAAAGGAATTTCGCACGTATGTATTACTCCTTCCGTGCTGCAAAGGGGCCGAATTTTCTTTAAGACAGTTTTTGGGCAAAATTCGAGTATCAGCTTAAATTTTTAATAACTAATCGGGACCGGTATTGTTTCAAAAAGCTCTTTTTCTAGTCGACCGATTTTGTGGAAAAACAACTGAGATCTTCCGATTCATTGTAAAAGCATATTCAATATTTGAAGCTTCAATTGATCCGTGGGTTGTACAGGGGTCGAATTTACGTTTAACCTTTTGCACTCGATTTATTTTCAACAATGTTGTGTGTCAACTTTTTTTTTTTTTAATGAATTAAAATAATTTACAATGGTAGAATTTAGTGTATAATATTTATTTCATTTATTACTTGTATAAAATGTTTTAAATTTTGCAATCTTTTACAGTGTGGTACTTTTTAAAACAATATCCGAAGTGCAGAAAAGGATCTCTTTCGCATGTTTCGCAAAAGTAAAAAGTTGTCTTTCTCCCATACAATCGTTATGTTTATTTTCCGGATGTGGTTGACTCTCGATTATCCGGGATCCAATTATCCGTGAAGCCGTATACATACGTCGGATGAAATCCGGGATTTTTACATCCAAGATTTTTTTCAATTGTTTTCAACTCTTTTGTATGAAAAGAGGCGTGTTTGTTGTATAATTTACGTGATGTAATTGGTTAAAACGATGGGATAGAAAAATCCCGGATTTTTATCCGACGTATGTATACGGCTTCAACCTCGATTATCCTGGATTATCAGGGATTTCTTAATCTCTTGCTGGTTAATCTGAATTTCATCTGATTAACCGGGATTTTTTTCAGTTCTTATAAAAATAATTCGATTAACCGGGATTTTTGATTATACAGGAAGTCCCACTCATCCCGGATAATCAAGGTTCAAGTGTATGTATAAATATTTTTTTTTCGTATTTTGTCTGTCGCATTTCATAAAATTTTTGTTATTACATCATCTCACATAAGTCATACACAGAAAATATTTATCCCTTTCGAGTTATAGGAATAATTTTTTTTTTATTTTATTTAATCGAGATTTACATACACAATTGTGTGTACGAGCCGGGCAAGGGTTCAAAAAAAACAAAACCAAACTGCCTACAATTTGTTACAGAGTATCCATTCCGCTTGTCAAAATCACGTTTATTTCGATTTGTATATTTTATACATAAAATATCGAAAAACATTTAAACGAGGCAATGGTGAGTATACTCCCTTTAAATTTAGACAGAAAGATCGCTGGATATTAGAACACAACATTTTTGCGAATGAACGAATTAGTTGTTAAGGTTATGCTTTCCGCTCTTCCGTAAAATTTTAATTTAAAAAAAAAACGGTCCGTCTTCTCCGCTCCATTGTGACTAACCTTTCCGTTTTCATGGTAAATTATATACAACATATCAAATTTAAATTTTTACGGAAAAGCGGAACGCATCGGAGCAGATGCATTGTTACTGAGGCTTTAATTTTTTTAACAGTTGATAACTGAAATTTTTGAAGTTTAAACATCATTCCTGGATCGACGGAATCAAACACTTTGTGAATATCTAAGAATAGATATCCACAATACATTATATTTAATATATCGGTGAGATTGAGACACGCAGCTGCCGTACCTGACTTCGGTGTAAATACAAATTCGCAATCTATTAAGAGGTTGTTCAATTCTAGAAAAGTAATGAGTCGATTTATTATCATTTATTTATAATAGCAAATATTATCTGAGTGCCAGGTTTGTATACCTTTGTATACTTCAACGAATCGGGAAATAACCAAAGCTGAATGCTTTGTAAACAAATTTTGCAATTTAGACATAATTTGTAATGTATTTTCAAAATTTAACCTCACTTGAAGTCACTTGTAGCCAAATTAACATATGATCACACAGGAAGGTCTCAGAAATATTTAAGTCATGGCCATATATCCAAGTGAGTCAACTACAACAATTAAACTGTGCGGATAGTTCCTTAAATACTCTTCGAATTGGCCACAGAAATTTACAAGTTTATTTATTTGCGAAATGAAATAAAATTTATAAGTCTAACAATTATTTTGGCACTAATTAATGGCAATATAAAATGTCAGCAATTAATAATTTCCCCTGCCAATTTTCACGTGGGAAAATTATTCCCAATTTATAAAAATGTAAGTTTAAATAAATTCGTCCTCAATTCAATATTTCTAGAGAATTACCGGAGAAGTGCCACCCACAGATAAATTAAAATTCTTTCTATAATGTTTCTGTTTCTAACGTGAATTTTAGAAGAATGACCCAAATCTGATATTTCATCAATTGCTAGCCGATTTTAACCAAAATATGTTTGCCCTATGAAATTTAGAAATCGGTTATCAAATATAGAATTTTTATAAACTTGGGTCGTAAGATATGAGTTTACTATCTGAAATTTCGTAATTTTGCATTCAAGTCCGGCATTTCAAAAATGTTATATACAAAATTTGACTTTCACTTTAAATAGATATTCGGTTTGTACGAAAGAATTACGACTCAAACGAGATATTTAAAAGCCCCGTTCTGAACGAATTTCAAAATTGTTTTTTGTGATACTAAGTAATGAGATTCCGATTATCAAGCTTCTGGGAGTAATGGAGGAAAAGGGGTAACAAATATTTTATTTTAATTTCATGAGAGACACAGTCTTTATAGTTTTGGACTTTAATGGACATCTTAAAGACACCTTTCCGATAGTTACTATAACCGTAAAAGTACTTATGTATTAATGTTTATTATTAGAACGTTGTCATTGTTCACATAAACTTTGGTCTTAATAATTTTAAAATAATTTTCATACTGTATAGTATTTTTAAGGCACTTCAATTTATCTAATCAAAACAACGTCTCTTCCGTAATAACGGATTAATCTTAATTTATTGCTGTCAAAATAAAAAAAAATGGTAATATACAAATTAAATTAAATGAATTTTCAAACAATAAATTTAAATAAAATTTATTTTTTAATTACCGTTGATTCCATTAAAGTAAAAATATTTAGAAAATATTATTACGGTCTGAGAGCGTAAGAAAAAATTCTTAATGTTTTCCAAAAACTAATTCTTCCCAATTTTATTTTTTTATATTTTAAATTTTAAATTAAAAATAACAAATTTTGTGTTTTTTTTCATATAATTTTCTATTTTATTTATTTTACCTTTACACAGTGTATATTTATTTTCATTAGGCGAACATTTTTTTGGTGTTGTTGTTACGTTTAAAGAAAAACATTTAAATCTTATATAATTCTTCTTAATATCGAGTGTTTTATTTTTAAAAATATTTTTTTAAATTTTAATTTTTTTTTTGTTTTTCGTCTTATTATATATTTTTATTCCAGCTGTTTTCATAAATAATCATGGAAGAATTTTTTTTTACATACAAATTAAGATGTAACTTATTGATCGATTGTCCGCGATGATCTCAGTGACTCTATATAACATGCTATTATTCCGAAAAACAGTATTCAAATGCACCAGAAAATGATTTCGATGTAATGGATGGACCATACAATATTTGACCAAGAGATACATATTATAAAACTATTTTTGTCGAATTAATATATTTGGGGTTGCGTAGCTATAGCGACTGTATAGCATCCCTTTTATATTTCAACAACGCAATAAAATATCTTAGTATTATGACCAAAAAAATGGACGCTTTGTTCTTTTATTATGTAATGGAATTTTTATGTTTTGCGCTGGTATTTATTAATCTAATTACTTAATTATTAATCAAATTCAAAATGGAAAACAATTTAATAAAGTGGTTTGGTGCAAAATGGATCGACGGGTGCGTTTATAAAACACTTAGCACCAATATATCGTATTAAATTGCGCGGCTCATTGAACCAGCTAAAATCACCGTGAAATATTACTAGTCTCATCATTTTGTAATCTCATATAGACTACAGATGTCATTAAAATTGTACAATGCTATATGACAAATGTGTCTCATAAATTGGACAAGGGTGTAAACAGTTACGAACTAAGCAATATATAGGATTAAGTGTTGTAAATCTCTGTAAATACGGAAGGAGGGTGTTATATCATCAAAAAATATGAATACCATATGGCCAATAGACTTTTTATTATGCTACAATGATAACCGTTTTAATCGTTCGAACAAAATAAATTTCATCACATAACATCGTCTCGGTGGGCATCTCCCTTTATATGTATGTGTAATATAAAATCGAATGATATTCCTCTATCATCCCTTTCTATATCGATACATTTAATATTAAATAATCATTTGAACGTGAAAAATAGAAAAATTAAATAAAATTTGTTATAAATTTAATTTTTTTTTGTTTTAATTTAAAATTAATTAAATTTTTATTAAAAACGAAATTTTATGTTTAACAATCCCACCATGATACTTGTTTGTACACAGAACAAAAAAAAAAAAAGTAAAAAATTCGAACGAAGAAAAATTCAATTATAATTTTTTTTTGTGTTGTGTTGTGCTCGATTTTTCCAGAGATTTTCCAGAGACAATATTGAATAATACACACAATATATATATAGCTAGATAGATGAAAATATTAATACAGTGAAAATTTTTTATTCATCCATCAATTATCTAATATCTTTCACAGCATGAAACATTTTTATCTGTTCTGATTGGTATAAAAGAAAATCTGCAAATTTAAATTTTTGTTTCGATATTAAAAAATAGAAAATTGGTTATGGATGAAATCAGGTTTGGGTTTTATACAACCCCCCATTGAGATTTATCCTCGGGAATTAATAAAATTATTCTATTTTACAGGTTTGTTTATGCTTTATGGGATTAGTCGGAGTAATCGATGTTCGTACGTATGCGGGCGCGCTCAGCATGCCCGATTTGTTTATTTATGAAACTGGCAAGATAAATCAAAACCATTGTGTTTTCGTATGGGCGTTGATGTGTACACTGTTTTCACCATATATACTTGGAGCATTTATTTCTATACTAAACTGAAATAATTGACGTTAAACTTCGAGCACTTCATACACAATATATGCTCTTCCATAATGTTTGCATATTTCAAAGTGCGCAAATCGAATCAGAAATTCATAAACCTAGAAAAGCAAGTTTGATTAGTTAAAATAACAAAATTTTCTAAACAAGCTTTAAAACTCTTCGAAAGGAACAACAGTCTGACCAAAGATATAAAATAATATTTACAGGTTGCTTACACCGATGTTACAGATACTCGCCTTCCAGTGGAACTCGATGTTAATTTAACTCGACCTGTTTTTGTTTACCTTATATCTCTTTTGCTGAGTATCCTGAAAGAATATTAAATGTTACTGACTTGTTGACGGTTGTTGGTTATCTTGGTTCGTTTTAATGTGCCTAGAGCTAACCGTTCGTTTAGGTGAACCCAAAGTTATAGTTGAGTCGCTATCAAATTGTTGGAAACAAAATTGTATATTATACGTTTATTGTACTACTGAAATAGCATTTTATCTAAAAACTCAAGTATGCATCTTAATGAATAATGTTCAAAATTCATCTAATATTATACAATTTGTTTCCGTTGAACATCGTAAAATGAGGGGATCGTCGTGGTTTTGTTATCCATTCCTTGTTATGAAAGGAACAACATTTCATGATTTCGCTTTGGTACGATTCTGACAAGAAAAGTTGTAGAAGTTTCATCAACTCTGGGGGCCTATTATGAAATAGATCGGAAAATACAACACCGTCGAAAAATACGTTGTCGTAAAATCCGATCCGCGGCGGATATTCGTATTATGAAACAATGAATTTTTACATGGAAACTCGAAATTTTCAGTATACACTTGTCACATTAAAATTTGATTAAAATAGTTTAATAGAGATATGTACTTACATTTAAAAAATTTATAAATTTCTAAATAATTAAATAAAACATAAAAAGTATGAACTACGAACTATTTTCCGTGCGTATACTACAATATCCGTCACCTAACTATAGCTGTCGGATTTGACAATTGAATTTTGTCGTAAAATCCGCTAACTCGGAGTTTTATTTCATAATAGTATAAAATCGCGAGACGGATTTTACGACGTCAGAAAAATTTCATAATAGGGGCCCTGATCGTGCTCCAACAAATTGTGTGGCATTCAACAAATTTAACATACCGCTTGAGTTGTCAAATCTTGGACAATTTCGAGGTGGATTGCCTTCACAGCGAAGCGAACGAAAAATCAGACGGACGATAATGGCCCTGATGACTGAACTCTATCTTTGGGCAAGTCGACCAATTTCATTGGTTACGCTATAGGTCAAACACGGGCACATCGAAAAAACTTATTACATATTTCCTGCATTAGTTTCTACCAGAAATAATTTATCTTAAATTGTTTAACAGCGCCTGTGGTGGAACCTATTATGTGTATATTATACAAGTATACTGTCTTAAAAGACAGTAAAATCTGAAGGAAGTGCGGTATAAGATATTTCCTATATTGGGTCACATCTGTATTTTTCAGCTGACCTGAAAATAGGTGAGAATCGACCCACTGCTTAAGTCTGATACGAATAGGTTTATTGAAATCTACGAAAGGAGAAAATGATTTGTTTGTTTGAATTGCTATATAATGTCATCAAAGAGTTCTTCATATTGAACCCGTCTTTTAAAGAGCCTGAAGAGCAAGCGAGATTTTATTTTGCGGTTACATTAATCAATTTGCAAACCGAAGAATATTTTTGAAGTAAATTGAATTTTATGGGCATCGTTAGAACATAGAAATAAAAATTGTTTCGAAGATCTTGATCGATGAGTTTTGCGCTTAATATTTTATTGTTACTTTGAGGCCATTCTGTTTTAGTTTTACATAAATATTCAGGCCCTTTCCATAATGCACTAGAATTCGCAAATTCGTTTGGGAATAATCCATGTGACACATAATCTACAGGATTTGGAGATGTTGGAAGATAATGCCAACTATTAATCGAAGTTAATTCCTGTGTTTGAGTGATTAGAATAGTTTGATTCTTCAAAGGAGTGACTCAAGATTTCAAACAAACTAAATTAACACACATTATTGTTCCTGCAAAAAGACCTTTGCTGTTATAACCAATAGAGCACATAAAACAAATGGATGGAATAACTGACTTGTTTCCAACAGAATCTTTCTCTTTGTGCCAGTAGTATTAAAAAGTAAAGTTTTTCAATTTCACTTCGAAAGTATCCGTATCAGTACTTCAAGTGGGTCCTAATATTAAAGATTATTGATCGGTTGGATTGTCTTACTAGATTGAAACTATACGATACCGTAAAATTTATTCGTTAAAATCTTGGATGCCTCTGGAAACGAAGTTTCCTGTGGCTAATTGATTTAATATCCTGGTTTAAATAAACGGTGCACTTGTGGTGCGGTAGGTTACCGTGCGAAGTTTATAATACTTTTCATCGGTTCAGTATTCGAGTTACACCACCAAATTCAATGAAGATTTCTTTGGTTTTCGTGTATTAAAATCTGACGATACATTTTAGCTATGTCATCGGAGAATGCAAATTTATATTTTCTAAATCGAAGAATTAACGAAAATAAATCAGATTGGGACACACGGCCTACCGTCATACAATCGTTTAATGAGATTTTTGATGAATATTTTATATGAGCAGGGATGGGCGGGTAGATTACGTAAGGTAATCTACGTAGTTGTCGACACGTAATCTAGCACGTAGATTACATACCGATTTTTTGCTTTTCAGGCGTCGACAACGTAGACAACGTCGACAACTTAGAAAATGATATTAAAAACTAAATTTTTAATTATTTTACGTTAACCGCACTATTAAAATTGATGAATAATTACTTAAATTTAATTCTAACATTTTTACAAGCATTTTATAAATTAAAAATAAATTTAAAATCTCTGAACTAGAGGCATCTATCTATCTATCTAAAACTTTTAAATATTTCAATAGATTATATGCTTTGCGCGCCATCTTTTATCAAATAGATATATCCCTTTTGTGTTTTACTAACACAATTATGTGGGTACGGCAAGAGTACCATGCCAAAAAATTATTATGATTTTTTACTCGCACGTGTGGTTTGGACTTTAATAGACCCATTTTTTTTTTTTGGTTAAAAAAAGGATATGTAAACGAATAATTTTTCTTATTCGAAGATACTACAATAAAGCAAAATTAAATAAAGTCAGCATAAATTATAAATTGACTAACTATTCGCCACGTAGCTATAGTAGAAGCTTCAAAATTTCATTCGAGCGAAATCACGATAGGATAGACTCAAATTTTATTCAAATCCGCAAATATAATATGACTTTTTTCGATTGTCAAAGAATTTATTTCGATAATGGATAATTATTAATTTATTACACAATTTATGTTACAAATGTTAGGCACAGTGTGTTTTAATGATTCACAAATACAATCAGTAATAAAGGCAATTCATGCTGAGTTTTATTATAAGTTTCGATAGATGGCGTAAATTAATTTTTCAAGTAGTTCTCGACGTAGTCGACGTTGTCGACGTTGTCGACGAGTTGTCGACGTTTTCGACGAGTTGTCGACGTTTTCGACGAGTTGTCGACGAAATCATGTAAAAACTAGTAGTCGACGCGTAATCGCCCATCCCTGTATATGAGCAATATAATGGTGGAGCTTGACGACTTCGTGACGCAGTGGTGTGGCAGATAATACTGATATTATTACACTGGGCGTTGTGACTTAGTTATAGGTTCGAAAAATCTTTTTATTGTTGGTAAATCACAAGGTTTCTACACATTGTTTTTTGACATTGAAAAACTGACGACGTCTAATTTCACTTGAACAACCAAGTTCCGCTATTAACTAGAATCGCAACTGAAGAATACCTTCCTGAAGATAGCCTTTTATGATTCTTCAGAAAATGATCAACAATGGTCACACATTTTTGCTTCAAGTGAATAATTGGTTTTAGAAGTACAGTTTCTAATTCCCAAAATTTTATTAATTTTATATTTTACTTGTTTACATGTTTGGGTGAAGTTTTAAATTTAATAAACGACCAGCTTTATCTAAGCCAAAATTAAGATGAGGACTCTATCGAGTGCTACGCTTTCTAAAATGAGATAACGATTGCTTGTAAATGCTTTAACTATTGCTGTCTCTAACATTATTTGATTGCAGGACGATAATGAATTCATTAAATTAAATTTGTTGACACTTTGTGAGTTCGTGTTCGTTGAAGTAGCGTCTCTACAAATTCCCAAAATTACTCGCTGATAATTCACATCTTGGTTGCGATGCACATTAGGTGAATCTGTGTCAGTAGTCGAGTGCTTCACAGTTACAATGACATTACCAGAGTAATGGGAACCTTGCGATTGTTTTTTCACTGCTTTGCCTTGGCCGGCGATCGAAATTGAAGTGCAACAAATTATCATGTCAGCCATTGTTATATGCTCCGCCTTTTTAGCACCACACCAAAGGTTTTGGCAAAAATGATATCACTTACGATTATAACCGTAAATAAAAATAATGAAAAATTCAAAATAAAATTCCCGGGTAGCTCCTCATTGCAAAAAGATCATATCGTCTTCATCAAATTTCATTAGGTCGTTAGGTCAAGATTGGTCAACACACTTTGGCGTTTGGCTTGGCCACCAATGGGTGAGTTTTTATTGCAAAAAATCAAAATTGTATTAATTCAATAAAATCAGGTTCGTCGCTTATTTGGGAAATTCATTTTACAAAATTAATAAAAAATCCAATTGGAATATACCACTTATATATTTCTTTTTTCAAAGTACTGATTCTAAAGTGGAAGACAGAAGATAAAATTAATTCAATTTTTTGGTTCTTCATAACTCGTTGAGAATTGCGATAAAAACTCACCATTTCCACACGGTTTGAAGTGTTCGGGTCTGGAAAAATGATTGATGCTAATAATTTTATAAATTCAATGATCGGAATCTTTTGGTCGACTGTCATTAAGGATTGGTCAATGACCAATCTTATTTAATTCAATCACAATTTTATTTTAGTTATAAATTGAATTTAATTAATTTTTAATAATTGAAATTGTAAAATAAATATTGTTTACATAAACCAAAATAAAACGAATGAATTTTACAGAATTAATAATTAAAGCAATAAAAACCCCGAATTTGCATCCGTTATTGATGTATTTGAAAGTTGTTGTGAACATTAATATTGCAAAAACCTAGATTTCATAAAATACGTAAACACATACCTAGGATCGCCATTATGGTCGGCCTGTACGACTTAATAGCCGCAATTCCTCAGATTAATCTATAAACCATGTTTTGGTAATCTCAGTTATGTAGCACATTTTTGTAATGGATGTAGGTATATGCACATGTAAATTGTTAAACCTCCCTATCAATGTTCTGCAATTTATAGAACGTAAATAAAAATAAATCTATGTAGAGTTATGATGCTCGTTTACGGTGGAAAATTCACCGAACCGCTTATTTGTATATTTCAATCACCATATTCGGCCTGTTTTTAAAAAAACGTAGCTTAATTTAACTGCCTCGTTTATGATATGAGGAAAAAATTTGACGAAGATTGACACCAATAAACATAAGGAAAATTTTAATATCCACAACGCCCCATATACACACGGTATACAGAAGCAAAGTAAAAGTGTCACGATTTACGCATAAAATTCTTAGCCAACAACAACAAAACCATTAAATACTTAACCATATTCCAAAAAATAATCAATAAATTTAAATTTTATTACATTTCTCAATTTATTTTCTAATTTTTCCGACAAAAAATGAAAATTCCAAACAACATCTAATAAAATTATTTTAAGTTTACGCGTTAAAAGGAATCACACACCAAAAAATTATATCAAAAGATCATAAAAAGTCAAAATGAAAATATTATTTGTTAATAAGACGGTTTAAATGTTATTGTTAAAGAAAAACAAAATACTGAAAAGACATTTTCAATGGCAATCCGATTTGGTACATACATAAGAAAGAAAAGAAAACATCTCGACGAGATAATTTCATTTTTTTTTGGAGAATACTTCGTTTATTTTTCTTTTGCCGCGCGTCTCATAAAGATTAAACGGAATGGTAAACGTATACGTCGAAATTGAAAATATTTTATTGTTTTCTGCTATTTGTTATTTTATTTTTATTCTTTTGACATGCATCTGAGAAAAACATTAAGGCAAGGGGCAACTTCGGTCTGTATACCTAGGTAGCGCAGTATTAATAAGGGGAATTCTGTAAAATAAATTTCGTAAAATTTTTATTTTACTTTAGACGTTTAGATTAGCCCAGCAATGCATTTTATGACCTTTCGATTTTCTTAAAAAAAATATTTCGAAAACATAATTTAAATCCGTGTTGATCACATTCAGCTATAATTAAAAATAAAAATATTTCGATCACTCGTCTAATATACACAAAATACTTAGTTTATTTTAGGGAAATTTAAAAAAAATTTCCAATATACGTATAAAATTTTACATATACATAGAAACGTATAACAATCAAAATTTTAAGTGAAAGTTAAAATAAAATTTTTTTTATTGTTTTCAAACAAAAATAAATTTTCTATTTTTATATAAATTTCCCAACTGTAATAAATAGTATTTATTTAAAAATTAACGATTTGTTTTAGTTAAAATTAACAAATTATATGTATTTTTACCAAAATGTCAAAATAAATTTTGGTAATTAATTTATTAAAATGTGTTTAAGGTTTAAATATAGTTTTTAATTATTTCGAAGCCGCACAATGATTAAGAATTATACATATTATTGTGGTCAGATGAGTGGTTTTCAGCGCGAATTTGTCTCGTGCGTAATTGAACATTATACATATATACACAATTATATGCGGGCAAGGCATGCAGCCAAACTATAAATTATTCGTGCTAAGCGCCAAGTGTCATTCGTTTGTAAATATATGTAAACACACACGTTTTAGCTTAACCATATCGAGATCTACGATATACACTATGCGAGTATTATCTAATTTACACCGAACAATATATTTTCTTGACATGATGTTAATACCCATAAAATCACATCCACCCATTTTTATCGTAACAATCTGTCATAACATAATGTTAAACGTCTACAGAAACAATCATAAACAACGATAGTTTATCTAATTTATTTGATTTGGTTGCTGCGTTGTCATCATCATATCATCCACCGCATTTAGTAAATACTCGTGTATGGGATTCTAATGAAAATATTATTTATCATAACTTCCTGGGTGCGAAGAAAACGATGAAAAATTGAAAACGTTTAATATTTAGTCACGTGTCATGTTTTAACTCAAAATATGTATAATATACATTTATGTTTTATATTATGTTAAACAGGAAAGTGTTTATGTTGAAATATTTTCTAATAAATTTTTCTATTTTTTTATGTCGCGTGGCTTAGTGTATCGCACCCTCGGCCCCTTTATAATAATTTGTATATGTATAAGATCACAACGGACATATTATGACAAGAGTATCAATTTTGTTGGAATGAATTTGGTCAATTGAGAATATGGAAACACCGGAAATTAATCGTTTTCGCTCTTTGATTTGGGGGGCGGAATACTAACAGGGATTATATCAAATCTGAATCCGCATAAGCTTTGATTTATAGTGCCCATTACTTCTTTTTGTTTTTCCATTAGTTGCGAGATCCTTCCGAAATTTCAATATCGATTTCATATCAACATCATAGAAGAAAATAAAAACTAGACAAAACCAAACCACCCGTATGCTTGTATGTTTATTAAGTAACTCCGTAAGCTAGCTTCATTTCAATGGATTATGATGATCTTTACTCGAATAGAAACTCATAAGCTTCAGAATATTAACAGAAAGATTATATTCGAAAATAAGAAAAACAATTGAGTGCTTATACATACGGGAGGAGCAAATGACACATCAAAAGAGGAGTTCTACGAAAAGTTACAACTCTCACAATTTCAACACTAAAAATGTATTCGATAACCGCCACATCATCAATAATTTTAAAAGTACCACTAGATTCTACGATAAACATCAATGTAGGAAAATGCATTGACTGTTGTATCATCAATCCACTCTTCAAGAACTCACTCAAAAATTTTTGAAATTTGCTTGATGCAATATTCAAGATGAGATCGGCACTAATGAAAATAAATTCAATATCGAAAGATTACAAAACACTACACATCCCCATACCCATTTAATATAAGTGTAATATACTGGCAGGATTTCTTTATGGCGACGAATCGAATACTACAGCTACTTTTACACTAATGCTAGATGTTTGCAAACATCAGTAATAGAAAGAAGGCTTAATCGAAATCAATTAAAGAACGTATGAACTGACACGGGGTTTCCCTCCTTAACAGTATAATGAAGTATTAACCATTAATAATTATGGCTGTAAAATACGGAAACCCACACGGAAAATTAAATGAAAACTCCAGGAATCTGTAAAAAAATTCGGTAGACGGCCAATAAAATGTTCTTAGCAAAATCGCTCGAATGTTCTTAAATTGAAATTGAACGATCTATTAAGAAATGAAAGTGGTGTTCGATGCAAACTGGCCAAAGCACCAAACGACGCATGTAAAAGGTCCTCTAACCAGAAAAAATAATTTTAATTACCTTTGTAATCTCAAAAAGTTTTAATTTTTCTATTTCCAATAAGCAAGTGGCTTAGAGGCATGTCAACAATTTATATTGTGTCTTATTTTCGTTATATAATCTCAGGTACCTCCTGATCAATTGAGAAGTACTTCGATTGCGAAGAATTCAGAAGGGTAAAACCATTTCCAAAACGCTTTGGCCAAATATATAATTTTAAAAGCAAGTCCTTGGAACACAAAGCCTTGCTCTTTCAGAAATGGTTGAATTGGAAGTTTTAAGCCCCATTAAATATAAATATTTTAAAATTCGTACGGTTATTTTTAATTGTAATATCGTGAAAAATCGAAAATATACATTACATAAAGTCAAAACAAATAAAATTATAATTTATTTTTATATATAAATTATTACAATCAAAAATTAAAATAGAAGAAGCCTTTTAGTTAGATAAAAGCCAGTGGTAAGCATTTCAATTTTAGATGCTTATTTAGAAATCACGAAAAGCCTAAATGCATTTTCCCAAAATTATGACTCATCGCAATCCTTTTGTGGCTTTATAAAATATTTATGGCCGCAATATTTATCTAAATCTACCGAACCGAAAAGATTTAGGAAAGGATAACGAGCCCCACCGAAAGAGCTCTTACACGAGTTTTCCCGAAACTAACACCAAGGAATTTGACTCCTTGGAATTCTCTCAATTTGTATCAAAATCGAATTTTATCTTCCATCAATTTTTATCAAAATCGTACTAGCCGAAGAAAATTAATAAGGATACTTTTTACACTATTTGGCGAAACACACTTATACTTAATAAACACATTTTTATTAATCACTTGTTTTTTGTTTCGCAGAATATTTTGAATATTTTTCAAAAAGTTTAAAAAATCACTCGATCGATTTCGACTTGTTAGGTCATCATCAGGAGTATCTACTGATTTGTATTCTAGAATACAAATCAGTAGATACTCCTGATGATGACCTAACAAGTCGAAACCGACCGAGTGATTTTTTAAACTTTTTGAAAAATATTCAAAATATTCTGCGAAACAAAAAACAAGTGATTAATAAAAATGTGTTTATTAAGAATTAATAAGGAGACTTCCGACCGCTCCATACGACATCTAAATTCGTTTAAGGCGAAACAAAATATGGAAAAGGAAACAAAGCAAAAAAAAGTAATTAGTGCAACCATCAAAAGACACAGTAAAGTAACCAACATAACCTGGTTCAATATTCCGCAATTTAATGAGCATTACGAAACATATATATGACGCAACATGATGCAAAATAATGCAGCATTGTGCAACATGGTGCAACATCTTGCAATATGGTGCTTCATCATGCAACGTGGTACATCAGCAAACAATATGGTGCAACATAATGCAACATTTCGCAAACTGGTGAAACAAGAACATGGTGCAACATGACGGCCCATCCAAAGAATTTCTAAATGAATTATTCAGGAATCAGAACTCCTTGTAATCATTTCCTTGCATTCGAAAACCCTGTTTTGCCAAGTTTAATCAACTTTCTCTGTTCAACCCCCTAAGGTAGTTTTCCCGAAATCTGGACCAAAAAAATGGGGCGCGTGCCCGCCAGATGATCCTCTAAGTAACCTTTCCTGGAATCAGGATCCATCACAATCGGTTTTTGGTAATAAAAATCGCTTCTCCAGTAATTTTTACAAAGATCGTACGAGACGAAAAAATTAAGGACTCAAAAACCGCTGGACCTCTTAATAAATTTTTTCAAAATTAAGACTCATCCTAATCGTTTTCATGTAATAAAAGACCTCTGTCACTCAATTTTTCTGAAAATAGAACGAAATTATTTTTGAAGGGATTCCAGGCTCTGACTTTTTAAACGATTTTTTCGGAATCAGGTACCGAAAAAGCCTGTTTCAGCAATTTAAATCAAAATCGATCGAACTATCAAAAAACTCGTGAAAAGGAACTCGGACCATATGAATTTTTCTGGCGTGTACTACAAAATCTCGGTTTTCAAAATCTCTGTTTTCAAAATCCCGGTTTCAAAATCTCGTTTTTAAAAATCCCGGTTTTCAAAATCTCCGTTTTTGAAATCCCGGTTTTCTTTTCTTCTAGTTCTAATGGCACAAAATAATTAATAAAATTTTTTGATTGCAAGATTTGGTACTTGCAACATTTAGTAATTGCAACATTTTGTAGTTGCAAGATTACATTTTCCCACATGCCAAATTTTAAAAATTCAAACCGGATTTTCTTAAAATCGGTTTTTTTATACAAAATCGAGCTTTTGAAAACCGAGATTTAGGAAAAAACCGATATTTTGAAAACCGAGATATCACTACACACCCATTTTTCTGAGATAAGATCACAACTCCAAAAACGACATGATATGGTCTGCTAGGACTGTGGATATCCCGGATGGAGGAAGACACATCCTCTCGAATATTTTAAATACATCTTAAACGTGGATCATGGTCGCCATGGACCCTTCTAAATCAGCTGCAGTGGATTTATGGGACTACCAGAGATGGAAAGCATTAATGGAGTAAGTCGTAGCTTACGAAAAAATGTGCCGGCCACGATGACATGTGAGACTAGAAGACTAGAAGGACACGAAAATTAAGAAAATGCATGACAAAACTTTGAAATTTGACAGCAACTGCATGTCTCATTATAAACGAGCCAGTAAGCTCAAAATGGGGCTTGCAGTTGTTAAAATTATTGTAAACAAAATAAACAAATAAATAAATAAAGACCCAGTAATTCAAATGCCATAATTAGGGCCGTATTCTTGAAATCAGTGGAAATTACCCCAGTCGGAATACAAACTTTGAAATTCTTTATATTATTCGAATTTTTCGTCGGTTACTTTAATCATTTTTTAAATAGTTTTGCTTTTTTTAAATAGTTTTGCTTTTTTTAAATTAAGAAACATAATTTTTTCCATGCTGTATAAGATAGGGGAAATTTGACAGCGGAAAACAAGAGATTACGCTACTCGCCGCAAGCAGCACTATCACTAAAGTGAATTTATTTTGTAATGTAATTACCAGCGGAAATTTTTTATTCATTGTGTATGTCTTGTTTCACTAAATAAAACATCCCAGCGGAATAAAATATTAAAAGTGATCCTTAAAATGACAAACCGATTGATCTCCGAAGTAAAGGAACACGGTAAATGAAATTTTGAAATTTAACAATATTCCGTCTTTCCGCCATTTCTTAACAAATTTTGATGAAATTTGGAGGATAGATAACGGATTTTAAAGTTAGTTTTGGACAAAACTTTAGGATCTGTTCGTGCTGGACTAAGCTGGCCATTTCATAACCAGTCCTTATGAAAAGTATCTGTACATTTTACACGATATAAATAAATTTTAAACTTGAGAGAACTCGGCTATTTCTTAATTATATTTTGTAAAATTTGCATCGCATACAGGGACAATTTAGGGAAAATTTATGGATTAGAGTTTTCACTAGAATTTATTGATTTTCTGTGGTCATATAAGTTATTTTCTGTTTTTGTCCAATATCCCTTTTTCAACCAAAAAAAATAAAAAAATGGCTAAATTAAAGTCCAAACCACACAAATGTGTGAGTAAAAAATCATAGTATGTAATGGCGTTTTTGATAAAAAATTTCGCTTGATTTAAAGTACAACTAACACAATTGTATGTATAGCTATAGTGTATTTTTTCAGACGAAATAAGTTTGAAAGGAATGCGCAAATATGTAAGTTGGTTGAAAACACATACAAAAATAAATTTTTAACATGGTACTTTTGCCGTACTCGCACAATTGTGTTAGTAAATCACAAAAGGGATATCTCATAACCTTCCACTAGTAACCAATACTTTCGGTTGTTTTTCTAATAGCTTAGATGATGTTGAGACTATATGTAGAAATTTTCAACATGGTCTCAATATGCCCTAGGCTATTAGAAAAACAACCGAAAGTATTGGTTACTTGGATTGGAAGTTTTTGAGATATTGGACAAAAACTGAAAATAACTTATATGGCCACAGAAAATCAAAAAATTCTAGTGAAAATTCTAATAAATAGTCATACAACGTAGTCTCAACTTAAAAAAAGCTAAAGAAGACCGAGCTAAATTAAAAAGTTAAGATAATATTCCAATAAACCTGACGTTATTCAAATTATATTAGATGTACAAAATAATGTTAAAAATCGGTCAATTGACTTAAAATCTAATATAAAAACTGTCAAGATCAGTTTTATTACAAAAATAAATTTGTCTATACTAAAATTTTTCAATTTTTTTAAAAACGGTAAAACTTTCAACGGTTTTTTCAATTGTGAAATCAACTAGTGCCATGGTTACGTAGTTTAAGAACAAAATTTGGTATTTTGAGAGACTCGTTGCCTTTTGTTTTAGACTTAAAAAAATGTATCAACAAAAAATGCGTCATTAGAATAGGTTCAGATTTATTTTGACTTCGTTCGAAGCCATTAGTTATTGGTCCATTTTTTTATTATTTCAAAAATTAATTAAAATACGTCAAATTAGTTACAGAAAATTCATTGTGGCAATAAAATGAAAAATCAAAAATTGATGTTTTGCAAGAAGAAGGTTGCAAAATAGGTCGAGGTTGCACCGTCGTCAATTCTTATATAAAAGCAAAGAAAATTATGGTGGAGGCATGGAAGGGAAGACTTTTAGAGCGAAAACGGAACGGGAAAATCGGTTGATCCTTAAAGAAGCTTCCAATGCCGCTATATCAGCTGTAAAAATCGGAAGTTAATGTAGGTTGTTCCGCCAGCATTTTCACGGCTCGAAGGGTCATCAAACAATGCCCTTAACTAAGTAGACAAAAAATGATTAAGAAGTGATGAGTTGGTTTGAAAAGTGGCGAAAAGTATTTTTTGCGGATAAAAAGAAGTTTAATTTTGATGGCCCGGACGGATTTACATATTTCTTTCATGATTTCAGAAAGGAGGAACGAGTTTTGTCGAAGCGACGCAGCAACATCGGGGGGTGTTAAGATATGGAGTGCAATTACTTATTATGGGACCATCGTATTACAATTCATAAACGGTACAATGAAAGCAGAGTCATACAAAATCATATTGGAAAGTGCTCGTTCGAAGATAAAAGTTGGTTGAAGTGATTTCAAATCATGTAGCTAACATTCACTACTAAATAATAAAATTCATTGAACCTATTCTAGTGATGAATTTTTTATTGATATTTTTCTTTTAAATATAAAACAAAAGATAACGGATTTCTCAAAATACCAAATTTTTTCCTTAAACTACGTAATAATGGCACTCATTGATTTCACAATTGCAACCGTTAAAAGTTTTAGCTTTTAAAAAAAAAAAATTAAAAATTTTGGTGAACCTATTCATATGAGTGTATATATTGGAAATAACCGTAAGATGGTATTTTCCAAACCAGCTTGGAGTTATTTCCAATATAGTCAAATTTATTTTCGTCGCTAAATATAAATACTAATTAAAATTAAAATTTCAAAATTAAGTTTAAAAAAAATTTTACTGAACTAAATAAAAATTAAAATCAACTACCTTAAATAAAGTAAATTAAATTGAATCAAATTGAATTTAGTTAAATTAGATTAAATTGAATTGATTAAATCAAATTAAAATAAATTAAAATTAAAGAAATTAAATTAGATTAAATTTAATTGGACTAATTAGTTAAGTAAAATGAATTTTATGTTTAAAATTGAACATTCCCCACTAAATTCATCAACAATCCAATAAATGGCGATTTAATTCGTTATTTGTTCTTTCTATCCCAATTATTTTCTACGGTCTAACAAGATTCCTAACACGCACTATCAAATCCCACCCCCAATCGACTAGAAGAAGCCAGGCAAACAAGGACTAATAATTTCTATGATGAAATGGGGTTTCAACGTTAAAGACAAGATTTGTTTCTCGATCTTTTATTCCAAACTGACCTTTCGTTACCAGTAGCGTGTTTAGCGTAATTGATGAGGTTCTAGATAAAAGAAACTAAGATATAAGACATATGTGATACAGTAGTTTTTGTAATCAGGGAAATAAAAAAACAGACCATAATGTCTAATATAGAGGTGAGAGGCATCACCCCCGATAGGTTATGGAGTTATCTAGCAAATCGCTAAAAGGATATCTAAACTGGTAGAATCTATCAAAGCTCCGTGCTTAGATCTTTACATTTTGTAATTTATTTTAGTTACGTTTTCGAAATCAATCTGTTGTATCACGTAACGGCGTTTGCGGACGACCGGAGTTTAAGTTATGCTCGTAACTTCACACTAAAACTTTAAGTTTTTATAATGAGTTTATATTTTTAATCGAAGCCTAATTAGCTATGAATTGCATCATATTAGGGGTGTTAAGAAAGAATATTACATTTTTCATTTAGATTATAAATTTGGTTTTTGTAAATTATTATGTATGTTATATTTTTTGGTATCTCAATAAAAACTCTTTCAACAAAAATATCAAACATTAAAAATTAAACATAAATTTGGTGTATTTATTTATTTCTTAGTAAATTAAGTCTTAAATTCATCATCACAAAAGGTATCAAAACATAAATTTGAAAATCTTCCTGCTCTAACTGGCAACATTATTTCATCAACGTTATGTTAATGTTCAGTCGAATTATTGCACTCACGATCCAAAACGTTTTTGTTAAATCGTAGATCTTTAGAGCTTCGCCATTCGTCACCATAATGAGCTTTCAATAGAGCGTGGATATCTGAAATTTCTCGGGTTTGACATTTTTTCAATACTGATTTTCCGCTATTAATGTTAACCATTTAGTTAGTTTCCCCCCGGACGAGAATGGACCAGCCTTGTCACCTCTGATCAGTATCATTCTTTTAGCAACGTTAAACTTAAAATTTGATTGCCCAGGCAAATTTACGTGCTTCGACAATTTAATAATTCTCCCGAAAATGTCAAAATACTCATTAGGTTCGATAATGTGATCCTTCGTGCGAACTATCTTCTCAATATTGCCAAACACATGATCCGGCGGCATAAAAATATGCCCTACAATTGGAAATATGGTTTCAACTACCTCTACAGTTGCAGGTGCAGTGCTACCATTTGAATAGCACATAGTAAGCATGCTTGTATACTTGTTTTTCACAACACATCCGACGGTAACAATCCTAAATACTTTTACACATGCAGGAATAGTATAGTCTCATTAAGTCTGTGAAAAACGGCCGATGCAATTTCATTGAAACTTTTAGGTCTATCTACTTCGGGCCAGGTGTAAATAGATACATTATTCTGAGTAAAAGGACTTTTCCATGTCCCTTGCATTATGGTAAAATTGTACATATAAAATTGCCGTGAGTAATACGCTTTTTGATCTCAATCAAATGAGAATATCATGGCATCTGGTGCTTATTCTTTAAACATTCGCCTTTATAAAAGATGGACCTTTTTTCTGTTATTAATGCATGTTTTTTTATCAGCATCTGTGATGAGTTTTAGCCGCTCTTGGAATCTTAAGCATGTGGAACTAGTATCTGTTAATGGTGAACCAAATCCCCAATGTTATATTCTTTATTGAATACTGAACGAAAAAAACATTCCTTCACACTATAGTCGACTCATTCAATTCGTTGTACATTCTCCACAAATTTTTTTATGGACAGCTCGCACGACAGGTATTTTCGTTGTGTTTGCGATCGGATTGCAAATGTTTTAGAATAAATATATCTTGGTCGATTTTGGTTGCGCATTTGTAAAGTCGCGCGTGGAAATTCATTATATCCTTCATTATGAGATACAAAATAGTTTTAATGACCAGGCTACATGTGTACATGTTGGGAATTTCAGTAAACTTTTAGGTTTATACCTAAGACCGTAACAATATAAAGATTAAACAAACTAGATACTTATAATTATAATTTACTATTATTGTCGTTACTTACCTTTCCCGTTTTTGTTGATTACGGTCGCAGGTTCAATATTTTGTGTAACAAAGGTTTTAAATAAAACTTGAAATTAATTAAAATACACAAAATATTTTGATATTTCACTACAAATAACTTTAGCCGTTACAAAAATGACACTCTTCAGTTTTCACTCAACAAAAATTGGCAATACTCTGACATAAATCACCTTTCCTTTAAAAATTTAAAAAAAACATAAAAGTCACTTGATCAGAAACAACCAGAATATATTGGATATTGGAGATATCAGTTTTTGCATTTTATTTCGGTATGGAAATATCGGGTTTTGAATTTGCACGATAGTTATCTTTCTTTGCTAATATACGTTTCTAAATTGTACTATTCGAGCTGAGTTCAGTGATATACACTACACGCCAAAAGTATTTGGTCGATATGGTTTTTATAACTAAAACAATTTTTTATACATTTTTAATAAATATAATAATTTATTTCAATTAATTTAATAAATTACCAGTTACTACTTACTACAAAAAACAAAGAAAAAAGTTAGCGAAATAGCTAACAGATCCCACAAGAGCTCTATCAGATTAAGATCGGGCGGTTGTGGGAGCTAATTCAATAAATTCAGCTTTCGGTGGCGAAATTGTTGCTGTATAAATACCCCTTATACACATTAGATGTGTGTTTGGGTTCATTGCCGTGCTGATACGTAAACCCTCGTCCTATTAGTTTTAGTCCAGATGGTATGGCATGTTTCACCAATAACGAGAGACAGTCGAAGCGATCCATTCGACTCGTAATTTCGACCAAATCTCCAACTAAGTTGTTACCAAAATAACCCCATATCATCACAGAACCACCTCGTGTGTTATTGTAGGAACAATATAGTCTGGGAGCAGTTCTTCAGCGGGAGGACACCGGACGTAAACTCTCCTTTTCGATTCAAAAATTTCGAATTTCGATTCGTCTGACCACAGGGCTTATTTTCACTGTGACATTTGCCAATTCTGGTGGTACTTTGCCCAATTAAGTTTATTTTTTAAGATTTGTAATCGAAAGAAGTGGTTTTTAACAGCAATTCTGCCATTTAACCCCTGATCTGTTAGGCGCATTTTTGTTGTAGTCAACGACAATTTATTTTCCGAGCGTTGTTCACTTGTGCTTAAAATAGTCCCGTCGACTTACTATTAATTCCTGTATATTCATCCTGATTCGCAATGGTGACCGGAGTGAGCCCCTGACGATATGGGATAAGTTCTACCCAGTTTCTTTAAATCACTTCAGTGTGTATTGCACGGTAGCATTCATTGAATTTATAGAATGACAATGGCTGCTCTTAACTCAATCGCCAGTTCACACATTCTGCTTATTTTTTATACCTTTGAAAGTACAGTATTAGGACAAGGTGTGTACAAAAAAATTTCATCGAAAATAGCATTGCAAGCCCTTTTTTTTAATTGAATAAACTCATCGACCAAATACTTTTGGCCTGTAGTGTACATAACTCATTTTTGTAAAAGAGTGGATTTATCTGTTTTTGCATTTAGACCCCTCATATCTAAACACATCAAATGATTCTATCACCATTGACCGGTTGTTAGTGACAAATCCAGAGTTTTTTTTAAATCAAACATAGGAGTTATCATTGCCCAAATACAAACTTTTAAAAATTTGGTGCGAGGCAGTTGGTTACATGCTGTGCGATATAAGTTTACAATATATATTTTAATATGTTATATTTTATTGAATATAATTTCAATCTTCAGGATTCCATTTTTATTTTTCGTTTAAAATATATGATTTTTTTTTAAATAAATTTTTCAAACTTAAATTTTTTTTATTCAAAAAAAGGCTTTCATAAGAATAAAAATAGAAATACAAAGATTTTCTTTTGCCTTGATATTTATTATGCAGTGCTGTATATATAAATAACAAAAGGGAAAAATCTCCTTATAGCTATAACTCCTACCCTGTATGTTAATAATTTTTTATAAGCTTATACGAAATAAGGATACATATATCCTTTTTATGGATATATGCTTTATACATACAATATATACATATATGTATGTACATATATTCAAATTCATGATGATATGATTCAATTTTCTTTTTATTCAATTTGATGGAAAAATCATGTACCATTTTTTTCTCGTTTTCATTTCGAGATATGTATTTATTTTAAATTGAACGAAATTTTGATTTTAAAAATATTTATTTTTTGAAAAATTGTATAATAAAAATAAATTGATCAGCTTATGTAGTTTTATCGCGATATATATGAACGAATTGAAACTTTTACTTTTTCTTTTAACTTTGCAGCTTATTTCGGTGGAAAATCTTACTCGATTGGATATCGATCGAACATATTTCCTGTATGTCGGAGTTCAACCCCTAAATGTACGTGCTAATCAAAATATGTATAGTCATTTATTTTTGACATTCCAATTAAATAATAAATTTTCTTTATTTTCCATATTTATATATGACCCGAACCCTCTCTATACACTTTCATATTTTATTATTTCAGATTTCCTGAATTTCACTGAAATATTGAGTTGTCACCGAGAGAACAATGGCTGTAATCATTTTGTCACAATTGTTTTTCTATTATTCTACATAACTATTTAACTAGTTTATGCCCTTTTTGTAATATAAATATAGAAAATATATGAAGAGGGACCCGGCAAAGGATATACATTTCATTTTGTGATTAGACAAACAGTTTCTTTAACCTTTCATTAATTGCAAAAACGATTTCATCCCACAGGAATATATCAATTTTCTTCTTACGCAGACGAGCAGCATTCATTGAGTAACAGAGTCGAACCACTATTGGGAATTGTATATGACTCAGATTTATAAAACAAAATTTCATCAGTTTAGTGATTAATGATTAATTATATTCCTAAATATTAATAATTATACAAGTTAATAAAATTTTGGGAAATGATTTATGTTTTTATAAAACGCCATTAATTTAGTGCGCCCTTAACTGTAAAATGATCTAGTATGTTCATTGCAGGAACTGTATGTCAATCAATTTTTTTTTTTAAATCGTGTACCACTTAAACCAGCATCATCTCTTTGAAACGTAAAATTTGTATCACACAATCAATTCAAATCGCATTACTTCCATATGTCATGCCATGACATTTATAAATCAATTTTCCGTGTTTAGACGAAAAATAAAAGTCATAATTTTCTAATTTTCAAAGAAAACAAAAAAATTTTATGTTTCATGACAGAAAATTACCATTATCTCATGTTTGAGATAAATTAAATTAAATACAGTAACAATAACAACATAAAGAAGCAATGGTAAGGGAAATGGAAAATTGTGTTTAACTATATAGAAAACAAGAATATACATTAAGTGGAAAATCATAAATTAAGAAAATTAGTTTTCCTGTCTTATTTTCCTTTCTAGTGGAAACGAAATATAATTAAAAATCATTTTTTGATGGTTTTTCATCACTCATGGGAATTATGAAATACAAAAACAACAAACAAAGTGATACATAAATTATATTTTAAGTACTCGTGTTATATTAGCGAATAACGTTTCACTCGATATAGAGGTTTGGAAAATTTTAAAATAACATCCATCAATAAAATATTCAGTTAAAAGAAAGTGTGGCCCTAAAAAAATATGGCTCGTTAGAGAAGCACGGTTTCGTGATCGCTGTTACAAATCTTTACCTTTATTGTAAAAATAAAAATATTAGAAACAATTGTACTACCATAAGTAATATTAAGGACAAAGCCGTAACTACTATGGCTGTAAATCTGAAAATTTGAAAGTGGACGAACATATATAAATAACATATGACACGTTAAAAACACCCAGTCGCAACTTTTTTACTGGCCACCACCAGGAATCGAACCCGAGACCCCCGAATAACAGAGCAAGCACTCTACTTACTAAGCTAACGAGGGCGACAAGTACAAGAGTAAATAGCAAGTTGCATAACATTCACGAGTTACAGTAAACTGAATTATTTTTATTTAAATGAAATTAATGATTTATCCGTCCGAATTGTCGGAGTATTACACTGCACTGCTGTACTGTACCACCTCTAGTAAAATCTATATTCTCTTCATATAAAATGTAAAAGTGAAATCGACAATGGCCGGAACGTATACCTGAATATGTATATCTCAGAGATATTATATTGAACGTAAAATTTAAATATGAATTGAACATTGAATAATTTGCAGGAGTTGTTGTGCGATGTGAACAATTGTGCTACATTGCCGCTAGAAACTGCACTTTAAAATTCTCAGATGGGATCTCGCCGTCGAATGTAGATTAAAATTTCTTTGGTGTTACAAATAACTGGTTCAGTTGAAAATGTTTTATTTAGCTGGCCATCTGGAGTAGTTTGCGTATGTACAGTCCCTGTGCATTGAATTATGATGTATGAACACTATTGGTTTTTTTTAAATTTCTAATTTCTGCTATTGTTTTATATTTATTTTAAAATATTTCAAACATCTGTTTTTATTTTAAGATTATTTGACGACATTCCTAAAAGGTCACAATAAAATTATTACCTGGAAAAGGACTAAAAACAAATTCTACTTTAAGTTTATCATCTCATTTTATGTTTGACGTGCAGTTTGACAAGGTGTTTTTAGAAATTTTGTGGCTGAGCTAATGTAAGAAATAGTCTACGTAGAGTAATTTTTATCATTTAGTTAAAAAAACTCGTGTTTAAGTTAAGGTGTGTGTGTGTTTTGAAAGTCTAGACTGAAAAATTTATTTTCAAAAATTTTTTGAAAAAAGGACCTAAGCAGTGAAAAAAGCAGTGGAAAAAGTTTTTTGCTCATCAGTAAGTAATTTGGCAAAGATTCTTCAATCTGGAGGTACATTTTATGAGACCAAAAGAAGAAACTGTAAGGAGATCAGGAAGACAATGCAAAGAACAGGCCGGAAAACTATTCAATCAGCGTTAGAAAAGCGCAGAGCAACTACGAGCGAGCTACAAAAGCGCACCTTATTGAAGAAGGCATGAAAATATCAGCGATGACATTGCGACGAAGGCTATATGAAAATAATTTGAAATGCCGGCGTACAGTAAAGAAATCCAGACTCACTGATAATTTGAGCTTTATTAAAACCCAGTCCACCCTAAAAATAAAAAATATACATGCATATTTTGATAAAATACTACAGTTTTTCACTTTATTAATAGTGTTCATAATAACAGGGACCGTTTGTGTTTCGAGGCAGGCCTCCACTTGTTTAATTTTATTTTCAAACTCCCGGAACTGGCGAACTCTAGAGACTCGATTACTCCTCTCAGCTCTTTAATTTAAAGATCAAGAGTGTTTCTGGTCTAACTCGACAGCCTGGTCTCCATACTTCGCTCGTAGTTCTGTTAATTGTGTACTTTGTTGCTTACACGCAGCTCAAAAATTTGTGTCATGCGGAGTTGCTCAAATTTTGCACCTCGCTGTACTTATTTAGCGAACATTCCATTCAATTTAAGTAAAAAAGCCTGACATATCTCCCTTGTCCAAGAAGGTTCGGTACTGTTATTGTTGTTGGTTGCTTTTGTTTGTTGAACCGCATTGATGGTATTTGCAAAATTCCACTTCGAATTTGCAAATGAAACACTCAGCGATTTATGTTACAAACTTTCCAACACCATTAATTTCTGCAGCAATCCACTAATTTCACAAGTTTACTGCTCACTAATTCACTTTTACAATTTACAACTTTTCACACTATTCACTTTTTACTTTTAGACTTGTAATGTTCATTGGTTAAATTACAACTGTTTTAGCGTCCCAAATTGCTCACACTTATATACTTGTCGCTATCGCTTTTTAAGATTATTCCGCTCCACTTGGAGTGTCATTCTAAAATACAATTCTCATCAGTAGTGGAAGACTGCTTATTGCTGAAATATCGAAACCTAATTTATTTTGAACTGAATAACTTCTCCACTAATTCGGTTACACGAAGATTTTTATTCTGCGAACTGGATGCAAATCAGTTTCGTGTTGTGCTTTTAGAAAATTTCGTTTCTGGTGAATTGTCGTTTTCAGTGGATCGTCGTATGATAAATGGGATTTCTAAATAATGGATGAATAGGTAAAATTCTGAAATTCGGTCAACATCGTAAAGGTATTCAAATTTGGAATATGCCAAAAGAAATTCACTCGTTTATTAAACATAAAGGACCCATTAGTTTTAAACAAGAGTTTTTTAAATACATTTACAACTACAACCTAGACACTAAAAGAGTACAAGACAAAAAAAGTCCAAAATAAGAAAAAATGTTTGGTATACTTGCGGCCCTATTCTGGCTTCAAAATACTTTCAAAGCATTTCTGACTGAATTATATTTTTCAGGCCAATAAGTTTGGTGCAAATATTTTCAAAAAATAGATCGATAAATTGTAAATAACTTTTCCCCATGAAAATTGTTGGGAGCAATAGCTTTTCATTTACTTTTCATCAAAAATATTTACACCAAAATTATCCTCTTATCTAACCGGAAAAAACAACTTAGAGCAAGCCAGAATAATACTGAAATTCTGATAAACATGAAAAACAACCCAAAATCTTAACAAAATGAATATTAATTTACTTTGGACAGTGTGTAAATGATATCCCGCCAATTTTGTGACTCCTAGAATGATCTTCTGGTAACAGTTCCAGCTTAAACTCGCCTATGATTAAACTTATAGGTTCAAGACCAAGAGCGACCAGAAATTAATAAGAAGTCCTCGACCGGGCGGTATAGAGGCGTAAAATTTGCAAATAAGGTTACATAAATCTTGTGAAACTTCTATATTTCGTCTTAAATTAAATGGCTCTCTGGCCAGCATCTATGTACTTTTCAAGTTAAAGGCGGCTGCGTTTAAACTTGTCAATAAGCATAAAATGCTATGGGGAAAGAGCCCCGAATAATAAATCAACCATGTTTGGACAAAGTGAAGAAAAATGTACGATACAGGGGTCCGGAGCTATTGTACAGACGGATTAAGAAAGTAAGCAAGTGGGCTCCCTGACTTCAAGCTCAAACGACTGCAATGCTTCAGCATTGACGACCTTGACTTCTGGAGCACACAACCAATGCTGTTACACATATGAAGCAGTATTTTTAATGGTGACCTGAACATTTTGTCACATATAATAGTTACTATTGATAATTAATACAACAACACGCTACAAAAATAACCCATACACAAAGTACTGTATACCCAGGTTCAAATCCCGATAGGGGCAGGATACAAAGAGAATTTTCATCAACCAATTACGGTCTGTGATGGAATAGAACACATCTATGACCCCCTGTTGGAGCGCAAAACGCATCGGCCATCTTCCATGCCAGTATAGGCTCTCATGGAGCTATGCAATGTGCAGATGGTGATAAAGTTAGACCTATAGCCGTACGTTCTCGAATTGGCTGGCAACGGCGTAAAAGTAAGGACGGAAAAAGCAAACCACGAAAGAGTTGGAAGAGCCTTGCCCCAGTACCACATACATCCTATTACTAAAACAATTGGTACAAAAAATTTTTTGTGTGAAGAATTTAGAATTGGTGCAAAATGCGAATATAACAAAATAAAAATGTTGCTTTGGTACGATAGAAAAATTTGGCACTTCGGAGGAGATATATGCTATAAGCGCTTCATTCCTACATAAAAACATACACATTTTTGAAAAATTTTGGAATCTTAATATTTGCTGTTTTAATTTGAAAGCAGTTGAGTTTTAATTTTTTCTAGAGAAGCGGGGGTTTGGGAACAGCCCCGCCATCCTCTAATGTATAAGGTAAACTAAAATAAGGCAAATGTCATTTCTACCCATTTCATGATAGTGTAATTCAAATTTTTCTAATTAAAATTAAGTTTTGATAAATAAAAACCACAGATTTTTATTTATGAATGAAAAAAAAATATTTTTGGAAAACTGAAAGTTTTCCCGAATATGGCTTGTACCTCCTAAAAATGATAGATACACAATCCTATAAAGAAAGTTTTTAAAAAAAATGTTCATCTTACCCGATTTCGGCGATGTTACGTCATCTAGACTTACGCCTTATTTTGTAATAAACAGTTGTAACAATTGTTTTAGTAATGGAATTTATGTGGTACAGTAGTTTGTGTATGGGTTATTTTTGTAGTGGTTTTTCTTGTAATATTCGCATCGCATGTGTATTTGTTTTATTTTCGTAATTATTAATTTTTACTATTTTCAGGGAACCATTTTTAATGATACTTCCAAAACATACCTTCGGTAAATGCGTATGGTTTAATCAACATCGTAAAGTTGACATTTGTTTGTTGTGACGATTGTTTCCTTGAATACACAGGTTCAGAGACGATCATACCCTTGTATTCCGGAGCTGTAAGGACATATGCACATGTTGTAGAATGTGAAACATGTTATCCAAATGAACAAGATTTGAAGAAAAATAAAAGAAGTCGTCACTCGGGTTGGTCAGTGCTCGTCACCGAAGAATTTACTTGCACTTTGATAAGTTCTGCCAATATATGTAACTGGTCCACCCGCAAGACAACTTTCTATAAAAAATTTAATAAGAGGTAAAATTAGCGCTTTCAGGAAAGGTTTAATTTTTGGATCTTATAGCAACAGAGTTGTAAAATGTCAATAAAAATACCTTTCAATCTTTTCAAGCATTTTCGCAAAACCAACATGAACTAAAATAGGAGGGTTATGCACTTCATTTATGAAATATGAGTAATCAAATTATGAGGATTGCCATATATAAATTCTAATTTCTTAAATCAGTTAAAGATAAAGAAATATGTTTGATTTGCAGGAGAAACGAGAATTTTGCCCCAGAAGTTTATCCGTAATTTAATGTTAAGCCGTTTATTTCATTTATGAAAAATCTCATCCATCTGGACTCTCGATAGTGCATCTACAATCCTTAATGCTAAAATCGAAACTTTGATATTTCAGGCTGCATCGCGCTAGTCTGTCTGTGAGCTCGTTTGGGAGACTCATAAACCATTTAAGACTGGCGTATTCTTGAAATCGGTGGAAATTTCTCCAATCGGAATACAATTTGCTGTGAAATTCTCTATAATTATTGGATTTTTTCGCCGGCTACTTTAATCATTTTTTGAAATTTGTTTTCAAGTTTACTAATATGTCTCCCTACTTAGGAAATATTTTCGAGTCGATTTACTGATTCGGAATTATTCCCTTAGTAGGGGTTGTTTTAAAGTAGTCGGCGAAAAATCCAAAGGTCTCATGTATAAATTTTGTCTGACAGACATAAATAATAATCGCTCTGATTGGTTAATATTTTTTTGTCTTACGCGTTAAAAACAAAATTCACACATAAAATTTTGTCGTGTGGATATTTTTTTGACATTTTATAAACCAAGTGTTAGCTACTTATTATTAATTCTATCATCTTACAGATTCGTGATTGCTTTAAAAGTTTTATTTAATTTGTTTAGGTGTTGGGGTTCTGGGGCTGTGCCAAACATCCGTTATTGTTCTTACATATTGCAGATTAGCTGTTTTTGAAACCATGGAATTAGCTACACCATAGATATGCTGTTTTGATTAAAAATTAGATTCCGATTTCAGAAGCAGTTAAAAATTTTTAATGATCAATTTTGTAGTATAGAGACCTCTGTTTTTCCAAACGCTTGGCTCCTTTTTTAGTTAGGCGTTTTAGTAAGAATTTTTTTAATTATTAGTATTGCATCCGGTGCGTGGTTAATTATTAATTTTAATTTTTTATTATTTTAGATCTTTCTTTTAGATTTAATTAAAAATAGGTATTAACGAAAATTCAAGAAGATAAGTATGCAGAATTAAATAACAATTTTTAATTTTCAGATGAACGGAAGTTTTCCAGTTACATTATTAATAATTATTTTGTAGTTAGAATTGTGTCGTCATTGTGTTACTAACTATCGACTACTTAGGTGCCTGTAACCGGGTCGAGTCTCTCCTTACTAACATAACCTTTCCTATCCCTCGATTTTGTTATGTGTAATAAAGGTGTTCGGTGGGCCCCGGCCATATCTGGGATTACTTGTCAAATGACTTGGCCGTACATCTCAATCAAATCAATAAAAATTTTATAAACCAAGCAACCTAAAAATTTAGCTTGGTTTATAAAATGTTTTATTTTTGTTCTTTTTAAATTTTTTTTATATTTTAAGCCACAACTACACGAATGCACATATCGACCAACATTGGTGAATTTTATGTTTGGCAAATATTGGTAAAATATAGCAATTGACAAACTCTACTGTCTACACGATTTGTAGTATTTGTTTTTTCCTTTGATCTTTTTTGAATAACCGCCTATTGAGCGAATGTGCGCCAATGTTGGAAAAATGTAACCTTGATTTGAATGTGCCGTTTGGTTTGTGGCTACACGATTTGTTATTTGGACAAATCCGCCAATGTTGGTATGTATTTGCATTCGTGTAGCTGTGGCTTCGTGTAGCTGTGGCTTTAGATATGTATGTATTCTTTTGTTCTCACTGCCCTCAAATCTATACAAAATTGCCCAATGTTCAATTTTAAATTTTTATCGTACGATAAAAAAATATGGCCGACCTTCAACCAATCAGCGATTATTATTTATGTCGGTCAAAATTATGTCAAAATTTGTCATGAATCGTCGCCTTAATATAGAGAACTATTGTGCCAAAACACATTGTATTCCGATTAGGAAAATTTCCAACGATGCCACGTACTCTTGAAATCGGTGGAAATTTTCCCTAGGTATCTCTTTGTATAATAACTATGAACTAGCTCATTTTAGACAGTGACAGTGTAGTTTTCCAACACTTTAAATTTTCGGGAATCAACCCTATATGGGTATCAACACATGTTGCTTTTCTCTCAGGTAGACTGGTTATGACTTAATTATACGTATTTTGTTTATTTTAGAGTATTTTAAAAAATAGTATTCATATCCATAAACTAAACTTTTCTTATTTTTTATATATTTTCGAAATAAGACTACACTTTTTCACTATTTACATTTTTTCGGGATATTTAATCATAATCTAATTAATAATTTTTATTTGCACAGACTCCACGCAATTCATCATCCATTAGCCAATCCTTTATTTCTTTTCTATCATAGTAAACAGTAATAAAAACATTTGTCTCTGAGGTAGTAGCTCTTCACCAGACGGGGTACTTGTCACTCGAGGAGTTCCCCAAATTTCGGTGTAACTTCAGTTTTTTTTTATTTTGCGTTTTTTTCCATTTATTCTTTTACACGGTATAAACCAGGAGCACGCAAGACTGAAGTTCTTCACGACCCAAAATTCTATCCCAAAAATAACCGTGAGTGAGACCTCTGCGTGTTTAGAGGAAATCTGCGGATTGGCTTCGTGCCACCTGTTTAACAAAGTAAACAAAAAAACTCAGTACATCAAATTTTAAAATTTTCCAATATTCTATTTTTCCTCCATTTCTTAACGAACTATTATGAAATTTGGTTAGTTTTTGACAAAATTTATAATTATTGATTAAGGAGAGACTGAACAGATACCGGAACTTATTTATGCTTCAAACCAAAATCAATCTAGAAATCAAATTTCATAATGTTTGGTTATAGAAATGACCAAGCTTAGTCCAGCATGAACAGATCCTAAAATGTTGTTCAAAATTTACTTTAGAGTCCTTAACCAATACAACTAGCAATATTTCATCACAAATAGAGGAAAAAGCTGGAACATTGTAAAATTATAAAATTTCATATAGCTAGTTTTTTTTTGGGAGGTCAATTTGTCCATTTCAAGAAGACTTTTAAGATTTTATTCCGCTGGATTGTTTTATTTTGTGAAAAAGTAGAAAATTAATAACAAATTTCCGCTGGTTACAAAACAACAACAGTTTACCACTTTAGAGTTGAGTTGGGTTACTCCACACAAAAAAGTTAAGTTAACTATACCACCCATGCTCCTCACAAAATATGTGAAAAAATTATTTAAACTGTTTGAGTAAACCAGGATAAATATGTGAAATATCGAAAAACGCGAAACGTCCCCATTACTCAAGTAACCAACACAACCCCCCAATAATCGGAAAACGCAATAATTACACCACGTGCGTAAAGCATCGAATTTATTACGCAACAAACAACAAAGTTTTGCTCAAAGTTTTTACCCGAAAATTTTTCCATGTATAGGATTAAATCATTAGTGTTAGGTTAGATTTTTCAGACTGTAAATAAATAAATAAATACAAAACCTATTAATTCACAAACGAAGTGTATGTAATTTTTAAAAACTTCTCCCGAAAAATGTTTCCCGAATTTTCCTGAATTTAAAACCGTAAACAAAACACCATCAAGGAAGAAATGGATTTACGCAAATGTTCAAAATTACCAATTTACATCTTTAACAAGTTCTAAACAACAAATAGTTGTGGACGTGCTTATCCTCTCAATATTTTTTTGTTTTGTCCTAAAGTTTAAGATAGACAATTGTATCCAGTGTTTGGAGGCAACATTAATTTGTCTAGTAAATAAATAAAAAAAAATATAGAGAATAAAGCGCATGCGTCTTAATAAAATTATTCCTATGAAAATCTATACGAAACATACAAAAATAAAAATAATTTACGAGATATCTGTAAGGAAAATTATAAAAATATTCTGCACAGGTAGAGTGGGATGGTCAGTAAATCTAATAAAGGTAAGCAAAAATATGGCATGCATGCTTTTTTTGATCCAAAAATTTAACAATTCCTATAGGACAGCTCTACGGCACCTGGTTCATGTACATACGTAGATTAAAATGTATAATAAAAATATTTTTGTTTATATTAATTAAAACATAATATTTTATTTTGTGTTAATAAAAAATATGTATATTAATAGAGGAAAAAACAATAAAAATTTATTTAAACAAATTAAATTATTTAAAATCGTAATTAAAAATATTTTTATTTGAATTTACAGTGAACATAAAATGAGGTAATTTCTCGTATATATATATAGAAAATTGGACCATAAGCTGCCATAAACGATAAACATAATTATAAAGCATTAATTTATTTATTTAATTTAGAACAAAAAAAAAATGTTTTGAATAAATAATGAGATGAAAATTACGATAAAAAATCGAGAACTTATTTTTTCCTTCCTTTATCATTGTGAAGATAACACAAAAAAATGTGAAGGTGGGTTTGTACCAAAAAAATGTTTTTTTTAACCTAACAAAAAAAAAATTTATTATAATTAAAAAAAAAAAATTAAAAATAATGAAAATAAGCAAAACTGGAAAATGCAATTAAAAAAAATCCGGAATATCTCATTCCCTAGTGGTGATGAAGTCAAGACAAACATAAAAATGTTTCCTTGTTTCTTAATTTCTAGGTCCGGTTGCCGATTTTTTTTTTCGTAATTTTAATTTTAATTTTATTATTATTTTTTTAATTTGACTTGTTTTTTTTATTATTATTAGTATTATAAGACCATTTTTTGTGTGCTTTGATGGAATAGAAAGCCGTCCATTTCGACCTTATAAACATAATTACAATAATTTGAAATTATTTTTTGTTTTGCGTATTTTATTAATTAGATTCTATTAATTATTTTCGTTTTTTTTATGCGGACCAAATTATATATAGAGGGTATATACATTTATTACACTATATAGTGCGTACATACTCAAACCAATTTAACATCCCTGCAGTTTTAGGGGTAAAATCGCGACAATTGTCTCTTATTTGTAAATATTTTACCAGAATTTCTTCATCCGAATATATATATATAACATATATAAATCCATTTTAATTTAATTCACCCAACAAATAGCATAAATGTATACAACAACAAAACAACAACAAAAAAAAATCACTGAATCATTAAGGAAGTATCTATTTCATAAATTAGAGTTATGGCATATGTGTAAACATAATAAACTGCATAAAAACGATAAAAATGAAAATGGAAAATGATATCAGTTTTTTTGGTTGATGTAATACGCATCTTATTTAGTTCTGGTATTGGGGTTAACATAATCATATTTGTATGATAATTTCATCTAATAAATTTAAAACGTTTTTTGTGATTAATTGAAAAGTTTCGTATGCAGCACAATATTAAACGGTCGTTTGGCGAGGGTGAATATTAAGAGGAAACCAAAATTGAACCATACGTGATACAAGACACTGTATATGTCAGTAAGAATAACTGAACCATCCTACTAATGTGTAACAGACAAATTCTACAGCATTTCGAATTTATTTATTTAGAATAAGTCGAAAAATTTGACTTGAGAATCTACAAAAAATTAAATACAGTGCATTTTCACATTTTTAAAAATCAATTAAGTCTTGTTTTGCTAAGACAAACGCCGAAGAAACTTAAAATTTCTTAAGGTTCTTCGGATTATCTGAACTCTCTTCAATTTGAGAATCCGGTCTCAAAAGAAAACCGCATTCTCAACTGACACATGCCGCTTCTAATTTTGTCGTATGTTTTTCGGATTGAAAATCGGCCAGTAACTTTCCAAAGAGCAATGAACAACGTGCTGCGCATGATCTTCTAGTAAAACAACGTCGCGTCTATTTAAACGATAATATTATTCTAGGAGAAAATCTCTTTAACCATATAAATAATCTAAAAGTAGTACAAGAAAAACAGTTCCAATTTAATTTAAAAATTTAACTTGACAAATGCGTCTTGAAGGAATGTTTAGGGCTCAGGATGGCGTACCCCATAACAAAGATAAAGTAAACAAAAATATGGAGTGGTCATTACCCAAAAGAATATTAAACAATGTCTTGACCTCGCGAGATACTTTATAGATTATTCAAAAATCGCCAAACACATGACTAAATATTTAAAAAAGATGTAAAATTGGACTTTATAGATCAAGAATATGTAACTTCAATCGAGACGATTTAACATAGCCACGGATCTGATGCTCACGTATCCTGACGTTGGCAAACCATTCGTTTTGACAACTGATGCTTCAAAGTACGCTGTAGGGGCAGTTCATTCTCCATAATTTAGACAATAAAAAAATACAGATATACCTTTACGGAAAATAAATTAACTCTGGTAACCGATCACAAGCCACTTAAATTTAAGTCATCCGAGAAAAATTCCAAGATCCTAAGATGAAAACTGGCATTTGAGAACTATGACTACGATATCATATATATTTAAGAAAAGGCAAAACCCATGCCGTTGCAGACATAACATATTTAGTAAATGCCAACAACAAATGCAACTGAACTTAACGATAATGAAACTTCAGATCGTACTTTAAAGCAACTTTTCAAATATAGACGTCATAATTTCAGAATAAATTTTTAGAATTTTTTCTAAGAGACATCATTTCGAAGAAACATGCGAATGAGAAGGCACAACAAACTTCATGAAGAACTATCACAATGGAAAAATGCAAGAATCTTTTAAGCAAAACTTTTCTCAGAATGACCATTTGGTTTTCGTCACCGAGATGGTCGAGGTTATGACAGCTCGTCAGGATGGTATAATTGTTAAAGAGCATGTAAGAGCTCATACAGGAATAAAAGAAGTGAAAAGCCAAATTAAAAGGTCATATTTCTTTCCCAATATAACTATAAAGTCATGTTAACGCAAGCAACACAGAGCCACTTCCGATGTTGACCGTTGGAAAAAATGCATCAAGAGATATTTAGTATTAACAAAATCAATTTACTTTCAATTATAAATTCATTTTTTAAAAAAATTACAAATGGTCCCGATTAATACAACACATCTAGTTGATATAGCCACATTCAGAAAATATTTCTCACTATATTTGGAACCCCAAATAGTATTATTTCTGATTATGAAACAACCTTCCAATCTGTACAATTTGCAGAGTACCTCAATCGCGATAACGTCAAATTAGAGCATTCCTCTTCTTTTGAGTCAAACGGAAAAATAGAGAAGACTCATGCAATCGTGATTGAGCTATTCAACACGAATAAAGATATTATACAACAACTCTGTGCATTCGTCAACCAGTTTTACGCCAATTGAGGTTATGTTTAATCAAACAACCCCAATTGAAATTCAGGCAGAGTCGAATATTATATTTAAGAATGGAAATAATAATGTAGAAATAACTAAGAACAAAATGATAAAACTTAGTATGTAGTACAAAAGAAGGACATCCATGGACGACTTGATCAATCAACACAACCACAAGTTTCAAATCAATGAAAAGATATATCAACGAATACAGCTAATCACAGAAAATGTAATTAAATCAATATCGACCACAACAATAGTTGTTATGAACTTGAAGGATATCCAGATGAAAGATATCCAAGAAGCCATAGTCCAGACAAAATCAGAGTTACCAAGTAACAAAATCCCCTCGATACGAGAAAATATTTGGATAATGGATTTTAATAACAAAACCAAGTTGTCATCGTTTCATTACCTAATGAGACTCTTCAGTATGTCACAGCTAAGTTCGTTACATATTACATGTGCCTATAATAGTGCGCCATTTTAAGATCACCTGCAGTTATGAATTATTGCGATGGTTCCGACAAAATGCCAAATGCCTTGAACCAATAGTTGATTGAAAAGAAGCCACAAAGGATTTTTTCAATTTTTTAAATCTCTTAATAATGAAGTTGGTATACCATTCGGATCGCACCCATCTATATAAGTTTCTAAAGCGTTATGTGTATCTTCCGCAGCAATTTGTGGTATTTGAAGGACGCGTTGTTGCCATTATTCGGGTAACCATTAGTTTCACGCTTTGTTTTAACCCATAAATTCCCGATGTATGATATATCATAGGCAAATCACTATACTTACTTAACATCTTCTCTCTTGATACATACATGAATACATATATTTTTTTTTTATCTTAGGTGGTAGATAAAAAATACATATATTTTTTTTTTTATCTTAGGTGGTTGAAGATGGTGTATCATCGATGTGCATTAAGGACTAAATGGATCGTCGTTGGAAAGTACAGACTTTATAAAAAACTAGTTGTGTCATTAACTTTTATTGTGTGTTATGTAATTTTTTACAAAAAGAATAAACTAATTAATTAAATTTTAAAAAATATAAAAATTATAAGTCACAATTAAAGGAATTATAGTGAAATATCTGTTATATAATTTATACATGTTATCTAATTATATAATGTTTTTTTCAAAAATAATTCCGATTTACCTAAGATCCGTTAAAATCTGGAAGACATTACAACCTGTCATTTTATATTCACACATTGTGTGGGTTGTACTTAAATTGAAGCATAAAAAAAAATTCTCTGGTAGAAAAAGGGGTATCGTGTAACTTGAAGGTTGATTTACATATGCGACGTGCAGCGTATGACGGGAGCTTTTAATTAACCAGAGACGAATATTTTGACATTCGACACACGGCGCGTGCCACACGTCGAGAGATGGTTTATTATATATTTTTAGTACATTTTGTTTTGTTTAGACAAGAGTTTGCCGTGTGTTGCAGTTATTGGGCTACATACTCGATCGGCTAGCAAGCAAGCAATTTTATAGCCGAAATCCCGACTATTGAATCAATTTTATCAAAGAATTTTGAATTTAAGGGGACATATAGCACCTTCAAAAATGAAAAAAAAAAGTTTTTCAAAGATTTTTATTTTTTGAATTAAAAGAGATATCTTAATGAAACTTTCCATTGACATTTTATTTAACTGAAAGTATACAAAAAAAAATTTTGTATAGATTTTTTTTAGCCCACTGTCGTCTGCTACAAGGGTTTTCCAAAAACACTGGAAATTCGCGGCGTGTATCATAACTGTTCTCAGGAACGTCTAAAAAAACGGGGTTTTATTCAGCATTAAATCGCCCTTTTAATGAACTAAAAGGAAAAAAATTGGGTGAAAAATAAAAAAATGACGGAATTTTTTCGAAAATGCAGCTTTTTTGCCCCCTCCCCCCCAATTAGTTGTAACTCAAAAAATTGAAAGTCGATTATTCCTTCCGTAGTTCATTCTGAGCAGAAATATATGTAGATCAATTTTAAAAAATGATTTTTTAAAAATTTGAAGGTGCTATGTCCCCTTATTTAAATTATATTTTTTCATAAAATTTTTGTTTATTTTTGCGATTGCACAGAAAAATTTGCGGCTTCAAAATATTAACATCAAATTTTTGTGTTGTTTTACAGTGCAATCGCAAAAATAAACAAAAAATTTAAAAAAATTATAACTTGAAATTCAAATTTCCTTGGTAAAATTGATTGAGTATAGCCAGGACTTCGATTAGCAAATTGCTTGCTTGCTAGCCAGTCGATCGGCTACCCCATTACTAAACACAACTAAAAAATTTTGACATTTGCTTGTCTCGAATAAGAACAAAAATTAAAATATAAAATAATTTATAAACTGCGAGGCGGAACTTATCACAAAATGTAAATTGTTGTCAAGCGTCACATTTATTTCCGCTTTCCACACGGCGCACGTCGCATATGTAAATCAACCTTGAGAAGAGTGAAATATTAAAATTTTTAAAGTATAAAAATATTCCCTGAAAATGTTATCTTAAGTTCTAAGTAATTTCTAAACATTTAGCATGTACTTCAAAGATTGCAGACGATTTTTCCATTCCAAAAATCATTCTAAGTTTATGCTAAGCATTTAGCTTGAATATCAGTGATATTGGTAGACTGATTAGACCCAAATGAATGTTCCTAGTAAAGCATATGACTTTTTAATGGGTCTGACAGGGTATCCCATGTGATTCAAGAATGCGATTATTTAATGAGCCTTATAGGTAGTGTAAAGTGTTACGCCTGGAAAATGTTTCATTTCAAAATTGGGTGGAGTGAAATATACGAGTTATAATTAAAAAAATTTGTAAAATTTAACTTATGTCTGAAAAAAGGCTCATTTGAATCGGTTCGACGATGGCTATTGCTAGAAATTTTTCAAGGTCAACATTTATATTAAGAGTTTGGGAATACTGGAATGAATTTTCATTTTAATTGGTTCATCGTTGATTACCGCTGGAAATTTTTCTATGTCAAGTTACATGTTAAGAGTTCAGAAAAATTGGTGGGAAAACCATCGACGATCTGATTCAACCGTTCCAAACATAACACTATAAACGAAAAATTTTCATAAATTTTTAAAATTTATATACGTGCATTTCATTCCTTCCAATTTTCTCCAACTCCCAACATAAAACTTCCAGCTACAACTATCGACGAAAATCGTCCAGCTATACAACTATCGTTGAACTACTAAAAGAGACCTTTTCCAGGTATAACACGTTATAATAAGTAAACTAATGTTAATTGTTTTAATACTTTTGATAAATTTTTGTTTGCACGTGTATTTTACTCCCAACGTGAAACCTGAAAAACTTTCCAGTAATTACAAACGACGATACAATTCAAATATGACCAATTCCAGATATAGCTCTTTAAACGTTAAGTTTTACACATTTTTAACCTTTAAAGATGTATTTCACTCCCTCAGTTTTTGAGAACTTCCAACTTGAAACTATATCTTTTCCAGACATAACACTCGTTTTTACAAATTTTTCGATTTTGCACGTGTATTTCACTATATCCAATTTTACCAAACTCCCAACGTGAAACATTACCTGGAAAATTTTCCACAGGTAGCCTTCGACGAACCGCATCAAATGAGACCTTTTCCAGGTCATAACATTTTCGACTTTTGTTGGCTGTAGCGACCAATATATGATGTTGTATTTGGACTCCTATAGTTTTGATATAAGGCGCAGAATGTTACTCATGTTGTCTTCTATCGTGATGTAGAACTTCTTTGTGCGGAATTCGATGATATACTGCTGTACTCGCAGACGGATGAGGAAGTCGACTCCAAAATGTCCTCTGTTCTGATAGCCGTTGTAGTGGAGAGACATATTTTTCTAGTTGACTTGTATGTAAAGGATAATTATTTTAATAAAAGAAAAATAAATTTTGTAAAAGCTCATCTTTTTGAAAAGCTACAAATACAATACAATAAACATATCGCTTTATATAAGGTACTTTCTGTACCAAGGAACCGAAAGGTACCTGATATATTGAAAAGAATTTTCTATAAAAAATAATAATAATGTAAATAAATTACAAAATAAACACCATGCAAGGATTTTCCAGTTTTTCACACGTAACAGAATAAAGGAAATTTTATATTTGCAGCGCAATTATGGACTGTATAAAGCTGGTTAGAACGGAACAACTTATCTCTCCGCACCAATTGATCAAAATCCAATAAAAAAACGTCTAAATCTTTCAAAAAAGTTTTTTGTTGTTATTGTTGAAATGAAAACCCATAAATTATGAGTTTTAGCAATAATTCTTATGACCCCTTTCACTTCAATTCGCTGTTGTATACGTTTATATTTTTTTTTTCGTTCGTTATAATTTATTTTCCAGTTTTCCATTTAGCATCCAAAAAATAAAATAAAATAGAATTATTTTTTTTTATTGGAGTTCTGTGTTATATATTCTCTTCATGATGAAAAGAAAAAAAAAATAAATTGCCCAAACAAGAAATGAAAAATTTTCCTGGACTTTTCCTAAAAGTTTTATAATTTTTCTTTTTTTTCGGTTTAAAAAATCTAAAAATACAAGAATTGAAATTAGATGGATGTTGAATGGATTTACCTTTTTTTTTTATTTACATTCTTTTTGATTTGGTATACGGAACTGAATGAACGAGAAAAAAATGGATACCGTACTTTAGAACTAACCAAAGCGAAAAAAATGGTTCTTAAATTTTTTTTTTTCGTTCGTTCATTCGTTTTGCAAAAGTAATTTGAAAAACCCTTTTCTCGGAAACAAAGTTGTAAATGGATTTGTAATAGAAAGTTGTTTTTGATTTATTTTGCAAAATGTCAATAGATTACATCATTAATCTTAAGCGCTAAGTTGGTTAATACATGCCAGTATATCTTACATGTCGGCTACATTAAATTAAGGACTACTACATAGTATGAAAAAGGCCAAGTCGCGTTTTTAAACCATGATGGGTATTATACAGATAAAATACCTCGTCTTTGATGGAGTGCAGGAATCGTCCAAAATTAGAAGAATGGTCAAAAATAAATGTTTGTCGAATGACCTTGAAACTTTTTGCATGGTCATCGGGACATTTTAGCACTAATGGAGATGTGTCCGTGCAGAAAACTCAGGGGCTGCGGCTGAGCAATAAAATTTATTATTTTATTTAAAATAAGTGGTTGAAGTTAGGCCAAAGTGCATCCTATTGTAGTTTTATCCCGAAATCAAAATTAAGAAGAAAATTTATAAACCAAAATGTGTGTGAGGGATTTGTAAATTAAAAAATAAATATTATAAAATTTTATTGAATTCGGCCATTTATTTAACGATTAAGATGCCATTGGATATGTTGCATGGAAATGAGATTCTAAAATAATTTTTAGAAACAATTCTGGAATATGGCCACCTGGGACGGAACTTGGTCATTTTTTAATCGATTATGATGAAAATGGATATGGTGGAGGGAATGAAATTCTTAAATAATTTTTGGATTGAGTTCTGGCATATGACCACTTGGGACAAAACTTGGCCATTTCATATCCGATTTTTATGGGATCGGGTATGTTGGATGGAAGTGAGATTATAAAATTTTTTGAAAGAAGTTCTGGAATACGGCCACCAGGGACGGAACTCGTTCATTCTTAAAAAAAATCTGTTGTGATTTGGTATGTTGGACGGAAATAGGATTCTTAAATGATTATGGAAGAAATCATCCATCTGGGACGGAGCTCGGCCATTTGTATATCGATTTCGACGAAATTGGGTATATTGGATGAAAATGGGATTTTTGAAGATGCTCTTGAATATGGCCACCTGTGGCCCCATTCTGAATTCCCCGGGAATAAAAAACTGAGGAAAAATATTACATATAATTTCTGTTTAAATTATTTTTTTCTGGCATACTAAGGTAAAAAGTTAGAGGCAATTTATTGAAAACAAAATAAATATAAGAATCATTTCCCCTGCTAGTTTCGCTATGGGAATATTATTCCTGTTTAAACATCGTTAACATGCACCAATGATAGGTTAAAACATCGTACCCGTTAACATATTTTATGAATAGGAAGTAATAGATTTTATTTTTGTAACACCAAAATCACGAGAATTGTAAACACAATTTTGTGTGAATTAACATAAGTGCTGAACAAGTACATTGCTTTTATAATTTATTAGTGTAAACAACCATGTAATTTTGTATATAACCCGAATAATTAAAATAAATGAATTAAATTTTTACAACCAGTCAAAGTCTCTACATAAAAGATTAGTGAACAAGCTCTGACATACTGGAAGCGCATTAATCTGAAATAAAGTTCAATACACATCTATTTGAACCACATTCAACAAACATCTAAGTTGAATAATCAGAGCGCGAATTCGACAGTACATCTAAAGGCCGGACACAAACATTGGTCTAGTTCTAAACTTTGCAAGTTAGTTATTACCGGAATTAAGTGTATAATAATTTAAATTGTAAGTTAAAAGACTACTAGGAACATCGCCATGGACAACTACAGTGAATTAATGAATTATTCAATCGACATTATTGAAAAATGGGTGCAAAAAGCTGATGAAACATCGGTAGAAACTGGCAAGATTGGAGAACAACAACAAAAAGATGAGGAACCGGGTTTTGAATTGAAAGGCGCAAACAAATGGAAATACAATTGATCAAAAGGGCAGCACTAATGAAGATGATTCAGGTCAACCAAAAACATTGGGGCAGTGAGGTTATTACGAAATCATAGCTAAGGCAAAAATTAAACAATTTGAAATCCAAATGGAAGAGTTTATCGGCAGCGCATCCAGAAGCCGTATACGCAAGCCCAGGTAACGCCCAATACATTGAAAGCGACAATGATTGAAAAGTTAACTACGACAATATAACAGCAATGCTGGATGATAAATTTGAAGACTTGGAACAAGTAAAGGTATAGGACTTGTACAATTAACATCAAAAATCAAGCTGCCACAAATAGATGTTCCAATGTTTAATGGGAATTACCTTAACTGGAAAACATTCAGAGACATATTCACGCAGATTGTACATTCTAACAAGGATTTACCAAACGTACCGAAAATGCTTTACCTAAATAGCCATGTAACAGATCAGGCGGCCGGTTCAAGGGTAAGGTAAATAGTGGACAGGGCCAAGGAAATTCTACAATCAATCGCCAATTTAGGCGTCGACGTTAAAGGCTGGGACCCATTGGTATTAGAATTATTACTACCAAAATTAAATGCCAAAATTCAGAAACTCTTTGAGCAGAAGTTAGAAGATCCAAAAGAAATACCAACAATGCAGTATTTCTACAGTTTTTTTAGAAACGCGGTTCCCGTCGTTAAAGATGATTGGAAACAAATCTAAACAAGAAGGCGTTTCGTTTAATACCAACAAACCAAAATAATCAGCTAGAAACACAACTTACACTTACAAGAACTCGGTTAAAAACTTCGAAACGAATTTGTAACAAAGGCAGACTTATGTAAAAAATGCTTACTACATTTGGCCCACATAAGATTTAAAACAAATTCACAATGTAATATATGTAATGGGGCACCCATAATACACTGTTACATCAGCACACATCTGTAACAAGTGTGGCACAGCAACAGCAAGAAGGAGAAGACTTCGGATTACTAGCAACAGCAATTGTAAAAATTAAACTCGTTAATGGAAGAGAGGAATATGCCATAATTTTTATCGATAGCGGATCTCAATCATCATACATCAGTGAAACCAGTGCACAGAAGTTAAAACTTCGTAAACAAAGTACAGATTTGGTAATATCGGGAATCGGAGAAGCAAAAATAACCTCAACTAGTAAAATCAAGTAGTAAGATTTCTAAAAGTGTACACCAATTTTTTTACCCAGTATCAAAATAAATTAAATCTTTCCCCGGGAAAAAGGAATCTCGGAGACTTACCAGAATATGTCCACTGGAACGGAACTCGGCCATTTTTGAACCAATTATGGGGGGAATGAGTTGAATATTTATTTCATGTGCAGCGCGTCCTTTATCGTGGAGGATATAGGATGAGAACTGAGCGGCTGTTGAGTCACTAACTTCAACACAGGCGAGTTTTGTTAATTTGTGTATGGAAGCACCAATTGGTTCTCGGTAGAATACACATCTGTATGTAATGTATGCCTGGATATTGAGGGGTAGGTGTAAGGATGAGAAAAAGCTTGTAGAGAAGTCTATCGTATTTGTTTGTTTTGCATGTATTGCACCTTTGAACTAAGAAATCATTTCTCCTCTTCATTTTTAGGAAACAGTATTTTTCAATCAGTTTCCCCTTATTCTCTTGGGCATTGCGGTGTGCTCAGCGTTAGATGGATAATATTATATCTTCTTGCTCTTGTTCATTAGTAACATCTTGTACTAATTTCCTTGCGAAACAGTTTTGTAGTTACGAAAATGCAGTGGTCATATTTCTTGTATTTTCTCCAATTAAGGTGGTTCTATTGTGTTTGGTCCGTTTATCGTTCTAGGATTTAAATAACGTTTCAATATGTTTATTATGTCTGCATACGTGAATGGCGACTGAGTGAAAATATTTCTCTGTTTAGGATGAGTTGGTTTCTGAAGACCTTGAACTGAACGGAGGAGAACGTGGGAGGAGCTGTCGTCACTATGCTGAGTCTCTGATGTTGCGTTTATTTCTGATAATATCTGTGTTCTTGATAAGGCGTCTGCACTACTTGTAGTTGTATTCCTCCGGTTTGGCCTTCCAATGCTTCATTTTTCAGTTATTGTTTCTGTTACTCATCGCGTATACGTGAGTGGTTGATAGTCAGTCAAAACGTTGACTTTTCTAGATCTGTATAGGAAATAAAGCTAGACCGTAAAACTAGCTAGACCCAAATAATAGCTAACATCCCTTTCTCATTCGCTGCATAGTTTTCTTCGGCTTTGTTAAGAGTTCTAGATAGGAATATTAAACGTTTATTCTATTGAGATAATATGGCACGTAGGACAAAATTTGAGGCGTCGGTACTCAATTCAAATTATTTTTGAAAATCTGGGAAAGTTAACATAACGTCTTTAGGAATGAGCGAGTTCCTAATTTTTTTAAAAGCCATGACTTCGCTATACTTCCGGTTGATGATTTTAGTTTTTCGGAGAGATTTGGACACATGCCCGTACATGCCTTAAAGCGAAGTCTGGAGTTTACAATATTTCTGTAGTCTTGTTTAAATCGTCAATAAAATCCTGCCATTCCTATAAAATTGATTTTAGTTTCTTGACTGTTTTAGGTATGTGGAAATCAGCCATAGCCTTTCGTCTTTTTTGGGTTTGTTTTTACTCCATCCTTAGATATTATAAATACCAAAAATTCCACTTGATCTTGAAAAAATTCGCAATTGTCTAACTTAAATGTTAGTGTGCTCAAATATTATTTCCAGATTCAGAAACATAGCAACGTTTACGGAATAGTGGAATATTGACGGTGTATCCTTGAGTCCAACCGGAAGTCTGGTTGAATTCATTGGAGAATGAATTGAATTGAAAGGATTTGATGAAAGCCGCATTTGAGGTCTAACAAGATTTCATAATTTCCGGTATGGAATACCTATCTGGGATTTTGAGAGTGTTTAACATTTGGCAATCAATCAATAAATGATATTTCTTTATCCCCGATGCATCGCTTTTTTGGTTATAATCCACACTGGGGAATTGTGCGGGGATTTGGATGCTCTGATTTTTCCATCAACGAATAATTGTTGTATTTGTTGATTCTTAACATCTACTTTTAAACACATTGGGTAACGATATGGTCTGGAATATACAGATTCTGTATTAGTTGTAAGAATTTCTCCTCTTACTGTTGTGCTATGGGTCAACGGGTTCGGGATCAGAGAAGACAGTTTAAAATTTGAAGATGTTTCCATTCAATTTTTCTTTTACCTCAATTCCGATGGGAGTTCCTAATATTTATGTTGTTGACGGAGTCAGAAACATATGTATCAGTCAGATACAGGTCGGAGTAACAACCATGATATCTATAAGGAATTTGAAAATTTTACAGCTCTTCGGCACGTGTTCAAAAAACGGGAGCTCTTTAATCTAAAAAAATGGACAACGTTCAGTTGTTCTATTTGTATCTCCTCGCTATCACTTCTGCAATCGTCAATATTGCCCGTTGTTGATGGATTATCAATGAAGTTTGTGTATTCTATTAGCGTTTGATCATACTCAGAGCCGAACTCCTTCATTTGGTAGCATGATAGGCTCCAATACTGGGTCTTCAACCGCAGAATATGATGAATATAGTGTTTTATTTACAAAATAGTTCATACGGGGTCTGTTCTGATAATTGACCTGACCTGAGTGGGCCGAGTGATCTATCGACATTAGCTGCGGGAATGTTTTCCTAGGAATTCTAGGTATGGTAGTTGTTGGTGCTGATTTTGAGAAAATGAAAGGTATTTACGAAATGTTTCGAAAACTTCTGCGCATTGGGTTGTTGAACGTTGAAAATTTGTTCTACGTAGTGGTGGTGAACGGATTCTGTTCAGAACGGCATAATTTAAAATTGCATTTTTCAAAACGGCATAAGGGTTAAAACGGCATTTTTCAAAAAGGCTTTTCCAAAATGGTTTTTTTCAAAACTGCATTTTCCAAGACATTTTTTAAAACTGCACAAGGTAGAATAAAATCTTTTAGCCGATTACGAGTCTAGAATTATCTTTTCATTAATTTCTGGAACATGATCAACAGGTTCGGGTATTTATTAACTTCGAATGAAATTTTTAAACGATTTTTGGTTTAAATTCTAGGATGAAACCAAATGAAAAGGAACTTGTCTATTTCTTAGTCGATTAAGATCAAATTTCACAAGTTCCTATGGCAGGGTTGAATTTACAAGAGATGTTGAATGGAATTGATGAAATGAAATTTATTATGACAAGTTTCTTCTACATGTTTTATATAAAAACTTTAGTAGGGAAAAATTCGATTCAAAGTTATTACTTTCAAGATATGTACCGTTATTAACGTACGTCGCCACTGCAGTTTTTTTTAGCGTTTTCCTTGTTTTATGGTCCTGCCCAAGATCAGAAATATTGCCAAAAGAAAATTTTTTAATTTCAATGTAAAATTTAACACCACTTTGTGTTGCGTACCTTCAGCTTTAAAAAAAAAACACAAATCATTTTTTTTGTTCCCCGGTATGGAAAAAGTTCTGAAAGGGTTAATATACACTTTTGAAAAATGCCAAAGAGAAGCTAAATAAACGATAAATGTCATTATGAAAAATGCCGTTTATCTTCTGCCGTTTTAAAATATGCCGTTTCGACGGGGACCCGTCGTATAGATAGTGCAACATGAGGTCTAATTTAAGGCAAAAATGCAACGCTTCGGGCAGATATACTGGACCCCAATATTTAATAATCTCGAAAGGTCTCCTTTATGATCTCGGACAAAGCAGTCAAGAGCTTCTCTGCATGCCATCGCGTCTGTTGCCTCTTGACTCATTTCCATGGTTGACAGTTTATTCAGAATTATCGAAAGAGGCTGATATATACTTGCTGATAGAATTTGGAAACAGTGTCTTTGGACTAGTGTCGTCATCTGGTAGACGAGAGTACCGAGGTTTCCCTTATCTGCGTGATATTCTATCCCAACTTAGGGGTATGTTGTCCCGAAAATTCTCTTTGGCTTTTCACCACGTCGGGAATTCGGTTCATATCATTAAGTTCGTTTAAATATTTAGTGTCGGAATCATTTTGTCGGAATCAAAATTTGTTAATTCTGGTTGTGTAACTATTTGTGATAACTGTGTATGGAGTTGTAATAAGCCAATTTCGCCTTGGTTACGCACTAGATTAGGCCGAAGTTGGTTATATTCGTCCGATCTGATTACTCGGGGTTTATTTTACATCTACTCCCGTTTTCCTTCAGCTGCATACTAGGGCGCTTCTTTCCCAAACTGCTTTTTATCTGAATATGGTTAATTCACAAATTTTTATTTGATTTTTTAGCACAAGGGTCAATGTTCGGGAGCCAGTTAATTGTTGGTTCACTTAAGTTTCAAAAAAAAATCAATTTCTGATTTTAGTTTTTAATTTATTTTTTGATTTTATTTTGGGATAATAAAAATAGTTGAGTAAATATGTTCAACATTCCACTTCCACTTGAAGTAAGATGAAACCTGTGTTGTGTATTGGAATAGGAATCCAAATGTATTGCGTGTTAACTTATACAGCACATCGTGGATTTCGTTGACTTAAATTGAAAGTCTTGCATTATCCGTGCAAAAAAAATATGGCATCGTGAAAAATATCAAAATCACATAACACGCGGGTTTCATTTCTTCTCTTGGCGTGAACACCAAAATTGTAGCTATTTTAATTTAGAATTTATCTCGACATATTTTTCATAAATGTTATTATTTAAAATAATTGCAAAAAACGAAAATTCTTCAATCGAAATAAAAAAGCTCAAGACTGAAGCTTTTATCCCCATCAGTCTAAGGCCACAAACTTCTGGTCTGCACAGATCACATACAGATACACAAAGATTAAAAAAACATTGATCCCCGCCGTTAAAAAACGGAAACGTGCTGAGTATATATGATAAGCCAGGTGTTGCACTTTTAATACTGAATTCGCAAAAAATTGTGCAGCTCACCGATGCGTATTGCACGCACTTTCTAATTTTTAAAGTTATGATTTGTTCACCAGCAAAATATATTTTCTTTCATAACTTGCGCATTTTCTTTTATAGGAAATGTACAAAATGAAATTGATAAGAATGTGTTTGTGTTATATTATGTATATGATTTTCCACAATGAACTCATTTTTTTTTGCTATTTTATTTATTTATACATGATTATGATAAAAAACTAACGTTAACCTTTTTCAGTACTATTTATGTAGCCTCTTCCTCATTTTCAGTTGGATTTTATTTTTGTTGCGCTCGCTTTCCTCGGTATATATACCATATATAATATGTAGCAGAGATAGTAAGTCGAAATGTTCGTATATTTTCTAACCTTATACGAGATGGTTGAGAAACACAAAAAAACATTAAATATCCCCGTAAAATATGATATGATATCATAAAAAAAGGATACGCCTCCATATCTAATATCATACAATTTTGTATACAACAGCAGCATTTAAAAAAAATGAAAATATTATTTTTCCTTTTTCATTTTCAGTTCTTTTTTATATGCTTTCCGGAAAATTATGGAACTGCCCACTTTTTTTCGTTTCCTTATAGTATATTTTTATATGTGTTATGATAAAAAAATTTCCGTTTTTCCATTTTCATGTAAAGTTACATATACATTTTTTTTTTTCATATACATACACGAGAAGATATATTACTTTTGATGGTTTTCCGTGAAATAAATAGAAGGTGGATGTTTTATTTATATATGAAATCGTTACATATTTTCAGTGAAAATGATTTTTCCTTTTATTTATGTACGGATCTAGCCTTTCACCATGTAGGTTATGATCTATTTACGGAATCAATGAATTATATTTCTATTATTCGTATTAAAGTGACTAATTTTGCACCCTCATACCTAATGAGACCATTCGTATTCCATCCAGTTCCTCTATACCTACATATATATGTAAAGAAAAATCACAATTCTTGTTTAACACAATAAAATATTTTTTTTGTTATATAAATAAAATATTCTATTCAGAAAAACAATATAAATAACATTTTTCCATTTTCCCTCACCCCTCGATAGGTTTTCCCACCCAAAAATATCAGTTTAAAGTCCAGGTATACCATGTACGACTATATATGTATAAGATTTATATCCATTTTCTATTCTCTGTTATTATTTTTATCATTATTATTTTAATTCAAAATTCAAACATTAAACTTAATTTTCCAATTTTCAAAAAAAAAAAATGGTTTTTGTTCGAAAAAATAAATTTAATAAAGATTTATTTATGTTTCTTTGCGTTGTTGTACGGTGTTGTGTGTTTATATTACATTTTGGATGCTGTTTACAAATTCTAAGGTTGTAACTGCTATAAATATTATTACATTTCGAAATGTTTCCAATAAAATTTCAATGGTCTCGCTTTATACAACATTTTGATACTCATTCCATTTGAATTTTTAATTCGAAATATGAAAGCTGCATTGTTTCTATATTACAGTCAGTCCATAAAGATTTATTGTATTTGGTGAACTCTCTCGGTACGTGTTAGGAACGTGATTTTCATTTAAGGATAGATTTCCATTTTGATTCGCCTGGCGGTATTAACGAATTTTTAAATCAAATTTAAAGTAAATAAACCAATGAGTTACCTCTTGCTTTAATGCCTCAATGCCTTTAATTGCTGCGGATTTATCAGATATAATCTACTATATCCAGTCCTAAATCTACCACTAGTTTGAATCGCCGGTTTTAATATTTTGTGGATTAAAATTTAAATTTCAAAGCACTCTCTGTTCGCTTGTTCCCTATATCGTAGTTCAAATTTACCAGAATACGAAACTGTTCATGAATTCGATATGTTATCGAGCTTCATAGATAAAATATATCAGTTTCGTATCTACGTTTACGTTCCCCGTAGCAGAGCTTATAGTTATGGGCAATTTTAGGGGGTTAGTTTTTGGGACAAGCATCAAGTAATAGCCCGGCCGAAGATAGATTGCCTAACATACTGAAATTTTCCGCAAAGTACACCAAATGGCCATCATTTTACGATCTGCACTGCTCAAAAATACTCGAGTTAGCCTCACTTAATCCCGCCCAAAAGTTTCAACACCTCAAAGCGCACTTGCGTGGGAAAGCTGAAAAATTACTGCGTCACATCTGTGTTACAGAGGCAAAATATATCGGAGCTTTACTATATCGGAGCTCCATCTCAAAAAATCCTACCTTCTGCTATCATTGGTATAGTTGATTCACATTGTCATGCGAGAACTTTCTGAGGCTTCTTAGACACAGAAACTTGTGAGTGAGCTTCATTATGTAAGCAAGCGTTTAAATTTAAAGAGGCGAAACGCTCAGTTATTCGTTTGGGGATTAGGAGACTCTAAATGAAAATTTACAAAAGCAGTTAAATCCGTTAGATTAAGAGGTGACCGAGGCATTTAATTTTCACTCACGTTCTCGATATATGTACTCGGCATTTTTCACATAATTATGTCTCGAATGTTTAATTAAAAATTGTCGAATTTTTCGGAACTGATGCAAAATTGAACATATTTTTAGAAACATTTTTGTTCAAGCTATTTAACTCTTAGAGCCACAGCAACATTATCATTTTGAAGCCCTCAACCTTAACCTTTTGAATCCTCTGGTATTTTTGTAGATAAACCAAACCCTCATTTCGACTTTATTTACTCTTTCAAGAGTAAATTCCTTCCCCAGATGTAGCTCTACGATAGGGCGTAGGAAGAAGAATCTATTTGGATCAGGTGCATTTTGCTTCCTATAACGCACCATCGCAGTTGCTTAAAGCCTAGATCCGACACAACCTTGTCCGATAAAATTTAGGAACATTAAAAAGATGAGAAAGGTCAGCATATCAACCAGTAATCTTTTCTCGTCTAGAAGAGTATCAATCCGTATATTGTATAGTCATAAAATTTATATTTAGAGTAAGCCATGGATATACCGCATTTGAAAATTGTGAACCAGTTGGCCCTGAATTTAATCGATCATGCCACCCAAAACAAATCAAAATTGGATCCAAGTAATATTTCGTTAAAATCATAAATTACAAGTTTCGTTCGATTATTTATTTTGACTTCAAAAATTATTTATATTACATGATATTTATTGGGAACAAAATTTAAGTAATCATTATGAATTGTATGTCGCCTGAGGAAAATAAAAAACGGCTCGAGGAACTAAGAAATGAAAAAAAGAGAATTCAGAAAATTATCAAAGAGAACCGAGACAGATACAACTTCTTACTAAAAGCAATGAAAGATAGAGATACATAAAGTATCCCGGACCAATTCCAATCCACTTTTTTAAAGCACGTGTACGTATAAAATTTGCATTTCTAAATTTCTGTATGTTTCCGATATGACCAGTGAACCGATTTGAACGGGACGGACTTCGTTGAAGCGTTCAATCAATTAAAGGCAATATTTTATAAATTAATAAAAAATTCAATTAATATTTCGATTGCTCTTTCAGATCACAAATTTCCTGAAATTTAATTCCGCCCACTGCTCCACACTTAGGAGGGATATGGGAGGTTGGCATTATGTCTACAAATCATCACTTAAAACGAGTAATTGGGAAACGATAGAAGCGCTATCGAGGTTTTAAGTTCACCACACTTTTTGATTGGACACGCTGCTAATAAAATTCCTGAGATTGTCACCACTCATCTAAAACCAACACATTTATAGCGCGCTGGCAAAAGGTCCGAAAATTTCAAAGCATTTTTGGAAACGATGGCACGCGTACTTGATGTCACTTTAAGTAAGGCAAAAGTGGCAAGACAATCAAGATTCAACCTTTTGTACTTACAACATTAAAATTTAAAGCGTTCCAATTCGAGTGTTTTAATAAATCACTTGTTATAAAATAAAAAACGTGGAAATGTTTGCATAGTCAATGGAGGCCATTATTTTCGCGAATTTTAAAAAAATTTTGAGTATGTAGTTTCCACTTCTATTTCATCAACATTATGTACTGATTAATGTCATTGTTTGTTTGATTGTACCGCATTAAGAGAAACGCCTATCGATGCAAACTAGAGATTTTACATGTATAAGAAGTTGGGCCGAAATTTCCATCCCGAAAAGGTTTTTTTTTTATAAAGTGTGTGTCTTTGCTAAAGCACATTAAAATAATCCTATCTCGAAAATTTTATTGTTAAATTAAAGAAAAAATTAACAGCCCGAGAAAATTATAAAATTTTATTACTGTTGCAGTAAAAAAAAGCTGCACAATCTATTAATAAATTAAATCTAATTTAATGATAATCTAGAAAATCACTTTCTATCCATCACTTTCTATAAGAAATTATGTTCAGTACAAAATTTCCTTGTGGCGAACACAGAGATGAGCCCCTACCTCGGCATATGGAGTTAGGTGTGCCAATATGCATAGAACTTATATTCAGGCGCCCGTTCGAAAATAACGAGGATTGATGTTGAATATTGATTATCCCGAAAACCACTTCACTGCACTCACCAATACAATCTTTCGTCACCACCACCCTACCGAATGAAGATAATCTGGAACATTTGCTGCGAAGATTTTGCGAATTCGAAAATATTACCAGCAACGACGATTCAATGTCTTCTGAAGAAGAGAAATTTTGTGACTCTCATTTGGAAGTGATCATGCAAGAAGAAGAAGAAGAAAAAAAAATCCTATCGAATCCGTTTAAATTCCCACCTTATCTGAGATTTGAAAAAGATCAGTAATTTCATCGTGTATACGTACAATAACTTAGGGAATATGAAGGAAATTTCGGTAGCTTAGCGATATATTCCGAGTTACTACCTTCCACATTATGAGACATTCACAACCTTGAGCACGCCAAGATCTCAACCGGAAAATCTTTACACAACGCTGGCTGTGGTACCCAATTTTAGCAACTAGAGCTCTGATGAAAGCAGTGTTTCGACATAAGGATCAATATCTTGAACCGGCTGTCCATAACATTATGAATATTTATGTTACTGAATTGATGTCCGCCGGAGCACACAGTAAAATTAATATTAAAAGACGCAGTTTTCCATTTGCGGAACTGGATGTCAAACAGTGAACATTTGTTGCTCAAACAGTGAACATTTGAATTTAGCGAAAATTTTTTGGTTTCCACTGCAATGCAGGAAACGATGTTGACTCCAAACTAAATTTCAGTAAAAACGCGATTTTCGCTAAAATAGGAATAATATCCGAGCCAAATCGATTGTTCGACCCATTAGTTTGGGTAGCCCCAATAATAATAATTATAAAAATATTTTATCGAAGTTTGTTAGAAAATTTAAATTGAAACGAGCAATTATCCAAAAAATGGCTGAAACTGCAAACTAGTTTACTGCAGTTCGTGTATGGATTAACATGGATTTGGTGCTCGATATACGGCCAAGTAAAGAAAACTGGTGGGGAAAGACATCCAATGTTGTTAACTGTTAAAATAAAGACGGCTCCCGTCAAACAGCTTTCGACCAGTCGGAATCACGTAAATCGGAAGGAAATCCAGCTAAGTATGCATGCTTAGGTTGGCTCCTCGTCTACATTTTTCGAGTTACTCGTCGCGAATCTCCAGTAAAAACTAACTATCTGCTAACTGCAGAAATAAAAATTGGGAAAGATATTATTATATAATCAATCCAAAAAAGGGCATTTCGTGGAGGAAATACAGGCTCCACTAGTGACCAATCATCAACGAATTATGAAAAACGAAAAAATTGAATTGATTAAATCTTATGACTTCCAATTTAGATACAATTCTTGGAAAAAACAAATATTTTTATCTAAATGGTATATTCCAATACAAAACTCACGCATTGGTGGCCAAACGGCAAAATGCGGTAACCAATCCTGACCTAACGATAACCTAACGAAATTTGATAAAAACGGTATGATTTTCTACCACTGAGGTGCTACCCGGGAATTTTTTTTGAATTTTTCATTATTTATTTACCGTTTAATCGTAAGTGACCAAACGATAAAAACTAGTGACCAATCATGACCAAACGAAGAGCAAACGAATTCAATCATCACTTTTGTCAAAAGTGATATCCATAGGAACAGTTGTTTGATCCAGGACCCTTCAAACGATATACTACACCAAATAAATTAGAATAATGTAACGTAATATGGCAGGATTTACTATAAGGTCGATACCCGACCACTTTGAGGGTCGGCACAGACATCATTCTATCCAGACAGCCGAAACATTTTTTTTTTTTTTGCATTTTTGGGATCAGTAATCTCCAAAATTTCTAGAAGGGTTTAAATAACTTGGTCTTACAGACCGAAGTTAAATCGAGCCAAACCCGACATTTGAACGTAAAACAAGATCTATTCATATACAAATAACTAAAATCTCTGATGGTGAAAATTTAGTAACTTTAAAAGCTCTTAGGAAAGCGGGTTTATCTCGATCTCTTCAGAATCCCGAAAAAACAAGGTAAATGTGAAGCTGTAACGAATTCCCAAGACTCGTTCCATGCAATTTTTATAATACTTACGTATTTTAATTTTTGGGCAATTTAGGTGTGTAGCCCTGACTATTATGACGTATTTTTATTTATAACACGGTATTATTAACATCTTCGCTGCATAAATTTAATTTGTAATCAAACGGCTTTGCAATTATAGGATTGTTATTTTGGATCACTATTTAATTTAGTCTGGTATTTGTAAATTAATAGCAAAAATCATGTTTTGTATAATGAATTCGAGTGGGGATGCAAATTATCAGAAAAATTGAATTGGCATTTTGGATGAAAAGTCATTATAGAGTTTGGAATTTAAAAATGATCGGATCATCATAAAAATATAAAGTAAAGTTGAGTTAGACTTTTTTTTTGTAAAGTAATCCATCAAAGTTGTTATCGAGCTTACAAACAACTTTAAAACTATGTGTGAAATATTAAATTATAGTGAGATAATCGTCTGAAAAATGTGTGGTTTTACTATAAAAGCGTAAATCTTTTAGTCGCAGATAAAGAAAATCACTTAAAGACAAATCCGCAATGATTAACTAGTGAAAAAGAAAAAAAAATATAAAATGGTGGACTTTTTGTTCAAAATTGAAGTCTGTGAAGTTAGCCCGAAAATCCATCCCGAATTTTTTGGTGTATTTCTTGGCTAGATGTAGTCAACCGGAAAAAAATGTAGTCGTTACAAAAATGTAGTGCTATCCCGAAACCCCGAACTTTTTGAGTATTAAAGCAATTGTTACATAAAAATGTAGGATTATCCCGAAATTAAAGCTAATACAATTTTAATTTTAATTTACACATTTTTAATAAAATTTTTTTGAAAACTGTCAAAAATTGTTGCAACCTCTTATTGTGGACGAACCGTTCAATATTATAATTTTTAAAAAAACATTTTTAAAATTTTAAAAAGCTCAAGACCTATTGGAATAAACCATACAAAAAAATTAAAATTAGAAAATTAAGCTAAATCGATAAGTGCATTGGCAATTCATGAAAATAAAATAAGCAAACCATAATACCAGAGGTAAATTGCTCTAGCGATATATATGGCTATTTAGGTCTTGGCCGTGCTAATAAACCCTGCGAATTTCATTTTCATATCAAGTGGAAAAATGATGTAAACGTTGATGTGTATTTGTGTGGATAAAGCTGGAGTGAGAGAAATTCTCACTCGACCTGTGTTTCCACAAGTGTTTTGTACTTTTTGTATTAATATTGTGATCGCTACGCCTCTTCTGGGGAGTAGCATAACCCCAGCATATTATCCATGACCTTCAGACCAATCTGGACAGGCTAAAATTTGAAACTATTGCCATTGTTTCGTTAACTTAAAAAGAAGGACTCTTTACTTCCTTCGGATGTCAGGCCCATCCAATTTCTTAGCGTCTTATAAAGGACGACTTGATATATTTTATGAAAAGCGATGCATACTTACATCGGAATGTGTTCATTGTCTTTGCTGTGCTGTGATCGTCGTTTCTATGCCTACATTCGAAAGTGTCCTTACAGTATCATTTTCGGACTTTCGTTACAACCACAAAACAATTATAAAATTAAAAAAATTTATACGACACTAATTTCTAATGACATTCCATCATTAATTTAATTTTTCCATGGGCGAAAGCACAAAAATGGCATTTATCGCAAACATAATTTTTTATAATGTTTATAATTTTTTTTAAATTTTTGTATGGTTACCCCTTTATGTTTGGTGGAAGCCTACGTAACTTTTACCATAATTGTGTTAAGCGAATCTACTTGGATCAGGTGCATTCTTCTTCCTATACGCACTGTCTCAGTTGCTAAAAGCCTCCGATGTCCAACGAAATTTAGGAACATTTAGGAAGATGAGAAAGGTCAGCATATCAACCAGTAATCTTTCCTCGTCTAGAAAAGTATCAATTCGTATATTGTATGGTTATAAACTTTATATTTGGAGTAAGCTACTCAGATATACCGCATTTGAAAATTGTAAAGCAGTTGGCCCTGAATTTAATCGATCATGCCAAACAAAACAAATCAAAATTGAATCCAAGTAATATTTCATTAAAACCATAAATTACAAGTTTCATTCAATTATTTATTTTGACTTCAAAAAATATTTATTTTTCGTAATATTTATTGGGAGCAAAATTTAAGTAATCGTGATGAATTGTTTATCGCCTGAGGAACGACAAATACGTCGCGAGGAACTATTAAATGAGAAAAAGAGAATTCAGAAAATTATCAAAGAGAACCGAGACAGATACAATTTCTTAATAAATGCAATGAAAGACAGAGGTCCAGTGGAACCGCAAGAACAGCCAACCGAGCACGATTTAAAGAAAATGGCACAAAGACAGCCATTTGTTATGCCACCGAGAAAGGAGCATAATATGGTTAATCGGATGCTGCAGGAACAACAAATGGACGCCAAACGAAATTGTTTGATGAGACCCTCAATTGCTCAAAAAAATGCTGAAGCATTTCAACAATTTAATGAGGGTCATGGGGGTAAAAAAAAGCTCAGAGGTGGTCTTCCCGCAAATGCTTACTGTGTCTCGGCAAAAAAGTGTGAGCATTTAGATCACAAGTGTAGAGAGGAAAAATACAATTTTGATGAGGCTGCTAGATTGGCGCTAGTTAGAGGAGGTCAAGCAGCACCACGACAAGGTGCACCACGGCAGGCACAGCCACGGCAGGCACAGCCAGGACAACGGCAGCATTGTCAAAACAACGCCCGTAGAGAACAAAGACATGCTCCGCGCCAAGGACAACAACCACGCGGACATGGTGCTCAGGATTTCCAACCTGGTTTCTATGCAAATCCTGGAGACTACGATGTTGGGTTTGATGAGTTTATGGCAACAGCACCTCCTAAATCTTGTTGACAACGCGAATATGGAGAGGGTCGTCAGTTTAGGAAACAATCATGCGATTTAGATTGTTGTAATTCGAATATGTAATAAGTAAGCCGGCCATTTATCATAGTATTTAAATATTTAAAAAACAAATCCGTCAAGTTACCCATGAAAATGAAACTTCATTTATTTCATATAGACATTTTCGATCGAAATTAACTAAATTTTTCTAAAATTCTTTGCATAAATTTAAATTATTTTGTTGGATTATTTATATTGGAATGGATGCTCAACATACTGAACATGGCGGATGCTCCGATAAGCCACTTCGACGACCTCACGTTGCCAAATTATGTTCCGAGCGGATGGCAATTAAACATAAAATTGATGAGGGTCGAAAAAAACGTCATCGTGTATTAATGGACATTCATATTTTGGAGGAGCAACTCGCTGAAATTCAAAAATTGAAAGCGAAGCCTGTAGAACCAGCTGGACCTGGTGCACGTAAACCAGTTGTACCTGGTGCACGACGGCCTGAAGTAGAAGTTATAATGCCACAAAAGAAAGTATGCCCCAATGTGCGTGCACCGGTTCTACCAGGGAAGGTCGAGAGACCCGATAAATATCAACAGTCATTTCAACTTGCATCCCGTCGCGCGGACCAGGATCTTCATTGTAAATTTGATACCGAAGGATTTATTCAACGAGTTCCAGTGGCTCCCTCCTGTTGCAGATAATCAACATTATAATTAAAAAACTAAAAAAAATGTGGGGGAATCAGTGGGGGACATTTATTAATCCATATTTATATAATAAAATATATAATTTATTTATCTGAATAAGGCAATTTCTTGTCTTATTTCGATATATAAGAAGAAAAAACGACTTTTCCGACATTTTAAATTTTTTCTAATATTCCGTTAATTTTCTATTTCTTGAATTTTCCGTTTTGTATATTGTCTATCTATAACGAGAGACAATGATTTTGACAGAAAACCTCAGGATGTGTATGGAACACATTGAACGGGGGTGGAAAACCGTAAATTTTACTTTTTTTTTTTGCTTTATTACCTCGTAAAATATACATACATACATAAAATATATAAATGAGTGATACATAAAATATGTATATAGGGTAAGGTATATAAATTTATTTTTATTATATTTTATGGAGTACATAAGAAAATTTTCATTAGAATTTTTTCCCGAAAAACAAAAACGAATCGAAAACTAAAGGCAGGTGTGTGTAGTGTACGAAATGGATGATATGCTAGCGGTTACTACATATATTACATAAAACATAATTAATTTTATTTTTTCTAATGTCTAAGGCTTTTAAGGTTAGCACAAGTTTTCGAGGAAAACAATAACGCAAATGAAAATTGATTAAATTAGATGATGAAAATTTTGTGAATGTATATAGAGGAGGAAAGCAACAAAACGACACAAATTGGATGTGGGATAATTAAATTTATGACATTAATTCATGATGGATGATGTAACACGATAAATATTTTATTGTGTGTATTGACATTAAAGACACGAATATGTGCCATATGAACATATAATGGCCGTAAGCCAATATTTATCAGTCATTTTTTTGTACTCGGATATGTCGGTATTCAGAATGTCGCATATTTATTTATTTAAATTATGTATTTATATCAAAACACAACTTAACCAATCAACATATTGTACAGGTATGTACTAAGAGATGGGCGCTCACGTGCCATTTACTAATTTTTACGTGATTGTGTCGACAACTATGTCAGCAACGTCGAGTCCCATTGGCAAAATGAATGTTGTAATTCACTGGAAGCATCCAGCGTCCAGCCCTAATTTTAACAATTCAGGAACCTTTGTGGGTATGCTCGCCACCCTTCATGGGGCGCACCTCTCAGATTTGAACATGTCACTAATTTCATATAACCCCTTTCCTGAACTAAATCCCGGGGAAAAATTAACAAAAAATTTAAATTTTAGGAAAAATTTGCACGGCACTACTACAGCCTGGGGTCCAGCCCTGGTTTTCAAACGCAGAAACCTTGACGGGCATACACGCATTCCTGGCCAATGCAATGAATTCAATTGGATAATTGACGACCTCGTCTGGATCTGTTCGTGGAATCGATCGACTTTGATTATTTATATTGAAATCGTCTATACACCCTTCAACGTTCAATCGAGAGCCTGCAATGCCCATTTGTGTGGCATCGTATGCATTCACTCCAAATGATTATTTAGCAATTTTATAGTACTTTCACCATTGCTGATTTTCTGGAAATGTTGCACGTCGGTTCATCTATCGTTTGCAAATTCAATGACAGTGTGAGCACAGAATGAGCTGTTTGTCCCCCTTCTAACAATGTGGTAGATATTCCAGATGAAGCTACGGGCAACGCTATTTGACTCCTTCAATTGTTAAACTTTTGTTTGCACTGTTTGACTCCGACGATGGCAAAAAGTGATCGAATTTGATACGAAGTAGGCGAAATAACAGCATCAACGAACGTATGATCCCAATGAATGTCAGCCTCGAGCAAATGTAAACATTGACATGCTTAACAGTTCATAGAAACAGTTCATAGAAATTCAAATTCAAATGAAGTCGGATGAACTGTGTAAATGCGCCCCAATGCATTGATTGAATGTACATTCACGTATCCAAAAACAGGCTGTCCTTGTTTAAAACGCTGAAACTTTTTTGATGATGCGTTCTACATGAAATGTGAAGAAGCTTATGTTAGCGTCGTCACGGGTACAATTACAATTACAATTGTCATCGTTTAGTGCCAACAAGCCAGACAACAACAAGAATGGTCAAAACCGGTTGGAGCCACCTCGGATTGAATCGAGCTCCCCACTGTTAAAAAACCAAGACGTATACTCATGCGTCAATTATATCAACATATAGATCAAATCAAAGGATGGACGAGATTGACCAGTTGCATACGACGATCTTGATAGAAACCGATGAGAATGATAGGAAAATTGACTACTTCCTCAAGGATTACATCGGAAGAGGTACACGTCTTCAAACTACCGAAACGAAAACTCATTCATACACACAACTAAAGAAATAAGAACACTTTCAAACAAATTTAGAACCCTGATGGTAAATATACAGTAGATTCCCTTTGAATCGGATACTTCTAATTTAGACACATCTATAAGAGAGCGGCTGTAGCCGCAGATTAATACAACTGGACGGAAAATTTGTGAGGGATCCACCGTTTAAACAAATGTATTACCAGTTCATCCAGGAATACATCAACCTCAATCGTATGGAATTAGTGCAACCAAATCAAGAACAACTGGCAGTTAATCTAAGTTATTATATCCCACTTCCCGGAGTGCTAAAACAAAATAGCAACACTACGCCGATGACAGAAATGACCCTAGAAAACCAATAGCGGTTTACAGGTTGAACACTGCAACATATATGGTACTTACAGCGGCCAATTTTCTAGCAGTAAGAGCTCTGTTACTAGCATAAAAAAACACGACAACTACCCAACAGCTTCAAGAATTTTATGAGAAGACGCTGTATAGCAGCCGTGAATGAATTAGAAACAACTCCCGAACAATGTGGTTTAAATCTTCGGAAATGTGTATCCAAGTACAGGGATATCCATACATTCCAGGATCCCGAGCAAATTCCATCGAACGGGCAACTTATCAATTAAGTTGAATGATTGCTTCAAAACGCGAAACGATATAGTTTCGATGCAACATCGTAGGAGAATTACAACCAAAACATTTTAAAAGATAAAACGATAGCAGTAATTTAGCAGAATTTAATTTGAATTATAGATGGAAGATATTTTTACATAGGAATATTGTCTATATATAGAACAATACCATGAATATGTAGCACTAGCGAATTACTACCTAGTCTACGGATTTCGATTCTTTCATATTCTCCATCTATACTTCATTTTTACCAATTAACTTTTCGTTGTGTACGAATTACTCCTACGATTGTGTATTTAATTCGAGATATACTGAAATAGACCAATGTACGGAACAATCACAACAAAACCATTACAATAAAACAACAACAACACAAAAAAAGTAATTTGGCAATTTAGTACACCAAATGATAACACGTTTGAACCGGAACCATATCCATTAGGAAGAGTATTTTCTTTTTATGATGATCAGGCTCACTTTATTAACAAAACGAATCATCTGTGCGTCGTCGTGCATCAGTTCGTTCCTCACATATTTTCTGTTATACTCTCCAATTACTTGACACCTTTGACAAAAAAGCATTAAAATTTACGGTGCCTATAAATTGTTTTATTTCGAATATAAATTAACCATGCTTATTGTCGGAGCATAACAAATAAAACATCAAATTTTAATTATGACTCAAACCCTTTTCCTGTAATTATTAAACCATTCTGTAGGAAGGGTGACAGCTAAAAGGATTTTAAAAATAAATTTGGGTTTGGTTTATTAGATCCGCTGTAAATTCATATGGCGATTGCAGTAAAATCTATGATTTCGTGAATCGTACAAGGAATCGGCCAAAATTGAGCTTTGGAACTTCTATAAAGGAATATTCCAGCAATAAGTTGTAACTGATTGTTTTATTTTCATTCAAGTTTTGAAAATATGATTCTTAACAAATTTCAAGACCATGAAGAACTTGAAGTAAAGGGCACCGAGTGAATAGTGCGCGTATAGAGGGTTGGAGCTCGACCACGATTCCTTAATACAGAGGCTTTGGTTTTTCATAATATTCCCACAGATTTCGACAATGGCACACTATTTAATGTAAGAGCTTCGTGAGGCCGACGGTTTATAGTTCTAACATTTTTTAAAACGTTCCGAATTATATTGAGTTCAATATTCGTTGTTCAACGAACCAATATATCGCAGCCACCTAATGGAACAGAGTAACTAATTTCGGAACGGTTCACCGAAAGTTTTTCTGCAAAAGTGGCCTCACAAATAGAAATATACGCTCCAAATAAAAGAAGGTTATTCCGTAGATTTCCAAGCTTCTCAAACCAGACAAGAAAAATATCCCATTCTGACTGGGGGCCTTTGCTACATTTATATATATATATATATATATATATATATATATATATATATATATATATATATATATATATATATATATATATATATATATATATATAAAAATATATATATATATATATATATATATATATATATTTATATATATATAAATATAGGTATACCACAAAAAATCCTGAAATCTGCAAATAATATAGAAAAATGTCAACTCGACATAAAAATAAAGATTTCGCATCAATCAAATAAAATAAAAACAACACAAAAACAGAAAAAGGATAAATTTAAATTTTCCAAAGTACACATTCGTGAATAATTCATATCCTGTTTAAATTTTTTTTTTTTTTTACTATTTTATCATATTACGGTTTTTTAGGATAAAGCAAAAAAAAAGTTGACATCAATTTTCTATTATTTATGATAACAGAATTTTCTTTTCTTTTATTTTTTGTCTTGTGGTAAATTTCGTCATTTTACTCATAGGTATAATATGCCGCAGCTGTCTCTGTATATTATGTATCTATCTTGAGATGAAATATAAATTGCAAATATATATATACGATACATTATATATATAAGAACATTATAAAAAATGTCTCCATCATCCTATATATGACATCGATTTTCAAAACGAAAGGGTTGATATATTATTGAATGTTCCCTCGTGTAATTTTTTAGTTTTCCCGCGTCTCGAATCCTAAAGTATATAGAAAAAAGAATTACATTGAAAATCAATTTGAATCTACATCTCAGTGATAAGAAATCTGTTGGTAATTTTGAAGTTGTCTTGCTATATGCTACACTGCATACAATATTCTAAAATATATTGACATGCCAAGTTTATGTTTAATATTCATCCCAGATGAGTATAGATCATATTGGAATTATTTTCAGGTGACAAATTTTATTTTGTGCCAAGTGTAAGCTAATTTCCACGGTAATCTAAGAAGGTAGAGCGGGTCACATCCCAAAAAAAATGTATCTGAGTTGGCGATTACGTTTATGGTACGAGTAGGTAAATTAGATTAGGTTCTGAGAGCTGGCTGGAATAAAATTATACTAAACTCTTAAAGTTTATTAAAATCAATGACAATTTTAAGTATTATTTTAAAAATATATCCTGTTAGATTCACAAAATTCTACCCACACGGGCCAATGCAGAACCCTATGAAGTTATCCCAGTTTTTTCATCCCAGGATTTTTTTATTATTCAAACGAAGCTGTTCTATTCTATCCCAGTTTTTTTCATTTTGTACTTTTAAAAGACATCAAGGTGAGGTTACCAAGACGTTGGAAGTTTGGTTTCGAACTAATGAAACATTCAGCCGTTCCACACGGCATATTAAAGAAATTATTATTTTTACGTTTCTTTCCCCGTTTGCCTATGATGCCGGTTTTAATTGAGACTGGTGAAGTAACTTTGACATAAATAGAAATGAAATAAAAAAATTAAGGCCATTTTTGAGATGTAGATTTTAGTTTAAATTTTATTTTCGAGAGAGCAGAATAAAACAATGCAAAAAACTTTGGTATTTTAATATAAAATAAGCGTTTAAATTAGCAATAAAAAATCTATTACGACTTATAGCGAATTCTTTTTTGATGTAAATCAAATTTCCGATAGTTAAAAAGAATACAAAAAAAATTTGATGTGTTTTAATCGTAGTGTGCGTAAACCCGAAAGGGATGCCGAAAACAATAACAAACCATTTTGAAAAAATTTCAAAGGACACGTTTGACGTATTTGACAATATTTACAATTGACATATTATATGTATATAAATATGTGTATGTGGTAGTTAAAGTAGTTAGGTAGTTAGCACTAACTTTTTCCAGTGAGCACTAATTAGCACAAATTGGGCTTAATTTTTAAATTCGAAAGTTTCCCTGGTGCCGCTACCCACACTTGATAGTAATGAACATTCTTTAATAATCTGATTGGAAATGTCTATTATCATACGACTATTGTTAGCTTTAATTAAATTTCTGATTTTTTGAATTATTTATTCACTATTAATTCACTTATCACTAGTTCAAGCAACACTTATCCAAAAGTCACACCTCTTATCCTCCTATTTGAAAACAAGTGTTTTGTTTCGCTCATAGCCATCACAACTTTTTAAGATTCCTCTCGCTTTAAATGTCGGATATCTTAGAAATGCTATTTTTATAATATTTTAAATATCAAAAATTGTCATCAGTATTTTAGTTAATTGCAAAACACAGAGCCAAGTTCTAAACTAATCCTCCTGCATTTTTATTTTGTAAGTACTCATTAGGGTTGAAACTAACTCGAAACGCGAGCCGCTCTCAAATGTCAAAGACGAAAGAACACCATTAGATTCTAGGGAAATCACGCGCGTCAAGATTAAATTCTTCTATGTAGTTCCTTCATGACTTTAGCGGGCAACCAACTGGTAAAAGTATTACCAACTCCTCATCAATCGAAAACGGTCAATTTTACATACGATATCACGACAGGTGCGTATGACCAAATTCTAAATAGGGGTAAAACTAATTGAATTCGATTGTGTTTTGATTATACATAAACAAATGTTTTGTAGAAATTAATTTAAAATGGAATTAAAAATAGAAAAATAGTAGATGTTCAAAATATCTGCTATTTAATTTTTAACATATTTCTAACAGTCTATCAAAATTAATGTGAACTGCCCTTAATTTATTTTGTAAAAATTTCTTTAATTATTTCTTTTATATTTTCTGCCGATTAAAATATGCAAAGACTTTCATTTTCTCCCATAAATAAAAATCCATACATGTTAGATCTGGTAACCTCTTCCAGCCATTTATTCTTAACCCTTCAATGCATATTGTATCATATATGATACAACCATTTCATATTACAAAAAAATACATGTATACGCATAAATTTCCTATTTTCTTCATATAAGAATCTTCGTTCACAAATTGTGAAAGCCTATACCAACACAAAATTTGGTTTTCCCGCGTAATTTTATAGAATAATGCCGGTTGAGTGTCGCTTGCTGTGGTGATTAGTTTGTCGCAACCAACGTAGATTTTTGGTTGTCTTTTTCTAGGGTATTTATAAACTATTTCACATAAAAAAAATATTTTATTAAATATTTATAATTATATCATGTGTTTCAACCATTTTGACATATATATGTCTATATTATCATTGTAAATATTGAAAAACATTGGTTGTATCATATATGATACATCATGCAATTACGGCACAATTCTTGGTTGTATCATATATGATACAACCGTATAAATTGAAGATTAGGTGGAACTGTTCTTTAATAATACATTTTATTTAACATTTTTGGTAGTTAAAAATGACTGATCAACGCTAGTTTTTAAATGCTAAGGAAATCGAGGAGTTTATTAATATGTAATTCTATTGACAATGATGACGAACAAGACAGTGACTTCCGTATCGAACCACCATCTGAAATTGATGACGATGTACCATTTGATATTCAAAATATACCTGTGATACTTCTACATAGTGATAATAATGTGATTAAATTACAAGATCCTGATATTGGCAATGCAATTGAGGTGTCAAGTGAAACAAGCGAGGTCAAAAAATATAAATTTAACGGTGATGAATCTCTACCAGAAGTTCTCAAACTACAAACGTCTCTTGAAATTTTCAATCATTTTTTCAATTCTAATTAAAATGGCAATAGCGTTCGGGAATCAAATTACTACGCAATGGGAACTAACATCAAAAATACGTTTTCAATAAACGGGAGGGATTTGGAAAAATTCCCCGGGGTGTGTATTTTAACTTCCGTGCACCCACTAACACGCTTCCGCCAATACTGGTCCCATGAAGTGGAACAATATAGTACGGGAAAGCATTTCGAAAAAATTTGTCAGTTTCTTTATTTCAATCGCAAGGAGAACAATGTGCCACACACAAATCCAAATCGCGATCGCCTGTTCAAAATACGACCCGTAATAGATGCTCTCATTAAAAACTCCCAAAAGATTCCAATCGAGCAAAATATATCTATTGATGAACAGATGTGCTCTGTAAGGTAGAAGTTACTTGAAGCAACCAATGAAGCCGCATAAATAGAGCTAAACAGTTTTTGTTCTCAGTGAAAGTTCAGGATTTACGTACAATTTTGAACAATTTTCGGGGCAAGAAAATGATAAACGTATTTTATCAGAAAAAAAATTTGGGAAGCTCCTCAAATGTAGTTATTCGACTACTACGAAATGTACCAAGAAATGCGAACCGCACCATGATTATTATTACACGAGCTTACAATTGGTTATCGAACTAAATAAAGTTGGTATTCAATCAAATGGCACAGTACGTCGTGACAGATTACCTTCAAGCAAGTTACCAACCGAACGTGATCTAAAGGATACATAGGTAGCCACAAAATAAAATTACACTCCAAGAAATGGTGCATACGAATATTTTACCATATTTTGGATATCACGGTGGTAAATTCATGGTTACTTTAAAAAAAAATCTCTCGTGATTTAGGGTAGGAACATCTCGCTCTAATAAATTTTAGATTACAACTTGCTGAAAGCCTGTGCAGAGTCAATAATAAGTACAACTATTTCAAACGAGGCCGACTGGCAATCAACCAATAATATTAGTCTTGAGATAGACGTTAAACGAAAAATGTTCAACGCAAGTCACATGGTGAGTGAGTGTATCACATTTTCTCAACTGGACATCGGAAAGACTGCGGCCCAAGTTACCTTGAAATTACAAACTCACTTTTAGTGTGAAAAATGCAACATATACCTTTCTTGCAACAAAGACAGAAATTGTGTTATGTCCTTATTATTTTATTTTTTATTATTAAATAGTTTTGTTAATTTAAAAAGCATAGGCTGTGAAAAACTATGTAACATTTTTAAATATTTAAACGAAACTTTCAAATTTAAAAAAAAAAAAAAAAAAATTGTGTTTGTTTTGTACTCGCAAATGCATGCCGTATCATATATGATACAACCACGAAAATCGATTTTCCGAGGAAACTACAAATAATTAGAATTTCTTATTTTGATATTATAAATAAGGATTGCAGAAACTATAATGTAGAATTTTTTCGACAAAATAGAAAAAATCATGCATTGAAGGGAAACATTAAATCTAATTATTTCCGAGAGGTTCTTCCAATATGAGGAAGTATGCCCTTCAACTGAAAGTACATTTCGTGCCTGTAATAGTAAAAAAATAATGGGTAGTAATAAATTGTAGCAGCTTTCATTAAATACTCCATAATTTTTCCGGTAGAGAGTGTTCCTTCAATGAAAAATGGTCCGATTAGGCCATATAGCTCAGCTCTTATATTTAAACTCCACCGATGTTAGTTTTCACCATAGTAGTTCATTCAATGTCGATTCACATCGATCCAATAATGTAAATTATGCTTGTTCACATTACTGCCACTTTAATGAAGCTTCATCTGCCCACAGAACATATTAAAATAAGTTTATATTTTCTACAATTTGTTACCTCGCCCAATGACAAAATTGAATTCTGCTCATAAAATCATTTGCGGTCCAGTTCAGTCAAAATACCACCAATTCTAAACCGAGACAAAAGATTTAAATATCAGGAAATGTATTCACCAAGAGATTGGTTAACAACCATGGTTTCAGAAAAAGACCAGAATATTGAAATTTTTTATATAGAAAATTCAAAACAAACTGAAGAATTTAAACAAGAAAATTTTCAGGTGGGTTTAGATTCAGATACGGAGGCTTAAATTGCCTTCCATATATCTAAAATGCCGCAACAAACAAAATTCTAAATTCTAAAATTCTAATAATACCAAATCAATTCCTAGAACAAAAAATAACAAAGAAAGGAAAAATCAATTTTATACACAAAAAATTACAAACCTATTACGAATTGGAATTTCACAGATTTTTCGATCGCATTCTAAATTCAGACTAAATTGAATGCTAATATTGACTACAAGTAAAACAAAATTTCCTTAAATGATTATTTAGTTAAAGTCTACTTTAACTCTACAGCAAAATCAAACCAGGAACTCATCTTCTCCTTAGGCTGGGAAGTTTTACAGCATGCGGCATATTTTCCATACTTGGCTTCCTTTGATTACCATTCAGATCAATGTCATCATATTTAAAAGACCAACGGTTCACGAAAATTGAAGATGTGCAAAAATGGATCGATGACTATTTTGTTTCGAGACCACCAAGTTTCAGGCAAAAGATCATAGTTAGAATGCCGAATATTTCGACATTTAAGGTTAAAATTAAATTAAAATGGAATTAGGAAAGAGAAAACAGAAGTGGTCTCAAAGTGGTCTTTCAAAATTAATGTAAACTGTTCATAATTTAGTATCTGATATATTGTTCCTGAAACTTTCTTTTGTTTCATATTTTCCGCGGTGGTCGTTCACTTTTCCCATAAATGAAAATAAAAACAAGTTATATCTTGTATAGGTTAGGTACCTAACCTAACCAAGATCTGTGACTTGAAGAGTTGGGAAAACCGCGACTTGAGAGTTGGGAGTTTTTATGTTGTTTCATCAGCATACTAGATGTAAATATAAAATTTTATTATTATTTACATCAATCAACATTATTTTATATTAATTTTGTGCATCTAGTAGGTTAGTGAAACAGTATCAAAACTCGCAACACTCAAGTCTCAGTTTTCGAACAAAATTTGTACTCTGGTAATCGTACGAGAAATGAAGTATAGCCACTTTGGAGAAGTTCTTACAAAAATGAGGGGGAACGCGATCCAAGACCAGAAGGCACGTTTTTTGTCTCTCTCGCCTTGAGAAAATGGCTCGATTGACGTTGCTCGAATAAGTTCTGCCTGTTCACTGTTATTTTTAAATGAAGCTTCGCTTGTTCATAGAACATGTTAAATGAAGTTTGAAATTTATTCAATTTATCGCCTGATCTTATGAAAGTATTGAATTCCGTTCAAAAAATTATTTGCAAAAAACCAGTGTTGGTATCGAAAATAGTGTAAATAATAGATTTTTGAGTAAACAATGTCGATGATTGGTGGAATATGTAGACAACTTGTAAAGTGTATAATATTATTTTTTGTTTAGTTTTTCTATTCTTTACTCAGTAGAAGGTTTCTTTATTAGTTTTCAAATTCAAAATAGCGTTTTCCCAAATTTTAAATTTGTTTATATGCGCAATGCACTCTCTGGTGGCCTTGGTGTGAAACTGTTTGTAGAAATAAAGTTAGACTTGCTTCAACTACGTATCCTGCAGCTTCCGCAAGTGTTCGGGTTGTAACTTTGTGAAGTCGACCCAAAAATGTATCAAAAAAAAGCACGATTTTATGGGCTGGCAATACCAACATAACAACAGTGAAACAAAAAACTCTGATGACATAAAATGATATTACGCATTTATCAAAAAACAAAATAATTGACTAAAGCTTAAATTGCAGTGGCAATACTCATTTTTGGGCCGACCAAATGGCACAGTGGATAAAGCTTTTGCGTTTGGATCGGGAGATATTGGGGTAGAATGAAAAAGCGATTTTTCATCATTTGATTACGATCAGTGATGGAAATAAACACAACTTTGACCCTGTTGGCATGCACAACTCATGGGCCGACCCATCCTCCATGCCAGTAATATAGGCTAGCAAAGAACTATGTAATGCGTGGATGGTTCTTCGTAAATTGGACCTATCGATTTGGCAGATAATGTGTAAGGTAGGACGTGAAAATCGAAAATTGGAAGAGTTGGGTGTACTTCGACCCGAAAAAAGATTGCAAAGATTAAATCTTAAAGAATAAAAAACATTTTTGGGGAACTCGGAGTTTTAGAGGGTTTCCGTTGCCAATATTTAAATATATACCGTGCAACAAAAATTGGCGTTCGTTTTAATTCTATAGCGTAATTGTTTGAGTACTGCCATTAATTTTGAGATGTTTTTCTATAAGAGGAGGCTCAGGGACACCTATGTCTTATTCGAGTTATGGTGTTAACTTTGACATACTATTATTTTAGAGGATATTCACGACCATCCTACCAATAACAATTTTTGTTCCCTTATGTATAATTCCACTAAAATTTTCGTTCGTTTTATTCCTACGTTTTAATTCCGTGGCGAAATTATTTGTTTTGAGTTTGAACTCAGGAGAATTCGTGGAAATAACATTTTTTGTTAAGTCGGACTTTTGGAGAACAAAATTGTAAGAACAAAAATAACATTTAAAGGACAATTGGTGAAGTGGTTAAAAGCTTCGGCACTTGAACCTTGAAACCTTGAAGTAAAAAAAAAACAACAAACTGCTTTCTTTAATGGAAACCGTCGGCCTAAAAAACCTAATGACATAACAGAGTGTAAATATAACAGTTCCGGGTGAAGCACTGAAGTTCGTCATTTCTCACCCTAGGGAGGTGTAACAGTTCCATGATTTCTTCAACCAAGATACACACTTCAATCGCCAGAGCCATGTCGTAGAACTTTATTCAAAATTAAAATAAAATAAATTTGTAACGAAAAGAATTAAATAAATCTTTTGTTTTATGAAATTTTAATTAAACAATTCATTATTATATCCAGAGGTTTTTCTAATAAGGTCATTCTGAGTCTCCTTGTAAAATTTAGAGAATTATTACTTGTTGTTTATAGCCGATCAGTAGTAATATTGATCCAATTATCAGGTGATTATATACGTAGGTTCACTTTTAAAATTTATTTCGTTCATGTTTGAATAAAACGTACGCTTAAAATGAAAATCCTTCCTTTGCATATCAAACAATTCAAAATAAAATTCCCTTCCTATTTATTACAAATCATAATCCTTAATCCCAATTGAATATCTAAAATACAATAAAATTTCAATTTTCTTTCTTTTTGTTGTTGAAATCGTCCTGTTCAATCATCTTCTCATTTTCAACCATTTTTTTGTGCTGTAATTCCAATCTATTCAACAAAAAAAATTCAATTTTCAACCCTAAAATAAAAAAAAATTGGAAAATTCATTTTTGGTATATTTAGTTTTATTTTTTTAATTTTTTTTTTTTTTTTATTTTGCTGCTTGTATCATCAAACTGGACATATACATAATATTGAATGTTATTTTTTATTGAATAGTTTTGGTATGTTAGTTTTGTTGTTATTTTTATTTATATTCCAGGATACATTAAATATTTATATTGGACATATGTTTCAATTGAATTCGATTTTGTATAGCTATATGTTCGCTCTGATATTTTGTAAGTTCAAAGATTTTATTTGAAATACAATAAATAAATAATAACTTGTCCACTCTACGAGCATACCATAAACATATCCATAAAGTGCTAGTATTTTGATTTTGATATAACAAATAATTCTGTGTTATCCTTAGGGATAGATTAAATTTTTTTTTATTGTTTTTGTGCCTTTCCTTTTTTTTTAATCTGGACAAATGTAATATTTTAGTTCTCTTTGTTTTTTTGGGGAAATCAAAAGGTCGATATTTTATCAATATATGACATATTCTGGGTTGACGAATCTTTGGAAAATTAATTATACATCAAACGTGACTAAATTGATGTGCAGTTTTTAATAAATAAATGCAAAAGACATCCCTTGAGACTGGGAACTGCACTATACGTATATAGAATACATTTTGTAAATGCAAATATTAATTTATTTAAACGAGAAAAGCTTTTATAATAAAAATCCATAAATCTTCAACTTTTCTGTATACATAAAAAACGGGAAAACTTGGCCCATAAATAAATTCCAACTTTTAAAAAAAAAAAACTTTGTGAATTTGTGATAAACTCAACTTTTTTTTTTGCATTCTGAAACCATACTTCCGTTTTTCGTATATCACGAAATTCCAAAAATACAAAAAAAATCTATGAAAATGATCAAATCTGATATTTCGGTTTTCAAACAAACAAGAATTTTATAAAGAAAACTCCATTCGAACTCGATGAGATAAGTAACCGTTTTATAATGGAAAATCTACGTTTTAGTTATACACAAATAAAAAATATTTTTTAAGATTCTCTCATTGGAATTTTCCTTCTCCTTCTTCAAGATTTATTTTTTTTTTTGTTCCATTGAAATGCATTCTTAAAGTTTCATAACAATTTTATATAAAATAAAATCAAAAAGTTTTTCTTCACATTACAGTGAGTTCTTGTTCCACCTGGATTGACTTTTTAATATATTTATAAAAAAGAATAGCAAAAAAAAAAAAGGAAAAACTTAAATAAAATTGAAAATTAAAACAATTTTTTTCGAAATTTATTTTTATTGGTTTTCCAATTTTTAGAAGGTTTTCATCTGGTATTTGTGGTTTAATGTTTGCTTTGTAAGAAATATTTGCTATTAAGTTTGTCGATTTTAAATCATACGGAGCTATAGGTAAAATACATTGATATTACACCTAATAATAATTTCAAAGGCAGCCAGCTGGTCACGGAACGTTTACCTATACATTTAGTTATAAAACTTTAATATTTCAAATAACCTAACCGATTAGCCAGTAGGAACCATCCAAAAATTATGAAATGTGTGTATCTTTGGTAATAAAATAACCTCATTAAACAAATTATGACGGTTATTCAATTTTTAAATCTTACAATACAATCGAAAAATTTAAACGGATTCCAAAATATTTTCAAACTTACACAATTAAATTTTGTTTGTAAATACTTTTGAATCCGCTTAAATTTTTCGATCTGCTCCTGATCTCCTGAAAATTTTCTTAAAAATGATAAACAGTTTTTCTGAATTGCCACAGTGGTTTCAAGAAAAATACTAAAAATTATTTTTATTTAATTTTCCATTTTAATTTCACACAGTTCAAACTAAAACTAGACTTACAAATTAAATTGTATGAGCAAAATTCCTTCCGAGGGTGATGAAAGGGCATCTAGTTGGTCTCCCGTGTTTCTAGGCTTAGATCCTTGATTTCTGTATTTTTATTGTGGTAGTGCGCCTGTTGATTATAGGGATAAGCCTCGTGCATATCAAATTCCCATGATCTACATGTTTATTATGTACATTTATTATGTGATTCCTTTCTGGATATATTATCCTGATTGATTACCTCAATATCAAGCATTTTTACTAAATAATGGATTGGATATTGAGAAGCGCACCCTGTATTTCCTGCATTTCGTTTCTACTCTCAAACGATTGAAAATTTCTGATATTCAAGTTTATGGTACAATTCTAAAATGTTATTAAAAATGTTCCTCATCATACTCGATCGTTGATGAGATTCATGGAGGAATTGTTTATCGTTTCTTAGCTTTTGGTCTCCATAGCTAATGGTTTAATAAATTAGCATTAAACTCTCGGATTTTCGAATTGAAAAACCATAAAACCATTTTTGATAAATAATCATTTAATTTCGTTCTCTAATCCCAAAATATAAAAGGCAACCTCGTACTGTCCACACGAATCCGATGTTTGAACTGAAGTTTGGTGGATGTCGATTGAAGGTGAGGGTGGAATAGTTGTAGTTGTAATCGTATAGTTGCCTGATTGGTTTCCTCTTCTGGTGGTGGTGTTTTAGTGGTAGTTGGATGAAAAACTTCTGTATATCAAGTACAATTTCGTTGTCGAAGCTTGGATCGAGTTTTTGCTTAAATGTCGTATTGTCGACGAACTCGTATTGTCGAGTTCAAGTTAGAAAATAGGCTTTTGTATACAGATTTCAAAACAGTAGTTTTTTGATGTTCTACTTTCTTCTACGTAGTAATAAAATTAAGTATAGTAATCGAATAGGTACCACGTAAAACCAACTTAATCACATTTTTTGAAAATCGAGATTTCACTTGATAATCGTTCCTTATTTTCATAGCTATTAGGGAAACAAAGAATATAAATGCAAAACCAGGTGTATCTCTTTGAAATATCGCATCGAAATGTGCAGGCATAACCAACTTAATCCACAAACGAAACTGGTCTGAAATCAATACTAAAGAAAGTGAATTCGATCACAACAATAAAGAAAAACAGGGGAGTGCGGAGGGAGGGGCGATAAGGTGAGCTGGAAAAGTACAAAGAAAAATACAGTGTGAGGGACTTCATAAAGAAGTTAAGGGGATGTGAGAGCCACTACCTAAGAAACAAATCCAGGAGATAAATTTGCGTCTGGGTTTGAATATTCCTGAACTTTTATAATATTGTATAAATCATCTGTTGATGAAACCTATTTTTCACAATGAATTCAATCTAGGTTTGAAATCACCAGCTTCGGATGTATGTACCCACTGTGCCCTTCTTCTAGCTTCAAAAATTAAAAAAAATCTGTCCGGGGTACACTACTAAAAAAAAAAAATTGATGATAGAGTAACGTATTCATAAGCCAGGGGCTCGTGCTTTCTACGAACTGCTTCGCCAACCGATGCAACGATTACGTACGTTTTTGATTTACAGCAAATTCAACCCTAGTCAAAATTGACCATTCAGGAGGCAGCTATTCACGGAAGCTTAATTGTAACAGCTTATGTATCTTCGACTAGAGAGAGCAGCGCACCTTTGTTTTTATGTGTGGTCTGAAAATTTGGCCGGAAAAGGGAGCATCGAGATCTCCAACGCATATTCCGTCAATTTTTAAATAATTCTTCGGCCTAAAAACAATATTAATGTGCAACTGTTATCACAATTCCAGACAGCACTGAAGTTCATCTCCCGATTTTTCCCAGTTCGGGGATCCAGCTTCATCCCCAACGATATTTTCGCAGCTAGGTTTGAACTGGTTTTTGTATGACACTAAATCAGTGAAGGATCTTCTTAAACCATTACAAAATATCAGCTTTGAAAAAGATTGTAATAAAAAATTCAAGACTATAGCTGGGCATTATTCAGTCTCATATAAATGTTTATTGAACTTTCGGTATGAACATATTAATGACAAATTTACTACCCCGTTTAAACGTGGAAGTAATTGGAAAACGCCATGAACTACACGCTAATAAAATTGCCGTTGTCACATCCGATCTCATAAGGGAAAAGATTATGTAGTAAAATGTGAGCAAAACCAACGAAAATTAAATTTTTGATTTATTTGAGCTATTTAATTTTATCCGAGTGATGTGAAGCAGTAGACTGACATAACAAAAATTATAGCAGATTATTTAATAAACAGTGTATTTAAATTATCCAATATTTTGATTACTGTGATAAAGTTAGTTCTGCGTGGAACCTCCTCAATCATGAAAATTTTTGTTGATTTACCATTCCAAGTTTTTTCACAAATTGGGAGATCAGTAATGTTTGGTCGAAATTAATTCACGGGAAGTGGGAGCTTTCATATGAGCTTTTTATTTTTTCCTAATATTTTGAAAAGCATATCATTTAGGAGCAACGAATATGAAGTAAATAGGTTCAGATCATTTTTGCCAAACTTAGGCGATGTTTAGAGAAGCTCAACAGGGTTTTCACTAAATGACGATTTTTGACAAAAAACTGTTTTTTAACAAAAAAAATCTGCTTCCGTACAGCCTTATCGAACTGACTGTTTGAAGTGAAACTCTATTCGTGAGTTTTTTCCATAAATTGTTGCGACTTACTAGTGATGGCAAAATCAGCCCACCGGAAATTACAGCTCCCGTTGGAGCTTTTCTTTTCGTAATTATTTTGAAAAGTTTATGACATTTACGAAGAATGATTAAAATTAATAGTATTGTAAATTAAATTGCATAAAAAATAGTTCACATTATTTTTAAAATTTTATTGGAAATTATGTTTTCATAAAATAAACTATATTTCACCAAAATTGGGCATCTTTACTGTACAGTGGAACTGTTCTGGCTCTCGCTGGGAATATGGAATTGGGAAAAATATTTTCATAGCATTTTTGTCAAAATTGAATTTTTCATTACTACTAAAGTAGTAAGTTTAGTGCAAAAATATTCAAAATGGGAAGCTTTTATTATCACAATGGGCGCTTTCAGTGCACCCAACAGTTGGGAACTTGTTTAGTACTACGAAATTTTGAAACCAAATTGGCGATGATTTGACTAATCATGATAGGGGACCTTAAAGCGCCCAATTTTGTTCCAGAAAAATGTTTATAGAAAAAAATGTTTTCCTATTTAACATTGTTTCGAAAATATTTACACCAAACCTTTCCCTCAGTAGGCCTCTGAAAATACAATTTAGTCAAAAATGCTATGAAAATATTTTTCTCAATACACCATTCCCAGAATAGCTAAAGACAGAATAGTGCCGTAGGGGGAAAGATTATTTGAGATGAAATTTTATACTTAAAGCTTTGGGATGGCCAACTCTTATTATTACATATCCTTCGTATCGGTGCCAACCCCTATCAAATGCAGGGTTATCGTCTAGGAACATATTTCTTTTATTCCAGCGCCTCCTCAATTGCTATGTGACTGCTCTATCGTTGAGTGCCTTTCTCGAAACCCAAATTGATGTGCTGGTATAAGATTTCTGCTCTCTATAATTAGCTTTAGTCTCTTGAGAAACAGTTTTTCGGAAATTTTTGATGTTGTTGTTAACAAAGAAATAGGCCTATACGATGTTTTGTCGTTTAGCGGTTTATACGGCTTTGGAATCATTAAGATTTCCGCTACTTTTTGCTGTCCGGAACATAACATAGTCTAAAGATAGCACTGATTATAGGCTGAAGTTTTCTTAGTGCTTTTTCCGGTTTATTATTTGCCCCTTTATCAAGTCGTATCCAGGTGGTTTTTATCTTTGAGGTTTTTTACTTTTTATTTGATTTCTTTCAGAGTAACTGGAAGCACAGTACAGTTGGTGGTTTGAAGGTTGTATTTTGTAGATGTACGGCAAACAGATCATCTTTTTGTTTTTCACTACGAGCCTAGTTTCCATCAACCATTCTTAAGGGTGGCACTTGCATTTTAGGCCATTTTAAACCTTTGATGGCTTTCCACAGGGAATAGTCCGTGTCGGGTTTGTCTGTCTGATTACTTAGGAGGCTTGCATCTTCTTTATAAGTAGTTTAAGTTTATTGCACAAGTTGTTTCCTATTATTTTGTGTTCAGGGGTGTACCGACTCCTTGTAGGATGATATCACTACTTTATTTGTACTTTTGTTCTTTTTTGAATTTTTAGTTTCATTGTAATCAAATGATTGATGCTTCTTTAGTGACGACATTACCATCTGCTCTACGACATTAACACTTAGGTTTTGTTTTATTGTGATTTAGCCTTAATTTTCTGTGTCCATCTACAGTGTAACACGTATACTTCGAATAGTTGTGCAAGCGAGAATGTTATGTATTTTTTGTTGTGTGTTTCTCGTTTTGACGTATGCGGTTGATACGTGGTGAAAGAGAGTGGGTGAGTGACGCACACGAAAAACCAAAAACACCAACGGGGAAAAAACTATTTTCTTCTATATTTGGTTTGGTGCGAGAATTTTTTTTAGCGAGTCTAGTTTTGGTTTGTGAAAAAACGAGTAGCTAGTCTAGTTTTGAATTTCGATAAGTCAAATTTTGATTTTTGATTGATATAGTCGAGTGCCGTTTATGGCTTGCGGCTTTAATAAAGAAAATGTAAATTTGTTTTGAGTTGGCCTTTTGGTTACAAATAAATTAAATGTTTAAAAAGTTTATTTGAGATTGAGTTTTTTTTGTAACCATTTAAAAAGTTAAAAGTGAAATTTGCGTTTTATTGAAAAGTGCAAATTAGTTGGTTAGATGAGGATCAATACTGTTGAAAACCTTTGTTTTATATGGAGTGATTACTGTCCAATTGAAATTTGGTGGTGAATTTAAGTTGACAAAATCGGTTTAAATTCAAGGTTAGCATCTTAAACTGCTCCTTTACGGAGTGTTATTATTTACCACCAGTTTGTTATTTTATTGGTTGTGGTTTTTTTTTTAATTTGAGCCGGTCGTGCACCGAAATTTGTAAATAAGTACATTGGACGCGGTAACCCGTTTATTAAACAAAATATTTTTAATCGTCGAGGCGAAGACGCAGCCACATCTCACGGACAATCAACACGCGGCGGAAAGGATTTCGGCGGAAAGGAACGCCGCAACCGTACAGGGTGACCTGACAGTGGTTAAAAGGTACATTTTTTTTAATTAAATTTTATTTTGGTTCTTTCCTTTTTTCGCAATTTAAATTTCATTCAAAGTTAAATTTTCAAAATTTTTAATTTTAAATTTTAAATTTTCGAGTTAATGGTCAATTTTAACTTTTATTTTATTCACAATTTATTCCAGTTTAGCGACAATTTTTTGTTTCTACCTATTTTTTCTCCTTCCTTCCTTCCTCCTTTTATTGTTGATGAAAATTATTTAAATAAAGAAATGGCACTGCGATTCCTTCTGGCATTCAGTTTTATTTTTTTTTTTCTCATCGGCCTCGATTTATTGTTCAGTTATCATTCTGGTTATTTTACCTATTTTAATTTTTTGTTTTTTTTTGTAATAAGATGGATTACTAGTTTTTCGGATTAGTATGATGGGAGGGTAAATCTTATTTCCTGTCGGTACCATAGTTACAAGCTGAGCTTTTCACTCCCCGTCATCGCCTTTGCAGGACATTCACAGAGTCGGAGTGGCGAGTCCAGCATATCTGTCGTTCATTCGGAGACGACCGTAAAATGGCAGTTTCAAGCTGTCGGAGAGTGAATTCGGGGAGATCCGGTCGGTCGTTCCTGGATAAATCTCAAAACCCTGAGATCTAGTCAGCAAAATTACCGTGAGAGAGGCCTCTGCATATTTAAAATAATCTGTGGAACGGTTCTTGAACCATCCCGTAACAGGTGTTCTAGTTCTATGCAAAGTCTTACGAGCTCTCCTTTTTTCGTTAATCAACTCTCTCATTTCAACTGGATAGCATACACTTTATCGTAATATTTCTTGCTGATCAGGAGTACTTACCCCAGCCGCTTTTTACACACTTTCAATGAGGTATTCCAGTTGTTCTTCTACCATGTAAGCGTTCTAGATCTGCACGTGTAGATTGACGCTTTCTTCGACTAGCTATCGAAGGTATTCCCAGTTGGTCTTGTTATTCGTTAGTCTTGGTGGGCTTGCTTTCCTTATTACCGTGCAGTTGTTGTCATTAAAACTGGAGGATGGCCTGATGATAGCCCTTCTTCATTTTCGACGAAGTAAATATCCTTCTTCATTTTCGGCTGCTAAGTAAAAGAAAAATTAAATTAATTAAGATTTATAATGTTTAGGAAGCCGAAAAGTATTAACATAGAATTCAACTTCAGTAAATATATCATTCCTAAGCATTAAACAAATTAAACCGTGCCGTACGACAGTTAGGTGTCTGCAACAGTGCAACAGGGTCTTTCCGTCTAATAAAATACATTTTCTATCCTTCCCTCTTGTTATGTTGTAGAAATAGGACCGACGTTATTCAGCACACTTGTATAGTACTTGGTCCTACAACCCAATCAATCTAAATGTAAATGGATTCTAGACTTTCCGCAATATAGTTTAAAAAAAAGTTGCAGTTCGTTGTATTAAGTGGGCATTCATCTAAGTGCATCAGCCACTACATTTGCTCTGGCGTCTTTCTAAACTACGTCATAGCCGGATTTTTCTAGTGTCAGTCTGTATCATAAAATGTTGAAGTTTCTCTCTAAGTATTTAAAAAAGTTGGAGGAATGTGGTCGGTTACCAACTTGAGTTTATTACCATATCAATATCTTTGGTATTTTTTAAGGCCCATACGCCTCTTTTTCATTCGTTGCACAGTTGACTTTTGTGTAGTATTCGCGTGGCGAACGTAATGGGTCTCTCTACACTACTAAGAATTTGATACCTAGAGCGAAATATGAAGTTTCCGTCAGTAAATCGTTTTGAGAAGTCAGGGTAAGTTAGGATTTGGTCTGCAGCTAAAATTATTTTAATAACCTCAAATGCCCTCTCTCTATCCTTCTATAAATAAAGGTTTCGTAAACTTGGATTAATCTTTCACAAACCATCTATAATAACCAGAAAATCTCAGAAATTGCGGACAGCGAGGTGAGGTTACCAAGACGTTGGAAGTTTGGCCTCGAACTAACGAAACATTCAATTATTTAAATTGAAAAAATCGATCGTCTCATCAGACTGCAGTGACTTTGAACTTATTATTCAAAGTATAATCGGGTGTACTACGAAATCCCGGTTTTCATAATCTCGGTTTTCAAAATCCCGGTTTCAAGATCTAGGTTTCAAAATCACGGTTTTCAAAATCCCGGTTTTCAAAATCTCTTTTCTTTTCATTTAGTTTTAATTGTACAAAATAATTAATAAAGATTTTTAATTGCAAGATTTGGTACTTGCAACATTTTGTAATTGCAACATTTTGAAATGCAATAATTGTAGAGGCTGACGGCTTCAATAATTCTCACGGGCACTTAGCCCTATATCCAAATTCCATCCCTATTGGCCATTTTCTAGAACTTTATCGCAAATTCATTTTTGAATTTTGTCAAAAAATGATTTAAGGGTCCCATTTTCCCACATGCTAAATATTAAAAATTCAAACCGGGATCTTGTATCGAAGTAGGGCAATATATGGTTTGCCATGTAGTTGCATTACGATAATTATTGTTATTTCAGTCACCTTAAAGAAAATAAAATTTTTCGTGAATAACATTCGAGAAATATTGATTTACTTTAAAATTCCATATTTTATTTTTTGCTAAAAGTGTCAACAGAAAATTTCTTTTTTGTGATAATGCTGTCTCTAGCGGTAAATAGCAAAAACATAGTTTTTATGGAACATTTTCTGCTAAAGGGTAACCATTAACCAAAAATAAATGCGTTCAGTTAACATAAGCACCAGATCCTGGAAAAGCGGCCTGTATAGTTAAGTCGCCTACACAAAATCAGCCTGACAAAACATTTTCATATTTTTGTTCTGAATTTTCAAAATTTCAAGAACTCAATTACATAAAGCGTAATAAGTTAGTTATATATACTTTAGTTAGTTATTATATTTCAATCCTACGCAATCTTATTGTTATTTTATCCATTCCTAAAATTTAAAGACCAAAAAAAAATTTTGCGAGAGCAACGAAATATTCCGTACCTTTATTTTTACTTTTACTACGATTTGATTCTTTTTTATGTGAATAAACAAAAATTACCAAAAATTGAGATTTCATTATTTATTCTGTCAGAACTTAACATGGTTACGTTTGTACCGTGGTATAAGTTTATTTTATTTCTTCTATATGTACGTCTTTTCTGTCTGGTGTCCTTTTCTATAATTCGTATTTTTTTTTTTCTATTTGCAGAAAAGGAATATAAAACTAAAACTAAATATAATAAAAATACAATAAATATAATATATTGTTCGTGTCCAGTAAAAACAATTTCAATTTAATAATATAAAACAAGACGCAAAAAAATGTATCCTTTTTTTGCTACTTTTACTGGTAATATATGGCCAGCTCAGCTCATCGAAGAATAGTGCGAGGTGAGGCTGAGGATTATAAAGCACACATCGCAGTTGAAGTTGAAATATGAATGTGCACAAATTTTAAAAGGGTGCAAATTAAATTGTGATTTATGTTACTGATGCACATACATATGTGTTTGGACACCAACGGTTAACATGGAAATATTTGGGGTGGTTTATCTTCCCCCAAATTTTTTATTGTCCTGATATCGCTTGTTAGGGCGATTTAATTTTGTGAAATTTAAAAGTTAAAACTACGGAAATTTAAAATACTAAATGACAATCTTCAGTATATATATGCAATTCATATATACTCGAGCAGATAACCTTATATGCCTTTTCAGGGTTTTTCTTTACTTGTCATTAATTTGTCCCTAGGACTCCTCCAAATGAACCCAATTTCACTGGTCAAGCCTCATGATTACACTATTTTGTACCTTTGGCGTTATGTGTCTCAATTAATATCCCTCATATCCATAAGCCTGCCATTCGAGAATCTTTGAATGGATGGTCCTGTCCAGGAAAATGATGTTCATTTTAACGTTAGGTTCTTGTCTTTTTACTTAAATCTAGACTAAAAGTACAGCACCACATGATTCCAGTCTATATAGAGACATTTGTAAATGACTTCTGGCTGTCACTAGTTGTACGATTATTCGCTTTCATGGTATATTGACCTAGAAGTAGAGTATACTGTTGTTGCTACAAGGACCTGATTCGAAGTGTGAATGAAACAGGGTTTTGTTATAACTCCAACATTTTACAAATTAAACAGGATTCTCTTGCATTGCTGTGTCTGAATATTTTTACCATCATGCCAGCCAACTAGGTCAAATAATCGATTACACTCTGAAAGAATCACCATTTTTGGTAAATTTTGAGTGGCTCTCGAGGTTATAGTTATTGCATTTATGCTTCCTTCTATAAAAAGCCCATGGATGTTTGAGAGTAGATAATTGGCTAATTATCCCGCAACCACCTCAAAAATATCTCCTGCTTCTAGTTCGACGATTTTGCCATACCCTTTTGCCATAAGTTACGTCCAATTGGGATTTCCTCTTGAACAATATAAAATTTGGCTATCTCCAGATCGATTATACAGCCATGCTCCTCCAAAAAAAAATCTAAACCCAGGATCAAGTCATCTACCATCTCTGCGACAACTACCACTATGCAGACACTTCTGCCCCAAACCCATTGATCCCTCTCCAGCGATTGCATCGAGAACACATTGGTTTCTTCAAGCGAATCGTCTAGTCCAAGTTCGGTCCACACTTTAGTACTTACTATCGATCTATTAGCTAAAGCACCACTGGTTCCGGTTTCTTTTCTTCCGATAGCCCTTGGCTGATTTATCTTTTCGATGAACCGATTGAACTTCCCCTACATCTATGCAATTAAAAGTTTCTGTAATTCCTACAGGTTTCCGAAAACTTCTGGTTACATTCCTTATAGAGTGCACTTCCATGACTTATATAAGGGCGTTCGCAAGGGTCATCCGCACTAAATCGTGTGCCTCATAATCAGCAAACCCATCAATAAATGGCATCAGAACAACTTTGTCCTGGATCGAAATTGGACATTCCCGAAACGAAGCCCTTGCTAATGTTTATATACCCCCATTGCAAATATTGGTAACTCCCTCTTGGCTTACGCACTCGATGTCTCAGGTTAATGTGGCATATATTGTCTAAACCACGTCCCAAAAAGCGAATTCCAAGAGCCTGATGCTCAAGCCTGATGCTAATGCTGCTAGTAGACCGATCTGACTACGAACTGTCGTCCTGATATTTTCTTGAAGAGCTTTCTTGAAAATCATTTTTCTGAGTCCCACTTCTCCTTTTTGCTTGTTTTATCTTGCGCATGACATTAAGGCGCTGTTGGTGTACTGGATCCATTTAGCGAGGTCTCCAAAGATTGAGTAATCGAGGCGAAGTGCATCGAGTTTAGCGAAGAATTGTTCCTACGCTCTTTGAAACTCAATTTTAATGATCTCGTTCCATGCGCTATACCCCATTTCGTTCGCCTTATCACTCGGCTTCCAACATCTTCTTCAATTATGCTACCAATTGCTCCAACTCGGCCATGTTTACTCACAATTTTAACGTGTGATGAATATTTCAGCAGGTGATCTCACTGCTGACACTAATGTTACATGATTGCCACATATTTGAACCAAGACAATTTTATCAAAAAGACCCAACGAAGTGATGTTTCAACTCTGTCTTATTGTCGTTCGTCTGCTTCTTTTTATACCTAAATGGGTTTTCCCCTCTCCGACTGTCAAAATGTTTGGTTTAGTAGAGGTACGTTATATTAGTATGTATTACTTAGCCCGACCAATTTACTGCTAATATTATGTCCTCTTGTATGGCACCATAACCGCAGATTTGCAGTCCCGGGAACGTCGGTTGGCCACAATTCTTCTCCAAATGGAATTTGTGACTAGTAAAAAAAATTCCAAATATTGTTGCTGTAAAATTTACATCTAGTAACAATAAATGGAAACGCCGTAATTGTGTGTTTTTGTCATTCACTGCGGAGATCAAACAAAACTCTTTTCTTTTGGTTTATAGTACGACTTTCGGTCCAGAGATGGCAGTTTATCATTTTAAACTGATCGTTAAATTAGTATTCTAAAAGCCCCATGAGCACACAACTACAACTTCGTTAGGAAATTCGTTACAAGGCGGTTTTAGTGTTAAAACAAGTTTGTCACCACTCATTGTGGGGTCAGAACATTATTTAATTTGTTTTTTTTTTGAATTTTTAATTTCTAAAGTTTCCGTTACAATCGAATGATTGATGCATTTTACTGATCGCATTGCCATCTGTTCTATGGTATTATCACTAGGGGTTTTGTTTGCTTGTGCGTGTGTGCAACCGGCAAAGATATAGAGGAATATTTTTGTTGTGCGTGTCTCGCGTGTGCGGTTGATGCATGGTAAGAACGAGTAAGAGAGTGACGCTCACGAAAAACAAAACCAAATTCTCCAACGGAAAAATATTCTTCTAGATTTTGTTAATGCAAGAATTTTTTTGAAGGAGTCGATTGGAGATTTTGTGAACAGATAGTGGTGCGGAAAATTAAGTTTGGTAAAATGGTCTAGTTGAAAAAATATATGAAAATGGCCGAATTTTTTTTCGTGTTCTGAAAACGTTGAGTATCTGCGAATTAATAAAATATGGTAGTTAATACTAACGAATTATTGATGGAAATTATTTAGTTAAGCCAAAGAATAAGTCAATTTTGTTTTATATAATTAAAATATTAAAAGTGAATTGAAAAAAAATAAATCGAAAATAAACTAGCAGTTCGTGTGTGTGTTTTTTTTAATTTTTTTTTTTTTTTTTTTTTTTTTTTTTGTTTGTGAAATACAAAATTGATTATCCATCTAAGTGTAATAATAAGAATCCACATTATCGACGGTGGACGTACGTATTTACGGATCTACAGGGCCTCAAATTTAATTGAGTGTCACGAGTCATATTACGTGTATAGTGCGTCTTGAGTATACTTGCGTATACGCGCGCCAAATTTTTCTACGGGTGACGGCAGTCATATTAAGTGTGCAGTGTAAAATTTTATTACGAATACCAAATCTGATTAACTTCTTAAGATTTAAAAAACAAGTGATTAATAAAAATGTGTTTATTAAGTAAATCTGATTAACGGTGAAGACCACAATGGGTAGCGGACAACGTGGTCAGTCATAGTTGTGATGTGAAAAGATACCACAACGCTAGGCGGGCAAGGACACTGAAAGAGTGACCTTTTTGAGCTACCCATTTTTTAAATTAAATTAAATAAAATTTTACAACTTCTCATTTCAATTTTTCCATCTTAAATTTACACATTTCAAAGTTTAATTTTACATTTAAAATTTACATTTTATGCTTTGTTTTGTGATGGAGCGTCAATTGCGGTTGTGGTGCGCGAAACCGAGGTACACATTGGTTTCGTTTCTGAACTTTGGGCGTCCATTTTCTTATTTTGTTCTTTTTTTTATTTTTTTTTTTTTATTTATTTTTATTTTATTCCTTTTTAATCACTTCAGTCTATAATTTCTTCTTGTCCCACCTTTCTTCTCGGATTTGTATAAAATATTAAAATAAAACAACGTCCTCGGAATCCTCGGTGTGGATTTATTGATCTAGGCTATTTGTTTTTTATTTTATTGTTATTTTTTCCTCTCAAATAATAAGATGAAATTCTAAATTGTTCGGATCGGTATGTTGGCAGGGGGAGATCCGGTCGTTCCTGGGTGGGCACACCTAGATATTATTATCTATATTTCATTATTCCTCAAATTTCGGCGGACGTAATTCTGGTATAATATACTTTCAGTATTTACTTTTATTTTTGTTTTTCAACTTCCCCACGACCAAAAACCTTGAGATCAGGTCTGGAAAGTGATGTTGAAACAGATGTTAAAAGTATAATAACTCGATGCATCAGTTTCGCGTTAGTTGTTCCCTTTTATCTGCTTTGCCTGATGCCTAACTATATTCAAGGACGTTAAGGGTTACTTTTTTTAATTATTAATCGTTCAGTGGATTTAATGTCCCTTCAAGGTCAATTAATACCCCCTTTTTCATTCAAGCACACACCACTCACAATTACAGTATACCACCTGCACATCGCAAGCTCCATGTCAACCTCTATACACTGACATAGACGGTGGGTTGGCAGTTAGCAGAAGCCCCCGAATTTTTAGGAGGATTTCTTGGATAAGTGTAGCCATCCCGAAAAAGTGTAAATATATTACAAAATGTAGCACCGTCCCGAAAAATCATTTCCGTAGCTGGAGGTAAAGCCACCAAGCGGCATATATGGCCAGACAGGCCACGATACTAGCTAAGATGTATAATTGGCCCCAAGTCCATATCAGGTGGAAATAACCTTTTTTTTATTTATTTATTTAACCCGAATAATTTGTTTGATTACTATGGGTCCACATTAAATTCTATTCCGCGATATCTAGAGATAGGGCCACAAAGCGGCATATATGGTCAGACAGGCCAGCTAGTATCGTACCTAAGATGTAAAATTGGCCTCAAGTTCATATCAGGTGGAAATAACCCTCTACACTGCAATTCCTGTGAATAGAGCCACCAAGCGGCACATGCCGGTGTGAAGTTTCAACATTTATCAAAGGTGTATAGCTACATAAATTAACAAAAAACGAAAATGTAGATACACTATTTAGCAAAAAGTGTAGAATTACATAAAAAAATTATGGCAGGTTTGAATTTGTTATTTATCCCACTAAATCTAACTTAATCTAATTCGCGGTATATCAATGGGACTTTCTACGATTTTTTTTTGGTTAGTGTAAATGGAAATAATAAAGAAAAAAGTGTAAACCGGATCTTGTGGATGATTAAGGGCCATTAACACTTGATTCTAGAGATGATACCACAAGTCTGAGTAATCTCATCACTGATCGTCTGATATTCTAAACCTTTATCAAATAGATGGAGTCACAAATAGATAGAATTTAAAACGATAAAGTACTTATACAGAAAACCCTTCAAGGACACGATTAATCCGTTCTGTGATCTTTCCGTTTACGTGTTTTTTGAAACCGTGTTGTTCGAGACTACAAAAAACGGGAGTTTTAAAATAAAAAAAACGTTATGTTAACGGTGTAATTCAAGGGAAGGTATACGTGTTCTTCGAATACTACGAATTTCAACAATGTAAAATTATCAACACCATTGCTTTATTAGCATTAGAGCCATCTAGCGTTATAATGTCGATGTATGTCTAATTTTGAAAGTGTGACATGAATCTATATGTGTTTTAGTTGTAGGTGCTGAAAATTGGTGATTACATAAATTTAATCATAACTAAGCAAACAAACAAATTCTGATTCCAATGATCTCGCGCATATTTTCTATTTGCACAAGAAAATCCAATAAAAAATTAGTAATTTGTTTTGGAAATTTTGTTTTCTTTTAACCAGTTAAAAGAAATATTTGATAAAATAGGGCGGAGCTATATAAATATTTTAGGAGTATGATTAATATTTTTAGTATTTGTGTTCACTATACCGCAAACTACTTGCTTGTATTGCACAAAGAAACTGCATGTACAGGAACCCCAAAAATACCTTTCGAAATATTTCAACTACAAAAAGCATTCATTCCGTTTTAATTTTCTTTTGTCCGAAAATGCAATTTCCACATTTTTTATTTCTTACTTTTTAAAAAACACGCTACAACAACAAAATTAATATATATTGTATTATTAGAGAAGTATAAAGTTTTTATTTTATATTGTAAATAAACTAAAGGAAAAGCTTTTTAGTTTTATACATCTAGTTTCTCATCCATAGTTTAGTTTATTGAACATATATAAAAAATGATAAATAAAAAATAAAAAATTTGAACCCCCCCCATATAAATAAATACGAGTGTAAAATCGACTTTAAATTACGTTTATCTCTTTCAGAGCGTGCTACACACCACACTTCGTACCTTTCGAAATAGTTTAATATCGCTCACTATTCGAAATATAAAAAACGGAAATTGTATATTTGACTGGTCACAAAAAGATTTTTTGGGGTATGGCTGAAAGGAGAACGGCGGTGGTAGAACGATATCGGGCAAATTTAGGCAAACAGAAAAATTATAGAAGAAAATAGTTGATAATATATCTCTGGTATGGTGAACATAAATTCGAAAAAAAACTGTACAGTGTATGTTAGTTATGTTTCGTATACATTTTTCTCGGAAATATTTTCTCCGTTCAACCGTCCATCTTATGTATGGTACATATATACATATATATGAATAGATAGGTATACATATATGAACATAAAAGCTGCGACTGAAAAGTGAAGAGTATTTTCCTGTGATAACACATATAATCATTCAAGTCTCGTCCATTCATATCACCACCCCAGTTATTCACCTTTCCCTCAGGTCGAACACATCAAGTTCATATATAGCCAAAAACAATACCTATACACAAAATAAAATAAAATACAAATTCGATGAACGAATATAACAAAATTTTGTACTGAGTAAAAAAAGAAAATCACCCTTCAACCTTCTCATCCGCAGCCGAAGCGAAAAAAAAAAAATAACCGACAAAAGCATAAAAAAGACTGATTTTTCCGTATCAAATATCCCAAAGTGGTTGGACAATTTTATTTATTTCTTTTTTCATTTTTATTTTCTTTCAATATTTGGTTCAGAATACTACACTAATACAGCAAAAAATGTATATTTCAAAAGCCTGTCACGTATCATGTATTCTATTGGTCAGAATATTGAGCGAACTTTTTTTTTTTTTATCGCAATTGAGAAAATATATTTTTGTATCAGATGTTGCGCGTTTTATTGTTCCAAAGTATAATGGTGTGCACCTATTCTAGGAAAATTTCATAATTTTTCTTTTATTAGTTCAAATTTTTAATGAATGGACATTTACAATATACAACAAACCACTTAAAAAATATTCATGTTCCGTATACAATCCCCTCTAACTAATTTCAAATATGTTTCCATTCCATTACCCGAATTCAATTAGAAATCCCCGCGCTTTATACACAGTTTTTTTTCAAGATGATTCTTATCGTTATCATTTTGTATCTATAAAATACTTGTATAACATTATGACTATTGATTCAGGAGATGATTTTATCTCTATTCATTTTTTGTTTGTTTGGTCCATGGAGCGAAAATAATGCGAAATGAATTAGTTATTAATTTTATTAGTTTCATAGGGTTAGCGCAGTACTGATGAAATCGATCGATTGGGTTCTCAACATTTTTTTTCAATTACCTCATTTCGTGAATATTAGATCACCATGTTATATAAACACCAGTAAATTCTGTTGTCTTTGATCTAATTTCCAAAGAAAATATTTCGACCGAACAACAATGAAAATGTATTAGACAACTTGTCTATATGTAGTGGTGCGTTTACCTTTGATGTTGACAGCTAATATTTCCAAACGAGTTAATAAATCAATTATCGATATAATTTTTAAAATCATTTATATTTATTGGTTTTAATTCTTATTATTTATTTAATATATGTACGAGCCTTTGAAGAATTTTGTTGGGGCGATAAATTTTATTCGGTGTACATGCAATAAAATTTCAATAATTTAGTTGAGGCTCGATACGCAGGTAATTCATAATTAATAACTTATTAAATCATGTACGTACGATTTTCCATGCGTGAAATTTATTCAAGTTCTGCTTCCAAATTTTTGAGAGCCGAAATTATAATCGTGGATTATAATTTCGAACATTTGATTATTTTGTACATTTGCCTATATACCTTAGGGCCGTTATTGAGATGTTGGTAGACAGGTTGGAGAGCAGATAAAGGATTACCGCAGGATCCGCATCCTGTGCCGTCTAACTACTCTGTAACTGGGGTAGGCTAAGTATGGGAGGGTTATGGTTTTTCTACAGAGAGTTTTTGGTGGACTTTAAACCCACCTTGGAAAAACAAATGTTACGAGACTTCAACCAAAGCCTCAGATTCTAACTCGAATTTACATCAACGATCTCGAACTCAAAATAAGGATAATCAGTTAATATTTGGAAAATGAAATGTGTCAGTTGAAACCGCCCGCAGAGCCTCTGCGGGCATCTCAGTACAACCTCGACTAAATTGCACTACTAGAAACTGAGCTAGTCGGCAACAACTTCGTCGATCACATTGTCACGTTTTTTCAGTACTCATTGGGCGCTTTCAGGACACCCAACAGTTGGCAACATGTTGAGTAAAATCGCGGCCAACGTTATGAAAATGTTTAGCACTATGCAATTTTCAAATCAAATTGGCGATGATTTTACTTATCAAGATAGGGGATCTGAAAGCGCCCATTAACGCCAATTTTCACCGATTTTAAATCCATAAATAACCGAAACTGTTACTCGGGATTTCACATGCCAGCTATCTTGCACACAGGGTTTTAGAATTGAACTTCGGAAGACGTGTGAGCGGATTATATATATAATCTATTATACTGACACCTACTAGAGAGGAAAATAATTCCACCATTTTCTTATGCAAGATTTTGAAATTGCAGGATTTTGTGTAGTTGCAATATTTTATATCGATCCCAGAAAAACTATTTCACTATTTCCTTCCAACCGTTAAGAAATGGCCAAATTCCATCGAGCTATTTTCTAGAAATTTACCGCTTACTCATTTTTAAATTTTGTCAAAATATGATTTAAGAGTCCCATTTTCCCACATGTCAAATTTCCTGAAAACCGGTCAAATTTCCTGAATTTCGTTACACACCCATCCACCACGTATAATAACCGGTTTCAACGAATCTCACGTTTAAATACTGAGCTTTAAACAACTAAGTTAGGTACTCAGGCCAACTTCGACTATAGCATATCAGAAACTCTGGACAGTCAACCACTACCCCATTCTGTGACTGAAAAACAGTGAAACATAATAAAATTGGCGATAAAAGTACATCGTAACCTCCAGCCATAAGTGGCTGGATGAGAACTGCCTAGCTTTAATTCAAGAACTGATTCAATTCAAGATGTTGTGCGGGTGAAATAATCGTTTTAACATGGAAAAATAAAAACCTTTGTACCATAAGCTCAAGGAGTTTTGGAATGGAGGAGAGAATAGCTATCCCACGATAATTACAGATATCACTTCTTTTACCGCACTTGAAAATGTCTTTTACCGCACTTGAAAATGTATGGATGCATATACGAAATTTTCCAGGGATCTCAAAAAATTTGAGTTCGAATGCTTTCGTTAAAGATAAAGGAGATGGGAGCAGCCAGACTAGCAGCACAATTCTTAACAAGAATCGGCGGAAATCCAATCATGCCCAGCACCCTTATTAACATCAATTTGAGACAAGCTGCCATGAACGTCATCTTCGGTGAACCGTAATTGGGTAAATTCCTCTTCGTTGCAAGAATTAACTGCTGGATCGATGGATGGCGATTCGTAAACGGATTCAAAAAAATCCGCAAATAAATTGCAGATTTCCGAAGAATGACTTGCAGAGGCATCTAGGTACGTCATGGGTAAAGGGAACCCAACGGTCTATTTTTTCATATTGATAAAATTCCAAAATTTTTTTGGAGTAGAAGTTAAATCTTCCTCGATCAGAATATAATTATTATACAGGAACCAGTTTAATGTTTTAAACTCCTTCCGTGCGGTCTCGAATTCATGATAATAATTCGAACCGTGTATTTTATATAGGGAGTGTAGTTTATTACGGCGTGTCTCTATGTCTTTAATTGCTTGTTGTACCATGGTTCGCGGAAGCAAGGCTTAGTTTTTTTCCGCGCGATATGTTTTTCTACAGTAGTCTTGAGAATTTTATTAAAAGACAAAACTATTGTATTAAGATTTCCTCCGAATTCGTGACTTATTTTGTGGAGACTGACTTATTTGAAAGTCTACAATAAGTCTCCTGTCGAATAGACTTATTGAAAACTTGTTAGAATTATTTTGATGAGTTAACAGTTTAGGCACAAACCTCGCGTAAATGTCAAACAAGTCTACAATAAGTCTAGCAAACAGGAGGCTTATTGTAGACTTTCCAATAAGTCAGTCTCCACAAAATAAGTCACGAATTTGACCGTAGTCTAAGGAAGCGTAGTCGGCATTTCTAAAACCAAAGAAAAAATTATCAATAAGAAAACTAGTGTCGCATGAAAAATATTTAACATAACTGGAGTGTGGTATACGCTGGTACAGCCTGTAAGGTCCTCGCACGGTGAGACCTCTGAGTACATGTTATCGGTTGAAAAAATTAAATCCAGATATTTACCCTGAGTATTGCTCGTTCGGTTATTTTGGGTTGTTGAGATGCTAGCAAAGTAGTCCACAGTAGTGATCCCTCTAATATCTGTGGAAGATGTTGTGAAAATACCGTTAATATCAGACCAGTTCACCTCAGGCAGATTGAAGTCACCGAAAATCATCAGCTGCTCATCAGGATGAACAAAAGGTACTATAGCAAGGTCGATGAAGTTGATGATCTCGATATAAGTATCCAGGCTTGACCCACAAGTAACGTAAACGAACACGGTGAGAATTGACGAATCGGCTAGTTTAAACCGTATAGCAATGACATCATGAACTTGATGGGAAGCCACCATCTCATTCGGAATTGAGTATTTCACTTCGATCAAAATACCTCCACCTTTCATTGTTGTGACATGGTTGTATCGATCTTTTCGGTAGACGATATAATTCAATGGGAAGAAATCTTCGCTATTCATAAAATTAGTAAGCCAAGTCTCACAAATGATTATGACTGCATAGTTATTGTCTAGGACACTCAGCCGAAACTCTTTAGACTTGCCTCGAATACTGAAAACGTAAATTGTTGAGTAAATTGTCGAAGAGGTAGGTTTTCTGTAATTATTGTTGTAATTATAATTATTCCTCTTTTCGATGTTAGAAGAGGAGCAGCAGTTATTTAATATTTTAAATGGTAATAATTGTAAGTTTACTGCAGAACTATGGGATATAAGTATTTTGGGCTTTTTGTGCGATCAGTGAATTCTCTCACTGGAACACCCACTGGCCAAATTTCTGGTTGAAGTAGTTTTGGATATATCTCCAGATTTACCCCGATTTTGAAAGACACGAAATTGAGTTGCGTCACGTCCTGATTGGCGGGAACCAGTTAGTTTCAAGAATTAGGGATTAGTTTCAAGAATTTGACAAATTTTAAGTAATCGAATTTTTCATGCGAGTTTTTTAATCGAAAAAATCGTATACGATTTTTTTCGTACGAATTTCAAGAATATGCACCCAGGGCAGCTTTGTCTTTTTGTTCGATAACAAATTCTAGAATATTAATTCCTCGTATTCCTGTGATATACGAATTTTTTAAAAAACATTTTTTCGTTAAATCGGTGATGATTACCCCACCCCACTCATTTATTTTCATTTTGTATATTGATATTTACCCCTATTATGGTTCTCACATTTAAGTCATTCAGTGAATCCAAGTCGCCGAATTTAAATTTTAGTATTTAGCCGTGAGAACGCGGTGAGTGAGAGTAATGTCAAAATTGCTCACATAAACTTTTTAATTGACTTCATTGTATTTTTATTATTTGTTGTTAAATACAAACCAAATTAAAGAATATACACACGAAAATTGTTTATTTATTTTTTTTATCAATTCATATTTTATGTGAAACCTCTGTATATTGGACACTTAAGGAACTGAGGAAACTGTCCAATTTATAGATGTGTCCAATATACGGAAAAAATAGTCTTTTGCTTTGATAAATACCACAAATATGTATGTACTATATCTACAGCTTTTTATTTAGTAATATAAATAATTAAAGCATTCACATCAAATCTTTGTACATATGTATGTATTTAAATTCAGTGTTTCCTAATTCTCTTAAGAAACTGTAGATTGAACGTTTGAATAAATTGTTAGTATGTACATTATCATAAAGACTTATCCTTACCGTCCAAATTAAGAAGAATAAAATAAAAAAATTATTTAATTGCACTATAGGAACAGAAAACAACGACTTTTCTCTCTGTCTTATTAACAAAATTAACTACCATGATATTTACAGTTTCTAAATTCGAGCTGACAAATTCAAAATCCGTTGCAAACAATTAGTGATTTACAACGTAAGAACGTACTTATGTATGCCAGTGCGCATTTTATTGACGACTACCATATAAAGATTGAGCTTACCTGCTTTTATACATTAGTAAAAAAAATGAAAAACAAACGAATAGTGAGAAAATAAAAAGAATAATACTACACGGACCTACTCAAGTATCTTAATTATTGAATTTTATATTAATCGATAGGAAATTCTTCAAAATGAGCGGTTAAAACATATTTAATATATTTTGTTTGTACCTTTTACAAAAATCCCACCATCCTATTTTTTTAATTTTAACTTTGTACGATTGCAAGAGTGCGACACCAAATAGTATTCCACTTACAGAGGTAAAATTCAAAGGAATATTTTAAAAATATTCTCAATTTAATGTCCAATACTTAGAGGTTGTGTAATGTATAGAGGTTGTCCAATTTATAGAGGTATTTGAGAATTTTTTTTATAAAATTTGTACTGAATTTGAAGGGGCTAAACAAAAGTGTCCAAAACAGAGAGGTGTCCAATGTTGGAGGTTTTACTGTATAATAATTAAAAATTGTTTATTGCAAAAATATGTACATACTATGAAATAATTATTATTATTTCATCATAAACCACAACAATCAGAAACAGTTCACCAACTTGGTGGAAATTATAGAGGCTAATCAAGATTTAGCCCAAGGATTCCCAAAAATATCTAATTATTGTTCAGAATTATTGACATAAATAAATATATATTTTATATAAAACTTTAAAACTGCTTTACGGCCGTTCAAACTCAAAACAAAATTTCAGTAATATGTCAAAAATGTAAAAATTATGGAAAATTGTCATAATACATATACATAAAAGTAGTACCTCGCATGACTTTTAAATGCTACGACGAGTTGTCAGTGAGGTGAGAACCATAATAGGGCTAATTATATTTGGCTAAATATGTTATTGAAAATAAATGATAAGCTTTGTGCTTTAATAAAAAAAACGAACAAATGTCATTTGCTCTGCTGACAATAAAATCGATGTAGTCTCTAAAATTCAGTTCGCGGTTACAAATTACCCCTAAGTTCATTAAAGGTAAAACTCTGGCAACAACAGTGCTGTTGATGGTATATTCTCAACGAATGGAATTTGCACGTTTTCTAGACTATGTAGTGTGTATTATTTTTTCATTTTTTATATAGAATGATCATGGGCTATTGTGTTTCCCTGTAATTTTGACAGGTTCCCAAATTTTATTCCTCCTATAAACTACAGGTTGTCCTTCTTGAAACTCAGGGTTTATGTTTGTTTCTTGATCGTAATAAGTTTTTGACTTCTCCTGGTTATCTTTTACTTTCTCTAAGACATTTATTTCTACTTTGGGTTTAAACAGGCTCTCCTTCATTGGTACTCTGGTGCGTGTTCGACGACTGAAAAGTAATTGGCTTGGTGAAACGCCTAAGTTTTCGACCAGGTAGTTTCTATACTCTAAAAGGGAATACTGGATATCCCCATTATCCTCAATTGCTTTTTTAATTAGATGTTTTGCTATGTGGACCGCTTTTTGTAGCCTGCCCGTTCGACTGTGGATAAGTTGGCCTTGATCTTTTTATGTCAAATCCCCATTTTTTGCTGAATTCAAACATTTCTTATGATACAAAAGGAAATGAGTAGCAAAAATAGTTTTTAAATTGATGATAATTTCCGAGGCTTGTTTATTTTTTAACTGTTTATTTTAACAGCGCCTCTATCCATTTCGAGTAATAATCAGTTATGCCAAAAAAAAAGTCATCGCCTCCAGCTTGCGTAATATCACAAGCTATTGTATTAAATGGCAGGTCTGGAATTTCGTGTGAAATTAGTGGCTCCTTGGCAATATAATATGTGCCTATGCTCTCTGCTTGGTTTTTATGTTATTCCTACATGAGATTTATGCAGTATTGTTAACATTTCCAACCTTAAATGAAGTGGTACAATTACGCTTTCCAAAAGAAAACAAGTCCTCCTTCACAATAAATCTTATCTTTAAATTTCCAGAATGGTTTTACCACATCATTAAGCTTGTTTTTTGAGTTCGGTCAACCATCTTTATAAAATTGATAAAGCTAAATTCCTCGTCGTTTCTTGTCTCAACTTTTCTTACTTTTCATCAGAAATGTTGATGGTATGAATTGTTTCATCAAACTCTTGAAATTCTCTCGCTGGCTCTTCTGTTTAGAAGCTACGTGAAAAATGGTCTGCGATATGCAATTCCTTTCCTGGTTTATACTTAACTATTAAGTCATATTTGCACAGCTTCTGTTTCATGCGCTGAAGCCTTGATGAGTTCACTTTGTATATCTCATTCCTCATTACACCAACAAGAGGCTTATGATCCGAGGAAATTCACACTTTTCTTCCAAATATATAATTATGGAACGGATCCATAAATTATCGCCATCAGTTCTTTTTCTATCTGGGCGTATTCTTTCCCTGTGTCATTCAAGCTTCTGTACTTCTATCTTTGATGTTGGGTCTTTCATTTCAATATCGAAAGCCATAGATCTGGTTTGGATCACAACTTATCCCATTTTTGCCAAAAACATAGCCTAGAAAATTTACTTCTTTCACTTTATATTGCATTTTCTTTTGAAATTTATTTAATTTTGTCCGGAAACTTTTAAAAATTTGTTCATTATACTTGAATGAGATAACTACAAACTTTTCACGCCAGCTGCGTACCGCATCTGCGAAATCGTGAGCTAAATATTTTTTTGTTATTTCGCTAGCTAAATTTTACGTGAAATTTATAAGTAAAATTTATCTTAGCGTGAGCTGGATACCGACCTTACATTGTGAACTTTCCGACTAAATTGCTAACTCAGCTAGGCCATATGGCAAAATTTTGTGACCGCCAAACACTCTTAATATTATATTTGTTTTTTGAACTTTTGACTTACTCTCTATTTTTAACAATTACAAGGAGAGGGTACATCTGACCTCGTATCAATTTTAAATTTTATTTTAAATTCTCAACGTAAAAAAATTCAAACCATCCCTTAACATTCGGTAATTCTAAATTATCTAAACTATTGACATAAGATTCAACGATTTCTATACAATACGCATCATCATCTTCACAACCAAGACTCGCACCAATTTCGCTTATGTTTCTAGCTCGACCACATTTTGCATAGTAATGCTTGCCTTTACACCTAGAACATCTTTTATTATACGCGGGACAGTTACCTTTCACATGTTGCTCGGCACATCTCTGACAATTAAATTTCAATTCCGATGGCTGTCCTGGTTGTAATGACGACGGCGCACTGTTAACATTACTCTGATATTTATTATTTTCCCCGCTAAAATTAACTCTCGGAGTAAAACCTCTATCATAATTATTAAATTGACTCTTTCTATTACTATTCATACCCCGTAGTTCAGCTATTTCTGAAGACTGTTTCAGAATTCCCTGGGCCAGTTTGGATGTTCGCTTTTCTTTGCGGCATTGCTCTGTATGACCTCATCCAATTTGGGATCACCCTCTTTTATGAACATTTCTCGCAATTGAAGATCCCTTAAGCCAAATACTACAAGTATCTCCTAGTTTTTGCAAATCTTTTATAAAACTGTCAAAGGGTTCATACTCTTTTTGCTGCCGACCGGCGAATAAATGTTCATATAGCACGTTCACTTTCGGCGTACAATATTTATCAAATGATTCTATGCATTTATTTACTGTAAAATTTTCATCCTGCTTTACCTCCAATGTATTCATCAACTCCACAGCTTCGCGACCAATTAAATTTTTAAATATTGTGTGATTTTAATTTTCTCACTTGCATCCTCTTTCCCACTAGCTATCAAAAATACCTCAAAATCCGCCTTGAATGCATTCCAATTATTGGACAAATTTCCCTTTATGATTAAAGGGCTTGGTTTGTTTAACCCTAATGCTGAATACATACTTGTGGAAATTGTTGCGGCACTAATATATCGCACTCGCTCAGCAGGTATGAATATATAAATAGGCCCAAGATTGCGGAAGTAGCAGATATTGACGACCTAAAAATCACCTGATACGTATACCCTCAAATAAAAGCCCACTTATAGTAAGAAAACCGAGAGTCCAGGGGTGGAATCATGAACGCCGGACGGAAAATTTAAACGGTAGTGAAATTTTATATGGAAAACAGCAATGATTGTACCGGTTTTGTTCCATTGTTTCGCAAAAAAAACATAAATAGCAAGCCAGAAAAAAAATAATTCATTCGTCAGCTTTATAGCAATCGAACGAATTTGTAAGGTTTTTTTTGAAACAACAGAATAAAACCGGTAGAATTATTACTGCTTTCCATATAAAATTTCTCTACCATCTAAAATTTCCGTGCGGCGTTCATGATTCCGCCCCTGATTTTAAACAAAATTATCTTACGGGAAACCCTGTCAAACGCCTTGCTGAAGTCTTTGGTTATAACATAAATTTCGTTTCCACCCTCCATAATGTTTAAAATATGAGATGCAAATTCGTTTAAATAGATTGTCGTAGATCATCCTCTAAGACAACCATGCTGATTAAGCCATGCTGTGCATAAAACATCTATACCCACTTTTTGTATGAACAAATTTTCTTTTATTTATTTCGCATCCATTTGCAAATAGAAACCAGTCAATAGAATCCAATCTTCATCCCATCCTATTTAAACCAAACCTGTTTTGATTGTTTCGCTCCATTTAAAATGATGTTGAATATACCTTGACCTATTGTACTTTTTGTATCTACTCTCAAAACTTTCCTTAACCATAATTTTCCAAATATTTTTTATGGTCAAAACATATCGTACTTACCTTAATAAATCAGACATTAATTATTTAAAATTAATTTTTATCCATTTCTAGACAAATGAAACCAATTTTTTAAATTTTCTTAATTTTCCTCTTGCTTTAATTTTTTTCATTTTTGATTTTTTTTTTTTAATTTTAATTCCTTTTGTTTTTTTTTGTTTTACATTAAATATTTAATAATATTACACATAGTCAATAATTTTAATTATATAATATTTTATAATATATTTTTTTTTATTATTATAATTTTCAATTAAACTTTTATATTTTATTTTTTAATTTATGTTTTTTTGTGTTTTTTTTTAATTTTTTTTATACAGTTAAATAATCACATTTTTTCATCTAATATATTTACGTTAATTTTAAAAATATCTTTTATAATTTATATTTGTAATAGTTAAATAAGTGATAATATATAACATAATGTATATATATCATAATATATATGTGTATGTATTTAATTGTATATTTTAAGTTATTATTTACAAAATAATAATAATAAAGGTAGATTTAATTCACTGTAATTTTTAATAGTGTTTTTTTTAAATACATATAAAATTAAAAATATTTATTTCACCTTAATTTTTTTTTTTTTATTTAAACTACAAATTGTTTTTGTTTATATGTATTTTGTTTATTTCAATTTTTACGGGCATAATAATAATAATAATAAAATCACGATTTTTATTTATAAAATAAATTAATTATAATTATTTTGTTGTTTTTAATTAAAAATTTTATTTTGAGGTAATTATAACTAAAAATAAATTTAACTAACACATTACACCAATGTCTATTTTTTTCTTTTTTGCTTTTTTTTTTAATTTTAATCGATTGTGTGTTTTGGGATGATTTCTATATTTAAATAAGAAAATTCAAAATAAAAAAATTAACAAAATTATAACAGAATTATATAAAATATTTTTAAATATTACCTTAAGTCTTTTTTCTTTTATTTTATTAGTAGGTAGTTTAGGAGTAGTGTGTTTTCGTTTGACAGAAAAATTTAATTTGCCATCAAACAAAATTTGGATTGCACTTCAGCCTGATTGGCGGTTTATTGTACATAAGTTTGGTACCAATCTGATCTCTCTTTATCAACAGCACGATGCAGCTGTAAGTAACAAAACATCTAAATAAAATCAAGTTTGTGGTGGGAGGCCGACGTATAAACTTACTTGATTGCTTCAATACTGTTTGCTCGTCATCGTTATTCGACCGTTTTAGCAACGATTCTTTTGTGTCCAGATGATGACCATTTGCCGAATCACGATCGGACGACTGTGAATTACTATTTTGGTTTCGCAAGTAATTGTCATTTTCTCGATCGTCCCCTAAATGGTATTTGTGCTTCATCGGTGGTTTACTATCGTACATTTTAGAATTTTGATAGTTTTGATCGCTCGGGAATTGATACTGGGACATTTCGCGTATTTTATGTGTCAACATATGTTGTTTCATATTACCCTGCGCGCAATTATAATTAACATAATATTTATGCATTAATAATTGCAATTTAATAAAAAAAAATGTAAGTTATATGCATTACCTTTGTTGAAAAACCACGAGAACAGAACGAACACTTAAACGGTCGTTCTTTTGTATGACTTCGATAGTGGATTTCTAGTGCCGAGTGGCACGGGAATGTTTTCAGACATATGTTACAGGTTGTGTTACCGCGAATACCTTTAAAATAAATAAAACGCATTGTCTTAATTATTAAAACTGTCTAGTCTGAAATTGTTGATTCACAAACCAACCTGTTAATCCGAACGTATTAAACGGTCCAGCCGGCATAACGGAATGCGCCAAAGAGATAAGTGTATTATTTAGTGATGAGTGTTCCGGATTCATATTATTGAAGTTTTCATTTCCGATCATCGGTAAATTTGGTAGCATACCAAACTTTGAATGTCCTTGAAACATTTTTGTACCCAAAAATACAGGTGATTGCTGCTGTGGCGGCGGATGATGTAATTGTTGCTGTTGGCTTTGTTGTGCTTGTGAGTGATGCTGCTGTGGTAAACTCGATTGCATCGAATCGAGCGAAGATTGTGAATTATGGGTCGAGTTCGTCAAAAAATCAGGACTCTTGTCATTCTTATTACGGTGGTTAAGACTATTATTATTGTTATTCAGTAGAAAATTATTTGAATTCTCGAAGTGGTGGTGGTGATGATTATGATGATGATTTTGTTGAGGTAATTTCGATGATGAATGGGTCGAGAGTGGTGATGAATTCATAATACGATTACTATGTAGCGTCGGTGTTGGTGTTGTGGTCGCAGGACGTGTTAATTGTAATGGTTTTATTAGATCGTTATTTGTCGCCGGTTCACGATGATTATTATCCGAATCAGAAATTAAAGGATTATTACTGGTGCTGTGATGACTATTCAATCGGATCCGATTTATTGACGATGCCGATGAGAGCGGTGTTTCAGATTTTATTGATTCTGAATCGGTGGAACAACGTTCTTCATCAAATGTTGTATTCTCATCGTCGTCTGGATTCGAGGTGAGCGATTTCGTTTTACGTAAATCCGTCACTTTGGTCAAGAGGCCATGGTAATTACTAAAGTCAAAATTATTCATCCGATTAGCAAATGAGTCGGGGAACAGCGGTTGAAATTCGCGTACTTCGGCCGCATCAATTTGTTCGGGTGTTAAATCAGGCTGTTCGCCCGTATGTAGCCGTATATGTTGTTGTAATACGAGCACATTGGAATAGCGTTTATGACATACCGGGCATTCAGGTAACGTACGCATTGGGGTTTTTATTTGGTGTACACTCATATGAGTTTTAAGATTACCTTTTGTGGTGAATGCCCGATCGCATATGCGACAACTAAACGGTCTTTCACCGGTATGCGTACGATAATGCATTTGAAGTGCACTTTTACATGATAAAGTACGGTGACAGAAAAAGCATTCATTTGAATCGGATAATTTACTATCAGCACTATCAATTAGCGCTTGTAGTTTTGCTGATTCCGTATGTTTTGTGATGCTGATAAAACTCTCCCATGAATTGTCATTTTTTTCTGTCAGCTGTGGGAGAAGGGAAGAATTTATAAATGGATTTTTTATCGGTAACATACTATCACGAAAATTTTGATGGTTTAAAATGAATTCATTTGGATTACATCGTGTCTTACTTTGTAACAATGTTGGCGTGGTGGACGAGGACGCGGATAATTTCGACGAAGTGGAATCCTTCGATGATAAATTTTCGGGTTGATCTTGTAACGTTTCGTCGCAATGATCATCACTTAATTTACTTGTGATTTGACAATCGTCATCACTTGAGGGCGTTCCGCGTGAATACCGACGTTCACGCTCATTTAAATTACTACCGATGCTACTACTATTATTTCTTTGGCTTTGGCCACCAATCGATGTCGTCGACATTGGTGTTGTGGTACCACTACGTGGTTGCTGCTGTTGTTGTTGTTGATGTATTAATAAATCATCCGGATTTTTAAGTAATAATTTTTCCGGTATCAGATTAGGTTTATCCATATCAATATCACTATTATTAATACTATTATTACCACTATTATTATTATTACTACTACTACTATTATGATTATTATTACTATTACTGCTAATTGGATTTGTGGATTTTTTTAAACTTAAATCAGTCGGTTCATCTTGTTCATTTGGATTCTCCCGCACAACGGGTGCTGCCCCATTTGGATTTATTTGTGGTGACATAACTCCGCCCACCATACCATATGGGAATGCGTTTGCCGCGGCGTGTCCCCCCAACTGTTTCAATATATCCAATGGTGGTCTATAAAATGATAGCTGTGATCGTATATCGGGCGGGAACGGCATAGGAACAGGCAATTGAAATGGATTTGCATTTGAAGTGCCAGGTATTGGTGGGGCCGAGGCACTCGCCGATGGTGATTGTGATTTAGACAATAAATACTGATGATACTTGTCAATATTTTCTTGTGATAAATTACGGTTCATTTCGATATGTGGAAAACTGGAGGTGTGCCGTTGGTAGTGAACTTTTAAGTTCCCTTTTGTCGTAAATCGACTACCGCACACGTTACACTTGAACGGGCGTTCGCCTGTATGCGATCGGATATGAATTTGTAAGCCAGAATCACTGCCGAACACTTTGCCGCAATAACGGCAACGGTGTTTTAGTTCATTTCCCTTGAAATCGGGTGACGATGATTTATCACGACGAAATGTTAGCTCATCGGCTAAATTTCCGGCTAGAAGTCCATGCGATGCAGAGTCAAGTACTTCTTGTGCTCGCTTCTGCAACATTTCTAAGGAATTTGGTGCGTCGATCGAAGGCAAAGGATCGTGATTTTTTATAATTGACGATGCTAGCGATGAACTGTAATGATATGGTGATGTTGCTGATGAGTTTGGCGTATTTCCTGCACTACCTTCACTCATGATCGGTTGATTCGCAATATTTTGCGATTTTTGTAGCTGTTGCTGCTGCTGTTGCAACGACGGACTACTACTTGTGGGCGTCGCAATTGGCGAACTTAATTTAATTTTTTTAAACTCCTCTGGGAATCGCGCATCTTGTCCCGGCTGGTGTGGCGTCGAACTTCGCAATATTTTATTAGTCTTATTAAAAATATCGTTTTCATTTGGTTCTTTTTTAATCACATTTTCTGGTTTAATCGAATCCTCTAGATCGTCATCGATCGACTGCCCATGTTCATGTCCAATCGATTTATTTAGATCCGCATCCGGATCCATCATACCGGGATGATGCATACCCATCATCTGCGCCGCAAACTGATGTTGTGGATTAAGTGCTAGATATGATTGTAAATGCTGTATAAATTGCAACTGCAACATTTGATTTTGCTGCAGTGCAAATAATTTCGATTGCAGCAACGAAAATTCTTTTAATGCTTCCTCACTACTTAGATTAGGATTTAAACCGGCCATTAAATTCGGCCCTACACCACCCATAGTCTTGAACGCTTCAAACATGAATGGCAGAAATGGTGGTGGCGGACCAGCGGGCGGAAAAAGTGACGGTCCACCAACCGTATTTGGTGATCGGCGATCAACATCTTCATCATTATCACATTCATCGTTTTTCGATGCGTGCTGTGTCATATCACAATCGTCTTCGATCAAATCGTCCTCCTCGTCGGGAGTTTCGTTTTTAATTTTATTCTCGTTCCAATTTAAATCACTATTATTATTAATGTTTATGCTATTATTATTATTAGTGTTGTTATTATTATTATTACTTAAAATTTGATCTTGATTCATATTATCGTCCGAATATTTTTCGCAAACCGTACGATGATCGGTTATATCTTGTTCGGTATCAAACTCCTTATTGCATTGTTTGCATGTCATTTGTGTTAAATTTTTATCATTTATGGTTGTACTCGCGGTCATCTTATTATTAATAATATTATTATTGTTGTTGGTTTCTTGGTCGTCTAAATTTTCTTCTTTTACGTTAAAAATATTTATCTCGTCGTCATCGTCGTCTTTATCAGTAATGCTCGATTTTGTTAAAATTGCATCATTATTAGTACATGATCCATTTAGTTGATCGTTGTTACCTATAAAAACATAAAATTATTGTCATATGATATATTGTTGTTGTGTTCGGTTTGGGTTTTGGAAAACGAGTTTAAGTTTTTAGTCAGTTTTGATAAATTGTGGTTTGATTGGTCTTGCTAACATTAACGCCATTTTTAAATCGCTTGTTATATGATTGGGGTTTTGAATTTCTTGTTATATATAATAAAGTTTAATGATCGATATTTAAATATTATGATCGGCTAAACATGATCTTGAAATTGTAATAAATATTTTATGGATTTTAATTTTAATGTTGGCGGTTCATTGATCTACAACACATAAGTTTTGGCATTTAGTTTATTTAATTTGGATATGATCGTATAAAATACAATTACTTTATGCAGTAACGTAAAACCGTCGGTATATACGAAAAAATTAGTACACGAGAAAAAAATATTTTTGGTGGCAGCACCAGTCGATAGATTTGATTTAAAAAAATTACTACACCTCCGACGGTCATGAGTAACATATAAAACCTACTCGAAAATATAGCTAACATCAAAGATGTTCAACTCAAATCGTTCATGTCATTACCACGATAATTTCAAAAACTAGTTTTGACTGAGTTTTTATAAATTAACACAAGAAAACCAATCATTTCACTTAATATTTATAAAAACTTTAAAAGTAGCACCTCTCAACGGCATTCATATAATTCTTATCAATTTAATCCTTATCACTTTGTCGTCAATTAATTTGAATTAATTACTTATAATCGCGCAAAATTTGCAATCCAACTGGTTTCTGGATATCACATATACCAAAACCAGTTTAATAGTTTGGTATTATTACTATATAAATAAATCTTTGTATATGTACAATACACAAACGAATGACGAATAGTTTTAAAAAGTAAAGGTATGTCAAGATTTTATTTCAAAATTTTCACTCAAATTTGACATAATCTTGTATATACTTTCACTCACAAAACTATATTTTTATATTTGTAGTATAAAAAACGCACCGTCGGTCTGTTTATTTTTTAATCACAAGGTATATGCCCCAGTCACAAAAATACGAACGGTCTTTCTATACTAAAGTGAATATGTCTATTTGGTGCATCGTGTGCGCGCTAGAAAAGCGCGCCCACCTTCAGAAAGTCAAATTTGCAATTATACGGAAACTTGTTTATAAATATCATATATAAAATTAAGCAAACAGGATCATTAAGTGGAGACCCCCCTGCGGGGGGTACCATGTGTATATATTATGATCTCAAAATAAATCGATATAACATGAGATGCACAGCATGAATCCATATGGTGAAGGTAAATCACATATAGATAAAACTAAGGTCAGTTATATGGTACAGTTTAGTACAAATTTTCACCGCAAAGTATATATATATATATAAAATTTAAAAAAAACACTCAAGTCCGTCGGTAAGCCCAGTACATCATAGTAACACAATAAAAAAATATTTTAACACCACTAACCTGATTGCATGTCAGAATGACACGAATTTGAATCATTATCGTTTTCAAATTCGTCCTTTTCACTATGTTGCTGTTGCTGTTGCTGATGAATTCCATATTTATTGATTCCAATCTCAATCATATTCTATTATCTTGCACATAATATTTTATTGTAATATACATATATAGAACTTCACTAGAATTTGTTTCCTTAAAACTCAAACTAAAAATTTCACTCAAACTAAGGATCAACACAAATTGCACTCATTTTTTTAAATATTTTATTTTTGCACACAAACAATATTGATTTCACTCGAATTTCACAAAAAATTTCACTAAGTTTATTATAATATTTCACTCAAACTTTACGGCACTGTTTTTTCTTAATATTTGTTAAAATATTATTTAAATATATTTTTTTTAAAACTTTATAAATTCATTAAAATTAATATTTTTATTCAGAAAAAACCACTTTCATTCATTTAGCGCGACGAGGCAGCACTGCACTAGCTACAGTCAAAAAGTATTCTCGATTTGTTATGTTTTTCTCGTTTTCTGTGTTCAACTTTTTTTTTTTAGTTCGTTTTGCTTTCTGTGCTGTTTTGTGTTGTTTAAATCGAGAGACACCACCGTACACTAACACACCGATCAAACCAACAAAAATGATTGAATCATTTTTTCGAGTTTTTTTATTTTTTGCTTTTTTTGTTTCGTGTTGTACACAGAAAACAAAATAAATAAGAAGTATATAAGAGACCTCCCTCTACTAATTCGTATATATATGGTTGAATCCCCTCTCCAAATTTCTCCGCTTTTGTATACGCACACACCGAAAGTACATATTTACCTTATATACGAATAACACACACTTGGGCAATCAAATATTTTTCATAATTCATCTTGACAATGAATTTAATTTGATCAAAAGCTTATACGTATATACGTGCATGAAATATATAATATAAAAATGGGCGGAGTCATAATTTTATCATATTCATATCGAATATTAATAATTATATGTAAGGCGGAGAAATAATATTTTAATAATTTATAATTGGTTTATGAGGAACCCCATTTTAAAAACGGTATCCTCTTTAAATGTCCGCTCGATACGAGAATTATTTTTGTTTTGTGAATGTTGTTTGGCCATAAATCAATATTTTTTTTGAATACGTCAATAAGGATTTAATGACATACATTTAATTCTACATATAACTCAATCAACTTTACATATTATATACATATAGCAACAACAACAAGGATATGTATAAACGAGTACTCTACATAGACAATTTTTTTGGAAATAAAATAAAATTCAAATGAAAATGAAAATTTCAAAAAATGAGGAAAATTGTTTGGAAAATTTCAAGTAACTTTGTTTTTGTTGTTTTTTTTTTTTGGTTTGGTTTTTGGGAAATGAAAGAATGAGATCACAACAGTGTGAATGGAAAATAGGTTAATTTTGATGATGGTTGTGTATTTGTTTTTAGGGTTCAAGGTTTGGTTTTTTTTTTGGAAATTTAGTGTATAAAGTTCAAATGTTGTCAAAAACCCGAACGAGTATATTTTCCTTTTTTTTTTGGTATTTTTGTTTTTGGGAAAATCGATATAAAATACAACAGTAACAATGAGAGAAATTAAAGAGTGAAAGTTTTTAGTTTTCCAAAACAAAACAATACAAAAATTGATGGAAATGTGGTAATTTGGGGTTTGGTTTAATTATTTTATGTTGAATTTCATTACATATAGTTTTTTGTTGATACTGACCTATAGACAAAGGTACGAAATTTAGTTGTTAAATTTAGCGGTTTCCCAAATGGTTATCGTATCGAAACATGTATCCGTTATTGGGATTTATCAGGATTTATTGTGGTTTCTATCCGATCTAACAATATTATAAGTGCTAGCTCAAGGATACTCGTTACCTGCTTCGGATAAAATATCCATGACACCAAAACTGACGTAAACCATGTAAGAAAGAATATTTTAAGGTACCGGTTATGCTTAAATTGTCTGTGATACATAGACACCGTGTCTTTGAAGGAGTATTGTTATAGAGGTATTATTATGAAATAATTGCCTTAACAAATCAAAAAAAAGTATATTCCAGTTCGGGGAAAATATTAAAATTCTTACAAAATACATAAAAACAAATTATTAAATATAGGTTTCTGTACGGTATTCCTCCTGTTAAACTAGGTTTGTATTTTTCGTATTATATGCTAGTTTGTTGTCTACGAAATGAAGATGGTTATTTCAATTGTTTTTGTATCGCAACCAATCATTTCGATTGTGTTAAACGTTTTGCTGTTCATATAATCATCATAAAATTTGGTTGGCACAAACTGTAAATCAATTGTGAAACAATATAGTGATGATTATTAGAACAACTTCCTTGTTCTTGTTTAATCGTAAAATTTTTTGGTTCAAACAACGGTACAATTTAACATATATATCCAGTATACTTATGTTAAACAAAGCTAAAACTCCCAAATTTTAATCCCAGTTTTCGATCAAAATTTATACCCCTGATGAATAGTATATTTTAACACTAATCCTTTAACTTTTCCAAGATTTTTGTTTTCAGGATGAGCACTTGTTCAAAAATGACAAAATATTTAAATAAAAATAATTTAGTAGGCCAGAAGGATTTTATTTTATTTTGTTTTTTCTTAAAAAGTATATTTTTTGTTTGATTCACTTGAATAGAAACGACCATAGTTTTCAATAAATTGGAACTGTTAGCAAATTTAAACTTAAATTTTTTTAAAGTTAAAGTTTTTTTAAAAAAAGTTATCGTTTTAACATAAAAAAATAAAAAATGGGTCAAGGAAAAAAAAACTTAGTAAGGTAGGAATAACCAAAATTCAAGTGCTAAAAATATTCTATACAAGCAGCTGCAGATAAAATAGGAAGAAGTAAGACTGTAATCTTCAATTTTGTAAAAAAATCAAATGATGGCTCAAAAAACAAAGGCCGAACTGTTGAGGCTACATCTGCAGTTATATACTAAGGACAGTATCCAAGCGAGAGCTGGTGTGGAGGCGAGCCGAATAACTGTGTGGAGAGTCATTAAAAAATCACATCACCTTATTCGAAGCTTTAAAATAAACTGCCTCTAAATCAGGAGAGGAAGAAGAAAAAGATTATATTTCGAAAGGGTAAATATGGCATGGGCTGAAAAATGGAAACGTGTGGTTTTCTCTGGTGAAAAGAAATTTAACGTCTTTAATCCCGATGGATTTAACTATTATTTTCCCGACCTTCGAAAAGAGGAAAAGTTTTTAGCAAAACACCATAGCCGTGAAGGAGGCGTTATGGTGTGTGAGCTGTATCATTTTATGGTCAGAGAGATTTGTCATTTCCAACCTTGAGAAACCATACTTGATAAAAAATTTCTCCATTTATCATTTTTGTGCCATTGCCATGGATATATCAGCAAGATAATGCCATACATCCAGATAATCTAGTCAAATCATGGATACCCTAGCAAATCGTAGAGCTTTTGTCATGGCCACTGGATTCTCCCGATCTCATAATATCATGGAAAATTTGTGAGGTTTGCTGTCTTGAAAAGTCTACGAAGGTGGTCGTCAATTCGACAGCAAAGAATGCCTTATTCGGTCTGTAAGGAGATTTCACCAGATTATTTAAAATCTTTGTCTGACTACATCTCCAGCACGTTGTATGAAGTTATTTTCAATAAGGGAAGTATACGATTTATTAAAAGCTTTGTACAATAAATTATTAAAAACAAATCGAATTAAAAATAAGAAGATTTGTTGAAGTGTGATTATATTTTTAATCAAAAAAATAACTTTTTATTAAGATTTGTTAATCGTTCTTATTTCATCTAAATTTATATTTTTTTTAGAAAAAAGCACAATTAAACATGTAAACATACATTCTTTCTTCTTTAATATTTAATGCTTATTGAAAAACTTATAATTCTATAACGGAATATATTATTGAAAATGTTTGACGATTTGAAAATATTCCAAAAAACGGTCGTTAAATCAAATTCGGCATCAATTTTTTTAATGCCAATCTTGTGCCATTGCACAGTTTTGGTAATTGATGAACCAACAAATAATTGATGAACCAACCAGGTGGTTCCAATGAATTCAAAAATTCAATTGGATAATTAACTGCACCTGGTAATTTTTCTTGAATCTGATAATTGATTGCATTGACGTGTACATTTGTTGGTGCCAGTATTGCGCGTTCTATCAACCAATTGTGATTCCTGTAATTTTGAACAATATTTGGGAACACACTTTCAATCAACTGTTCTGTTGATTGGAGAATGAAAAAAAAAATTGTTCGGCAATGTAATCAATCCATTTGTATTATCGACTAGAACTTTGCCATTTCCCATATCTAACAATTGCTTCGAGAACCGATCTGCAGATTGGTCATTGTGCAATTGAACGCGCATTTATGTTCAATGTCAATTTTTGCACATGTCGCCACAGAAGAGAAGACATTAAGCATGCATTGATCTCATTCGCCGGTGTTGATCGTGGAACCACAGGCAATATTTGACGAAAATCGCCTGACAATAATATCAATGCACCACCAAAAATTTCTTGATTCTGACGTAGATGTTGCATTGTACGGTGTAATGCTTCCAGCGATTTTTTATCCGTCAAATCCGTGTTAATTTGAGAATAATTATATTTTACAATAATATCGATCAAATTTTAAAGTGATCAATCAATAAATATAAGCACACCTGCACCATCCAATAGAGTAGCAGCGATTCCCGACGAAGCAAGTGCCAATGCAATTTTTCGTTGCGATCGAATGGCTGCCAAAATCTGTGATATCACAAATGTTTCTCCCGTACCACCAGGCGCATCCAAAAAATATAATCCACCGACTTCATTTTGTACAGCTTGCATGATGGTATCATAGACATGTTTTTTGATGGTCATTTAATTTGGGAACATTCAAATTCACAAATGTTTGCAATTCATTGGGATCATACTGTTGTTCACGTTGCAATTCTCGATCAAATAAATCATGCATTGGACGATTGGGTGGTGGCAAACCTAATTGCCCTAATGCTTTATTTGTAATTGTTAGGCACATATCTTCAATCGCTATCAATGCCTCATTATACATTTCCAATGAAATCAGCAAATCAGCGTTTCTTGCTATGATGACGTATTCCAATCAAATAGTCTTCTGCCATAAAATCTTTGTATTTATTCCACAATTCAAGTGGATTTGATGAAAAACATGTTGATATGATTATGGCATATAGTGCTTTTACTTTCTGTCGAAATACACGTGCTGTTATATCGTGTCGATCTGTTGGATTCTGACCATCAAATAAATTGTTTTTTATGTCAGCCCACTGTGGATTGCATGTGAATGTTATTAATTCAACCCGAGCAAGCAGGCTTACCCCGAGTAGTGTACACCGAGCAAAGGTTGTACTGGGTAAAATTATCTGGTGTGCATAGAGTAATAAATTGTTTTTTATTTTGCACACTCTTCGTACGCTGACATTAATTTCAGAGTAAAATTTGATGAACCGAGTATGCACTGTGTAAGCTCAGTTCACAAATAAAAACGCAGTGTGCAGAGTAAAATTACACAGGTTGAATAAAAAAAATACGAAGACCCATGAATAGGTCGGGACGACCATATTTGCAAACGTATGACATTGCATCTTGCGTATATTTGTGCATGTGGCGCGGACTGCCAACATATGCCGATGGTAATATTGTTAAAAGTCCGATATCATTAACATTACCATCATTCACTATTACATCTCGCAAGTGTATGTATTCTTGCGATCGCAATTTGGCTCGATTGAATCGAAGGTAATTAAGGCGTCCTGCTTCAATTTTCGCATACGTGTCAACAGCGTATTGGTGGAAAAGTTTGCCACATCGCATAATAAAGTTGTCTTCTTGTGGGCGAATCTCGAATCTATACGAATAATAATTCAGCACACTAACTTTTTTTTCTACCTCACGACCTATGATGAATACACTATCAGAAAATTAAAATCATGTCTTCTTGTTTTGAAATAAATAAATTGAATTCATATAAATTTTACCGGTTTGTGGATCTATCATTCGTGTATTGATATGATAGTCGTCGTCACCTTTCCAGTGCAATAATGGATATTGTAATGCATATCAAAGCTGCGGTAAAGCTCTGAAACATGCCGTAATTCTTCATTTCTTCGATGTAGCACAATATCGCGAAATTGAAACTGGCCTCCAACAATTACAATGGCCACTTCATCAATTGTTGGTGCATTAAACCGTCTCGCATGCTTTCCAAAGGACGTTTTGTCAGCCCTGATAACGATTCTGTGATCATCAGATGGCATACGATCGACAGCGGCTTTAAACAATCGTAATCACCTTAAACGTCGGCATGAAATTGTCTCTTACAATTTTGGGTTTTACCAATAAAAGCCATTTGAAGTGCCGCATTGTATTCTTGAATGTGAGACAAAAAATGCTTAGGCGTTTGCGATGTTCCAAAAATGAATGAATGAAGTAGATCGGGGGGAGATTCAAATGCTGGCGGTCTCACTTTGACATTAGCACAACACATGCCAAAATTTGGTTGCATCACAATGTGGACATCTCACCGTCATTCCACCAATATTGGCATGTTCACTATAACCATTTTCTCTATTGTAAGCGAAAGCAGCATATTCCATCTCTTGCACAGCACAACGTGAAAGTCGTGTCGATCGTCTCGATGCTGGATCTAATGGATTTGGATCTGCCGATCTATGACGACGTTCGTTCGAATAATTCAAAAAAGTATTGTTGTTGTGACTGCTGTTATGCTTTGCACCCAATTAAACGGTGCGTCTGAGCGAAAAAATAAGGTCACTTTCAACCTTATTTTTTCGCTCAGACCCACCGTTTTCGAGATATTTGCAACTTTTCGATTTTACGTGTATTTGTTGTTGTTTTACAAAGAGCGAGTTCATTTCAGGAAAAAAATCATAACTCGAGAATGACTGGACCGATTTTGGATTTCAAAATCAACTAACCATCATCACTCCTCCCTGTACCTTCCCTAAAAATTTTATGGTTGTCAAGAAATAAAATTTTGTCCAAAAACTTCACAAAGAACACTCGCATAAATTTTTGTCCAAAAACTTTTGTCCAAGAACTTCACACCGGTGTTAAATAAAATATTATAAGAACAATAAAATTTCTATAAAATCGTTAAACATGTTTTATTTTATAAAAATTTTTATTTCAAAAATTTACCTAAAATTATCCCTCTATGGAGAATATTTAATTATTGAATAAAATTTTGGATATCGATAATAATCATTACGCTTAGACCATATTTCGTCCCATTTTGTGTTTTTGTTTTTCTACAAGAGAAGAATTATTCATCTTTACGTTCAAAGATGCCCGTTAAAACGGAAACAAATAAAACGAAAGAGTCGTTATACTTATCACGAGTTTTAGATACAAAAATTACGCATATCGCATCAACGCGGGCCTATAGTTTATTTTTAACTTAAAACAATTGATTTAGTTCAGGGATGAGGCTGTTAGTGGCATTAGTGTAGTAAAGTTCGGGTATCTTAGGTAAGTAGGTAGGGTTGTGTCGGTTTAATCTGAAATAAAATGAGTTATATAAAAAAATAAAGTTCAATTTACTCGTATAGGACTCCAAATTCAAATTATTCGCTAATACTAATGCCACACCTATTTTTAATATCTCGATTCTGTGTGCGGCCGTAAGCTTTTTGGTTTTGCAAAAATAACCGTAGACTATTCTGAAATCTAATAATTCTTTGATAGTCTCTGAAATGACAAAAATAGTTTTAAATATCTTATATATTTAAATTGACTTCAATCACCTCAGCTGTTAGCGCATTCCGTCGCTTGACACGTTGGTATATACAGCTCGGTATGGAATTTCGATTTGCTAGATGAAAATTGCGTGCTTGGCGATGAGGTCAAATTTAATGTCGCGCTATTCCTGATTAAAATTGTACTAACAATTTGATTTATTTCTAGATCGTCCCTTCTTGTAACCTGATTCAAGGTTTTCATCAAGCGCACTATCTCTAGTGACCATCCCACAGAAGATTTATACTGTTGAACGTAATCAACCAGATCGTCATCGCTTAAAATTGCAAGCTATGTCCTTGTTTCATTTTCAAGAAAATCAAATACTTTAATATACTGATCAAATAATAAAATAATTTCGGGATGAGGATTTAAGAAAGTTAAGCTTCCCTCCCCAAGACCGTTTTATACCATCCCATAATATAACGACCACAAAATATTCATTTTAGTTATATTTAAGATAAATTTAAATCAAATTTAGGCTGAAATCGACATTGAAAACAGTCATCTCAGATTTGTTCAAAGACTGAACAGAAATAATGGCATAAAAATAGTCCGTAATATTTATTTATTGACCATTAAATATAGTTTTCTTAAACGATATATTTATTTAAAAATTTAACAGGACAATTTTTAATTGTAGGCATAGTCGGCGCACATGTATAATGACAATAAACCCATTAAACCAAATACAGAAATAAAATCATTATTGCTAGCATTTTCCGTACGAAAAACAGCAGAAACAGAGTTCATTTATCTTTCTATAGGACTTTCTATACCGACGTCCTTGCGAGGTGAATTCGTTTTGCTAGTTGATTATAATTTAAGTTATTTCGTTTCGAAATCATTTCAAAAATTAACATAATTTCATTATAACTGCCAAACCAGCTGTGTGACATTTCCGCCTTCAATAAAAAAAAAATCGTTGATTTGTAGCTAATGACAATCGAAAATGAAATTTATTTGCCATAAATAAAATATTTTTGAAACTACCTTGTACCAAAGCATGTCCCAAAGCCTATAGATCACACCGCATTATAGAATAAATCAAATATATCTGAAAATAAAGAACACGTTACGCTATAATATGCAACCCACCATTTTTTGGTTATTATAACAATCAAAAATTATGCCTTGCTTTGTTGCACCACATCACATCTGTCGGTATATTTTTTTACATAATTAAAATCGTTAATTATTATTTTTCTTGTTATTGATAATATCTCCTTCATCTTATTATTTTAACAAGAACTAAAATAAAAGAAATCAATTGATTTGTCTATTTTTAATAAGATGATTTTTTTTGTGTATTTTACGTTATATAGTTAATGTCCACCTATTGTGACTATAATGATGGTCATTAATTAATCGTTAGCTTTTAGAACTCGCGCGGTTCTTCATTGTAATATTAAAGCATTTGTTATTTTCTGATCTGTTTGGCAAATTGCAGCATCTTTAATAATAATATATAATCAAATTAAATGCCCGTACTAAATTACCTGAGGTTCAAACCTCACCAAAAGGTGAGAAAATTCACTATATACCTATATATATATCCTTATATTGACTGTCAAATTAATTATACTTCATTCATTAAAAATATATATAAAAAAATCAAATAAAAATAATTTTTAGTATCCCGAAAGCAAAAAAAAACTTAAAATCCAATAAAATATTATACCATCATCTTAAAGAAACCAAAAAAAAAACAAACAAATAAAAAGTTAAAGTCGTTATCAAACGTAATTTGAGGTCCAAAAAGACAAAAACGTTGAAGGTATCAATTTCATAAATTTTATTTTTGGTAAATTATTTCTATTTTTCCAAAATATCATTTTTTTTCGTTTTGTCTTAAACTTGACGATGACAATTATAAGATATTTTGTTGTGTTTTTGTTTTGTGTGTGTTTAAGGCTTACAAAATAACAAAAAATATAATAAGAAGTTCGGGAAGAAGTCTACGACAAGAAGAATAAGAAAACTATAATATAAATATCTTATTAAATCAAAAGGCCGACATAAGAGGAAGACATAAATTATCTAGTTGAAAAGTAATTTTTTTTTGGTTATTTTGTTGTACGCGTATATCTTAGATATGTGTTGACAATATTTTTGTTTGATTTTTAATTTGATCCCAAACCATTTAGACAATACGTTATAAACAAAAATTGGAATTGATCTCTCTCGCATTATGGTACATATATTTTAAAGATATATATTGGTTGATTCATTTTTAATTTTTGCTTGATGCACAACAGATGCAGGACCAAGTACTGGACACGTGTCCCGAATAAAGCCTTGTCTATTCCGATAGCCTCTTATTACATATGCATAAGTAGAGATATGATGGAAATACGGTAAGGTTAAATGGTTACCTAAAAAATAAAATTATTACTATTTCACATGCGTCTGGAGATTTTCTGAAATCTAATTCTAAATTAATATTTTTATGCTTCCAAACAATAAAAAAATTGATTAGCTTAATCTCTCCCGAACTACTTGATTTGATTTTGAATGTACCACCAAATTTTCACACAGGATCTCCGGATGTCACCTGGCCCACCATACACTCTTTCTACATATGTATAACAAAACCGAAGGATTCGATAGGTTAATTAGTTGGGGGGGAGGGGGACAGAATCAGCCAATAGGAATATATCCGATAGTTCGTAACACAATGACAACACAAATTCTGATCTACTTAATTTACAATTAAAAGTAAAGGTCCTCGAATGACGGGCATCTTATTTTTAGTAATAAAATTTAAAAATTAGATTTTATATTTGTGAGGCTTGGGTTCTTCAACTCCAAGAAACATCGCACAATATGATCAATTACAAACGAGCAATTCTCCAAATAAAGAATTATTCCAGATAATAGTACAACAACAACTTGTGCATATACAAAATTGATATAAGCGAAATATTAGGTGGGCAAGTAGAAACTATGATTTTTTTTTTGGTCAAATCCAACTTTATTGAAAATATAATTGTTGATTAATATTTTCATTCAGTAAAACTTTAAGTTCTTTGTCTTGAAATTGTTTTACTGCACCTTGACGTAGATCATCCTCAAGACTAAAACTGCCATGATGAAATCTTGCAAACCACATTTTTACTGTTGGACGACTCATAGAATGTTCACTCGAAGTCGTTTGAAAACAGGATAGAATTCAATGACCTAAATGTTGCTTATCCATCTCTTAAAAATGATGCACACGGAACGACAGCTTTTAAATGACTTAAACTTGTGTGATAAAAACAGCAATGACTAAGCTACACATATCTAAATTGGCGGCCGACTTAAATGTGCTCAATTATATTTTTAATTCGACCAACTTCAGAGCCGAGTTTCTACTTGCACACCTAATACTACTAAAAAAAACTTTATGCAACCATAAACATGCGTTATTGTTACTTAAAGTTGAGAATTAAGGAAAATCTTTTCCAATTCTCAAAACAGCTATGGATATCCATATTACGGGTGTACTATGAAATCACGGTTTTCAAAATCCCGGCTTTCAAAATATCGGTTTTCAAAATCCAGGTTTTCAAAATCCTAATTTTTTTCATCAAGTTCTAAATGCACAAAATAATTAATAAAGTTGGTTAATTGCAAGATTTGGTACTTGCAATAAAAAAAAATCAATATTTTGTTACTGCAACATTTTGAAATGAAATAATTGTAGAGGCTGACGGCTTCAATAATTCTCACGGGCACACTTAGTCCTCCATGCAAATTCCATCCCTATTAGCCATTTTCTAGAACTTTATCGCAAACTCATTTTTGAATTTTGTCAAAAAATCATTTAAGAGTCCTATTTTCCGACATGCCAAATTTTAAAAATTCAAACCGGGATTTCCTAAAAACCGGGATTTTTTTTATACAAAACCGGGATTTTGAAAACCGAAATCTAAAAAAAATCGAGATTTGGTTACACACCCTCATATTACGTTTACCTAAACTTTCTTGTGTTTTAATTTAATTAATTTAGCCTACCAAACATGTGACTACAATAGGATGGCGCCGAATCACAAACAGCTCGTGTTACGATGAAACTTTGGCGAGCTAGTTTACCCAGTCGTATGTCAAATTTAAATAATTCGAAATCGAGTCTCATCAAAAAACTACGAGATTTTCTTTTTTGTTAATGCGTTGGAAAATCGTATTAATTATTGGCCAGATCACAGAGACACTACCGAGTAGCAACATTTTTTGCTTAACTCAAACGATTTTAACGAATATTTATGGTAGAAGGTTTTAGAGTATCAGGAACCGCAGGCGATGGATCCTGATTTCGGGAAAAATCGTGTAAGGGGTTTTCAGGTGACCCCCGGGTTTATTTTTAATTTTTTTGCTTCACTCAAAAGATTTTAATGAATAGATCTGGAAGAAGGTTTTCGAGTACAAGGAACCGAAGGCGATGGATTCTGATTTCGGGAAAAATCATGTAAGGGGCTTTCTGGTGACCGCCGGGTTTATTTTTAATTTTTTGGTCAACTCAAACCATTTTAATGAATATTTCTGGTAGGGGTTTCCGAAAACCTGGAACCGATAGCGATGGATCCTGATTTCGACAAAAATCATTTAAGGGGTTTTCTGGTGAGCCCCGGGCTTATTTTTAATTTTTTTGCTCAACTCAAACGGTTTTAATGAAAATTTCTAGAATGAGGTTTTCGAGTACCAGAAACTGATGGCGACCGATACTGATTTCTGGAGCACTTCTTATGCCATAATTTGATAGTCGCTACTCGGTAGTGTCTCTGTGATCTGGCCGATAATTAATACACTGAAACCAAAAAATCGTCAAAATGTGCTATTTACTTCGTGCATCTATCTATCGATATTTCTAATGATCTTGTACATCCCTGTACACGTGTATTCTCGTGTGTTTCATACATTCTTTTAATTAATCGGGCTTTTAGTTGAGATTTGTTTTTCGGCGTGAGTGGATGTCAAAAATTGTATTTTGCCAACTGTTTAAAAATTTTGTAGCAAAACAAAATAAAGGCAAGTGGTATTTATTTGAATTATAAATCAATGTCGAAACAAGTCCAACATGGTGCTTCATAGAAGGTTAACACCACATGTTTCCAGTGTCAAAAGTATTTTCTTTACTGTATAATTGTAACCTCAGCACTTTGTAATTTGTATATAAACCGCAAAATTTAAATAAAATTTTGTAGTAAAAATTAATACTTCCAACGTTAATTATTAATTCGGTACTTACACTAAATCAAAGCAGAGGCTAGATTTTCAATCAATAAAACGTAAAAATGGCATTTCCAGTTACATTTAGGGAGTGTGATGCGCACGTGTTATAAGGTTGAATAAAATTAGAAGAATATTCAATATGCAAATATATACCGAAATATATTCGGTATATACATCAGAAAAACCTCCAAACGAATTGGGTCGGAAAATGAAATGAAAACTGCTTTGCTTGAACTGAATGAAAGACGTTATAACTTGTTGAAACTTAATAAAATTTTTCAAAAACGACAGATCACAGAGTTTTTCCCAGGTTGTCACATATGCCAAAATTTGGCTTAAGAAGTGCTCTTTCAAATAAAATTGGCCATTTTGAGAAAATACGGTAAATTCCCATTTGTTATTGAGAATATTATAGATTTTATTTGAGAGAGCACTTCTTAAGCCAACTTTTGGCATATGTGACAACCTGGGAAAAACTTTGTAATCTGGCCAATTTTTAATACAGTAAACCACTAGAATGCAAAAAATTGAATAACGAGCTGGTACTGGCACCGCAATATTAATGAGAATTTACCGTATTTTAAAATGGCCAATTTTATTTAAGAGAGCACTTTTTGAGTTAACTTTTGATATATGTGACAACCTGGGAAAAACTCTGTGATCTGGCCAATATTTAATACAGTAAACCACTAGAATGCATAACGAGCTTGTACTGGCACCTCAATATCAAATAGGAATTTACCGTATCTTTTTTAAAATGGCCAATTTTATTTAAGAGAGCACTTTTTGAGTTAACTTTTGATATATGTGACAACCTGGGAAAAACTCTGTGATCTGGCCAATATTTAATACAGTAAACCACTAGAATGCAAAAAAATTGCATAACGAGCTGGTACTGGCACCTCAATAACAAATGGGAATTTACCGTATTTTTTCAAAATGGCCAATTTTTTTGAGAGAGCACGTTAAGTTAATTTTTGATATATGTGACAACCTGGGAAAAACTCTCTGATCTGGCCAATTTTTAATACAGTAAACCACTAGAATGAAAAAAAATTGCATAACGAGCTGGTACTGGCACCTCAATAACAAATGGGAATTTACCGTATTTTTTCAAAATGGCCAATTTTATTTGAGAGAGCACTTTTTAAGTTAACTTTTGATATATGTGACAACCTGGGAAAAACTCTCTGATCTGGCCAATTTTTTATACAGTAAACCACTAGAATGTAAAAAAAATGCATAACGAGCTGGTGCTGGCACCTCAATAACAAATGCGAATTTACCGTATTTTTTTAAAATGACCAATTTTATTTGAGAGAACACTTTTTAAGTTAACTTTTGATATATGTGACAACCTGGGAAAAACTCTGTGATCTGGTCAATTTTTAATACAGTAAACGACTAGAATGCAAAAAAATTGCACAACGAGCTGGTACTGGCACCGCAATAACAAATGGGAATTTACCGTATTTTTTCAAAATGGCCAATTTTATTTGAGAGAGCACTTTTTAAGTTAACTTTTGATATATGTGACAACCTGGGAAAAACTCTGTGATCTGGTCAATTTTTAATACAGTAAACGACTAGAATGCAAAAAAATTGCACAACGAGCTGGTACTGGCACTTCAATAACAAATGGGGATTTACCGTATTTTTTTAAAATGGCCAATTTTATTTGAGAGAGCACGTTAAGTTAATTTTTGATATATGTGACAACCTGGGAAAAACTCTCTGATCTGGCCAATTTTTAATACAGTAAACCACTAGAATGCCAAAAATTGCATAACGAGCTGGTACTGGCATCTCAATAACAAATGGGAATTTACCGTATTTTTTCAAAATGGCCAATTTTATTTGAGAGAGCACTTCTAAAGTTAACTTTTGATATATGTGACAACCTGGGAAAAACTCTCTGATCTGGCCAATTTTTAATACAGTAAACCACTAGAATGCAAAAAAATTGCATAACGAGCTGGTACTGGCACCTCTGGGAAAAATTCTGTGATCTGGCCAATATTTAATGTTGCATTACAGCCCAAATAGTACAAACATAAAATATTTCGACCAAGTTTTTTAAATATTCATTAAAAATTTCCTGTTTTTCTACCCGTGGTACTTATTGGAGTAGCAAATGTAAGTTTTCCAGTATTAGTCTTCATACGTGATCGTGTATTGTTTGTTATAAATAATATGACTAACTGATTTAAATATAGAAGGCTTTAAACAATGTGTTTCCATTTACTCCCATGATCTCCTGGACATTTGCAAGTGGCAGTATTTATCCATTGCTTATTTACTTCCCATGGCTGGGTTTCGGGTGTGTATTGCAGAGACAGAAATAAAGGCTTGTTTATACACAAAATAATACGAAAAATAGAAATCCATGGTAACAATCCTACCATGTAAGCCCGCATGGTAACCGCAGTTCATTATGGGCGATCGTAATTACAAACCAACATTTTTTTTTTTATAACTATTTCATCTTGTACACCGAATCGTGTCTCGCATTGCGAATTAAACCGCATGCTCCTTAAAAAATTAAAAATCTATAATATTCTATTGCAATTCAATTAGCTAAATGGGAGCACACAAAAAATAAATAAGAATTCAAAAAATTTGTCTTCATTCATCTTCATCAAGTCTGCGTATAACATCGCATAAACGCTCGTTATCATCATCGTCAATAATCGATCAAATTATAAATTTTTGATTTATGTTTGCCCGACAAATTTGCTAACCATATACACGTTTTTTAAAATAATGTCTTTCTAACAATAATTTTCCAATTCTTATAGTCATTTTTTGTTAGATGATAAGGAATTTCTTTTATGATGAGTGAATTATTGAAATAACTGATTAAAATTGGATGGCGCCCACCATATGAGACAAAATAATTTTTTTGCACATTTTGTTCGCAAATTTTTCTTCATTTGATGGATGGCATCATATAATACTTCAAGATGAATCTAATTACTTTAATGTATAAATTATAAAAATATATCAGTGGCAGCGGCTAATTTTTACGTTGTGACGTGTGTGCGTTCGAATTTATGCGCAGACAAAAATTGCATGGGAAAATAATACGAGATATTTAATATTCAATAATAATAAAAAATATTTTTATATTTTGGTTGTTCAATATAACACACAAAACAAAAATTATAATATTTATTGCACACGACAGAATATTTAATACATTTTAACTTGTTATTTATTTATTCATAATTTTTGATATTGAATTTATTCAACACGATATCGATGTCATCCATCATGTTTTATGAATAATATAATTCGTGTAACATTTTTTTTTATGGTTTTATTACGATTGTTTATATTTTAATCGCAGCCCCGAATAACAATTACGATACACTTTGATTATAAATTTATTGGAGGTGATTATTTTAGTTTAGAGCAATTGGCACATTTCCTTCCAATCGACATTCCATACACTACTAATTTTCATAATAAATTATTGGAAACGTTAAACCATTTCATAATTGCATCTCTGGTGGTAACCAAACTATATAATTGTGTCGTATTTTTATGTTTATTGTATTACATATCCATTTATCGGTAATCGATAAAATTTTATTTATCAATTAAAATGGAAAATGTATACGTTAGTGACAAGAAAATTATGATTCAATTATTATTAATCAAGATTAGAAATGTTTGAATTATTAAATTTTATTATTTAAATGGTTATTTCTCGGCATGAGGTAAATATAAGTGGTTATTGCTGCTGCTGGAAAGTGTCGTAAAAGGTGATACAAGAACTGTAATCAGATCATATGCAATTGTCGTATACAGAAATATAAAAATTTCATTGGCGTTGCATATTAAAAATAATTGCAAATTAAGCTTGAATTACCACATCATTTTATGTGCCATGTACTAAGTACTTTAGTGAGAACCAAATTTATATTTAATCAGAGTTTAGCCACGGCCACGGAAGAGTTACACTTGAAAATCCTTCAATTGTGTGTATGGCTATATTTTATTATTATTATTTCTTATTAATTATTTTAATGTTTGTTCAGTTCTCTTTGCTCGTATTTATTGTGTCGCTTTTTCGTTTCGTTTTGGAATGCTCGTCGTATTGTTTCGCAGCAGAAAATTCATTGACGACACATTAATGACACATCAGCGATAGTTAAACATGTAACGTTTATAGATATTTATCACCAAATGGGACTAATTTTCGTTTTTGTAACGTCTGATATGAATCGTCACAGACGAATGTGACATGTCTGAGATGGATTGTTTCTGATATGAAATATGAATCGAATATGATATGTCTGAAGAAATTAAATGTATGTACATAATGGGCATATGTAATAAAACATTTTATTTAAATTAAGACTAATATTTCTAATTTTATTTAAATACATAAATTATAAATTAATGTATTTTCAGAATAGTACCGTCATCAACCCGGTACATGTGTTGGTAATGATAAAGGCCAGAATGAAAACTGTGTATCGAAAACATTTGGCCAAAATTTCACGGGCTCATCATATTAGCCCTTAAAGTAGCACATGTTTTTTTAAAATGTCGAAATTTCAAAATATTTCTTCTTCGATATAGATCGGTGTAATAGTGCGTGGTATACTTAACGAGTTTTAAATTTATCACCATTCGATTTGACAGTACATTTTGGAATGATTTTATATAGAATTTAGCAATATCTTTGATGAGAATATTAATTGTGTATAGTATACAGTGGGTCACAACGAATATGATGCAAGCAATTTTCATTATTTTTAAAGTAAATATTCAAAAAACAAAAATTATTACTTTTTTACTTGTTTTGTTTTATGAAATTAACAATTAGTTAATTCAATTTATAACAAAATAGCAACAAAAAACAAAATTTCTAAACATGTCACATCTAAAATGGTCTTGGTTTTGAAAATAGCGGTACTTTTACTAAACAAAACAAAATTTTCGTGTCAATATAGACAAATAAGTCAAATTTTGTAATAATTGAGAAAATTGATCGCCACACAAAAATTGAAACGCGAGAACTGCACTTTAAAGATTGCAAAAACGGAAAAGAAAAATTGTAAAAATGGTGAACCAAGTTATGAATTAGTTCTTTATATAATTTTTAAAACTGCATCATTTTAGATGTGACATGTTTTTACGTAAAAATTTTGATTTTTGTTACTATTTTGGTATGAATTGAAATTTTTTATATGTTTTGTTTTATGAAATTAACAAAACAAATGTTAATTAAAAATAAATATTTATTTTTGTTTTTTGGATATTAACGTTAAAAAATATAAAAAGTACTTTCATCATTTTGGCTGTGACTCACTGTATATTACGGTTAAAGTCCGAAATCGGTAAATGTGGCTTTGTTAATTCATTTACTAATAATTTATGTTAACGAAATGTTTGTTCACTTTCCCCTATACATCCCCATAGTGTCACCTTTTCCCCATCTGACTTTGAACTATCTCGAAAATGAGTCAACCGAGTAGCCTTCTAGATCTTGCTTAAATTGATTGAAAGCATTGTGCTGCAACGTCGTCATTCAAAGCTGCCGCACGCTCAGAAAGTTTTTAATAAATTTATTACAAACATTTACCTTCCCGATAAAGGAATCAAGTTCCTTTAGACTCCGTGTACGAAGTAATTTTTGCTCGCATATAACCGACTGTTGGATTTCGCAAACTCACTTTTATTGATCCGGTTTCGAAAACCATTTTCCTTCAACTTTCGCAATAGCATTTTCAGATTCTTCAGATGATCATCGTTTGACTTCCCGGATATGATTATAACAACTAAATAGGGTGTACAAAAATATAAATCTGGTTTCAATTGTTCCATCAGTACTAGAAAATTCCCGGAGCACATTTAAATTTTTAAATCAAATTCCGGGTTCTCCTATAACACCACCCGTAATCACACCTCCATTCATATTTTATGTTCTTAAATTAAATTTTATTTAATAATCTTTTAATGTACTTCAATTTTCCGCATTGTTTTCCCCGTGTCAAAATAATGTTATAATTCCATTCTTCTGCCAGATTTCTTTCAGTAATCTGGGTATTATAATACGTACTTGAAATGCAGTTATAATAATGATAATAACTAAAATTGATAATTCATATATTCACTTAGGATCAGTGAATGTAACATGTTAAGGGTGGAAAAATTAAATGTAAATAAGTGTAGAGTACTTATCATAAAAAAAAAATTAAATAAAAAATGCGTGAAATCCCTTCGGGGAAAATTCATCTCGTTACGCATCGGAAAAACAATAAAAATATGTTAAGTTAAATTTATTTTTATTTGTCACCCACTCACCCCTTGCTATTTATTCATATTTTTTGTAGTTTTTTTTTTTATTTGTTATTTTTCAATTTTTCTTATTCTATTTATAATTTGTTTTTCATCCCTTCATTTATTTCGTCTCTAATATGTACAACATATTATTCTATGAGTGATATGTGTGGTGAATTCTTTTGGGGAGGTATTCCTTCCGGGAAACGTATTTGTTGTGTGCTTTTCATACAAACCGTGCAAACATCATCAAATAAAAATTTGAGACATCTGTCTGAATGAACGAAGTGTGAAATTATAAAACAAGTTATTGTTGTAATAAAATTATTGTGTTATTATGATTGTGAAGCTGTTTGGTGTCATTCTAGTGTGAATAATATGAGTTATTATTTGACAGGTCCTTTTTTGCTGTCGATTAAAAAAATCCCAGTCACTTATTGACATTTTTTTTTCGTACAAAGTAAACAGAACAAATAATAATTAAAATTGATTTTTTTTTACAACAATCAAAATAATAAATAAAATAAAAATATTTTTTTTTAATGAAAAACTTTTTTCATTTAAAATAAAAATGTAATTTTCTGGCATTTTTTTTTTATTTATCCAAAAACAAATCAAAATTAATTGAAACAAAATGAATATAATGTATATACGGTAGACGTACTTGTTGTTTATTTATTTTGTAATTTTGCATAAAAAATATTAAATTTAAATGAATTTTTTTTTATAAAAAAATTTGTATAAACAAATATAACACTGATTGATCTGAATATTACAGTTATATGCAGTATTTGGATAAGATAAGTAAATAATCCCCAATCTGTCAAAAAATAATTATTTTTTGTCTACACCGCGTAGATTGTTAATATTCTACACGGGTAGAGAATGTATGTAGATTATTAATAAAATTGACGTCGGTCAGTGATTTTATTTTACCTAATATTACCTGTTTTATTCGGCATTACAAAAATTCACTCATACCAACCAGTTACTATGGTTGAGCCATCTGGTCCGAATTAATGCACCTCTCTGGGCGATTACGCCTACCCATGTTATAACTTCGAAATTTGGAGAGTGAACCAATATCTCAAAAAATTCTACAATCAAATTGCCAACGTAATAAAAAATACGTCCCCATTCTTGTAAAAAATCCTACCTCACATGGTATTTATTTAAGTTGGAGCTTTTGGAAGTGAAAGAATGTCTCAGATTCAAGTAAAAAAAAATTTAATCATTAAGAATATTACCAAATGTTCTCTAAAGTCAGATCCCGCGTGAAAAAGGAGCAAAGGGTTTGTTATTCTCAATACGTTAGATCAATTGAACACCATATTCGGTTTTTTTTTCAAATCAGTGTATACCAAGAATCATTCACACGTATGGTTTGAGCCATATCTCAGACAGAGAGCTCAGTACGTTGAAATAAATGGAATGTGCTCATATAAGCAAATGGGGCGAAAATTCTTGGCAGATCTTACCTGAACAGTCTGCAAAAGTTGACCATAAAATTTTTAAATCAATATTTCGATTTGAATTTGCGGAAGGAAGTGAAGCTGGTGGATTTTGATCTACAAGTATTCTGTTTTTTTACAGATGGCAGTTAACTTTGACAATTTTAAAATAAATTTTATTTTCCAACAATCATTGTTATTGGAACCAAACTAAACTGTTAAGTTTGGTTTAGTTCAATATTTTTTCAAAATTTTATGTTTTCGAAAATAAAGAACTAAATGGTGACATTTTAAATTTGGAAAAAAGTCCAGTTTCTCTGGAAAGATGGAAAACTTATCCATTTGTCCAGTAATGCATGGAATATGTGGCGCTAAAGTTTGTTAATGAAAAGGCATAAGGCATTGCAAATAAATAAAAATTAAATTAATCATAATATTTTAAATTATTTTGACCATACACTAATCTCACAAATTTATCTTGCAAAATTTAATATTAACTTTCACAATATTGGAAATCAACATTTTGAATCGGAAAATTGTGACGTGCAACCTTGTACTGAAAAAATGGCGAAAACAACAAGAAAAGTAATAATCTTCAAGTCTACGAATATCCACAAACTCTACGCATTGTGTACTCCAATATGAAATATCTATTTTGGACATCAACAAGTTGACAATTCGCACAATACTGATCAAAATTAAATACTCGTATTCCTCTATGAGTGAGTATTTGTGATGCCACATTGCATGATCATCAATTAAGCAGTGTTGAGCTGTGACATCTACACCACGTCGTTTAATGTATGTAAATATTTGAAATAATGGCTTGGACAACCATTTTAAGATTAATCTTTGCCTGAATTTTTTTTTTTTTTTTGAAATTTTTGTATAGTACTGTACGCAGGTACAGATACATATACATATATGTATATAAAAAAAAGTCACTATGCTCGGATCACGAAATAATCATAACATTTATATTGCAATATACTTTAGCTGTATCATGCAACATGAAGCAATCCTAAATTAATTTTAAAGAAATCAGAAGTCCTTGTAAACGTTTCCTAGAATTCGAGAACCCAGTCCTAAATTTTATTAAAACCGTTCAAGACAAATAAAACATTAGAAGAAAGCTCCACGCCTCCCGATCCCCACCGGATGACCACCTAAATAAATATTTTCGATATACAAATCCATTAAAATCAGTTTTTGGTAGTTGTGAATGCTCACCAGCAATTTTTAAAAAATTAGAAAAAAACAAACCCGAACCCCAATTATGAAATGAATTTCCCCACACCCATCGCAATCTAACCCTTGTATTGGTAACCCTTCATAACCAATTTTTATAAAATTCAAACGAACCGAAGAAAAATTAAGGAAAATGGGCCAACCATTCGACCCTCTGAACGCATTTTCCCGAAATCTGAACCAATCGCAATCGAGTCCAGACGAATGAAAACCCTCTTCACCAATTCTTATCAAAATCAGTGCAAACGAGTCAAAACCAGTGCAAAAACTAAATCCGGGCCTCATTGGTTGACCTCTTAAATTAATTTTGCCGAAATCATGACTCGTCACAATCAATTTTTGGTAATATAAACCGCTCCTCCAGTAGTTTTTATAAATATCGTGTGAGCCGAAATTAATAAAGAAACCCGCGCCTCACCGGACTACTCTCTGAATGAATTTTCCAGCAATTATCACACATCGAAATCGATTCCTGCGACACTCATAAACTCTTCATCATCAATTTTTATAAAATTCGTACCAGCCGAAAACAAATTAAAGAAAGGGATCGGACCGTACAACCCTTTAAATGGATTTTCCCGAGATCTTAACAAATCTCAATCGATTCCAGGCAATTGAAAATTCCGTCTACGAACCTGGGCCTCACTGGATGACGCCAAAATAAATTTTCCCCAAATCAGGCGAAAATCATAAATGGGACCAGGGCCCCATCTTCAGAAGGGATGACATTTTAAACCAATTCGTACAAAATAAGGAATTATACCAATCGATTCCTGGTATTCAAGAAACCCTCTCAGCAATTTTCTTTAAAATCAAACGAGTGAGGTAAAAATTAGAAAAATGAACCCGTGCCTCACCGGAGGAGGGGGCGATTGGGCAATCAATTCGTGATATGCGAAAACCCCCTTTTAGCAATTTTGGTGAAAATTGAACCAGGTCCGGCGCTATATATATATATATTATATATATATATATATATATATATATATATATATATATATATATATATATATATATATATATATATATATATATATATATATATATATATATATATATATATATATATATATATATATATATATATATATATATATATATATATATATATATATATTCCTTCCGTCACTTTGACTACCGTAAGCTCCGCCACTTACATTAGTAAATATGAAATTGGCATCAAAACAAAACGTTTTAAACCAAAATTTGTCAAATTTGTTGTGAATTGTATGGCAAATCACCATGAATAGTTTTTTTTTTTATTATCAGTGCAATCCGTTTGGGAGCGAAGGCTTTACCAACTCTTTCGCAGTTTGCTTTTTTCCGACCATCCATTTCCGTCCATCCGTTGCTAGCCAATTCGAGGACGTACGGCTATAGGTCCGATGTTAATCACCATGTGCATTCTGCACATTGCATAGCGCCATGTCTCACGTTGTTTAGCGTTTGCAAATCATCAACTTTTGTTTTCAAAATCAGTACTCCGTTCGAGAAATATTCCGCGCATTACGTAGTTTTTATCCTCGCCACAACTGCTTTGCCGAGTCAACCACTCGACGTTTCGTGACCAAATTAGAATCAACTGGTTCGATAAACAATCAGCCATCACCCGTATGTCACCAAAACGCGGCTATAAGTGAGAGTGTTCACAAATACTTGCGGCCTTCCCACGGCTTCAACTGGGTAAATTTTGCATCGGGGCTTTGGTATGCATCCGTATAAAATTCAGTTGACTCAGTAACTTGACTCTGGAGCTGTTGGAAATTGACCCAAAATTTGAATGGGAATGTGAATATGAAAAATTTTCCGATTTGGGCGATACCAATCTACACGAGATACAGCACTATATGAATCCCGAGAAAGTCACTGGTTGTTGCGTATTTTTTTCAAAACGAAGCTGGCAGAACCATCACCGGCGAGCACTACAGAATAAGGCTAAACTGGACGATATGGATATCAACGTTATGTGATCCCAACAGGCACGCGATACGTGTCATACAGCTCATGCCGCAATGGATATTCTGCTATTGATTTAAAAAACATTTTTTAATAATTTGAGATATCAAAAAAACTGGATTAAACCAAAATAATGGCAGAAATGAAATGCCTGAAAATGTGACTGAAATCGAAACGAGAACGTGTAAAAGCGGAACGAGACCTGTATATGCTCCGACCTTTACAAATGATGGGAAGTGGTAAGGCACTTGCCTATAGATGCAAGTATTAACCATATATACCTATATGTATCAGAGCTGTTCATCAATTGCACAATAAAATTAGTACATAAAATGTAATATCTATATAGATGTTTGTAAATGTGTATGGGTTTGTATAGAAAACCCTGTTATTGATATAAATTTTGAATCCTTTTATTATATAAATTATTAATTTTCCTCTACTGACAGGATTAAATTTAAAATAAAATCTCAATTTATAAGAATTCAATTTAAAAATCCAGTTACCCCTAAAAGTCGATAAGTAAATATTAACACCACTTTATTAATAAAATTGTTGTGAAAAGTTTGACAAATTCTTCTGTTCCATCGAAATAAAGGAGTAATTTAAATAGAATTAACCCTCTGTGTAAATAAATCCGAAAAATCCATTTCATCCACCTCAAAGTAATTTAAATATTAATACGAATATAATTTTAATATCAAATATTTATGCATATTGTGAGTATTCTAAAATGTGGGAGGGTTCGTTCAAATCTATCATTACAAAATATTTCGCGGAAGGCGCACCTCTACTCTACGACACAGACATATGAATAACTAGAATTAGGTCGAATAATTTTATTTTTTATTAATAATACAATTAAGTATAACAACAAAGCATATAAATTTATTACATTATTTTGATTTGCTAACTGACCATCAATTGATATCAAAACTTTATTGATTTCCTGTTTGAATTGAATTCCAATTTTATTTATTAATTTTTTTATTGATCGTAAGAGAGAATACAAATCAATCAGATGAATCTACTCGTCTATAAAGGAAAATCATGTCATTTGACAATAAGCACTACGACAGTAAGTATATAGTTTTTTAGTAGAAGCTTAGAACCTACTAAGAGTACAAATCGAATATGTCTTAAATATTTATCCGAAGGGGTGATGTATATATGCACCTCGACTACACGGAAAAACTTTCAACATTTTTGCATATACACATTACACATATTCGAAAATTATCGATATTGACATGGATAAATGATTGATTTTTATCATATCCGTATCCACATACATAAACATAAAAAGGGTGATACAAAAAGCGAATAACAAATGGAAAATCGGAATTGATAAAAAATGTTAAGTAAATCACATTCAACTAGAAAATAATGCATTCGTCTCAAGAGACAAGTAGTTATTTTTTTGTGCGATCATTTTCACTGTACAGCAGTTGTGCTTTATATAATGCGACTATATATAATTGATTGTAATGTACCAAATGGACGCGTGTCAACATTTTGTGTGTAAATATTCTTAAAGAAATTTTTTTTTGCACTTGTTCATGTTATCTATATCATATAAACTAAAAAATGTGATCGATGAGTTAATTTTAAATTATTGGTGATAATGTGCGTCCATTTAATTTAATTCTATCAATTCCCTAGGGGTTATATTAATACTAGATAAATCAATTATTAGCAAAAATACATCTGAAGTACATGTTCCATACCGTTTATCGAAGCTTGCACATTTTATAACAAATTTAAAAACTTGTTGCGGTTATTCTTCATTTGATAAAGTTATTGAAAATTGAATGCCATTCATTATAAATAATTTACTGTAAAAAATAAAATCTAAGATTTATTTTATTTCCGTCACGGTACCTAATTAATTTCTTGGCTACGTTACTTTAAATCATCTTTTATTATAAATACGCCTTAATAATCTAATCGGTCACTCTTTATCATGTTGGAACATAATTCTAATATGATCTTGCACTTCTAATTCGAAATGTTTCCGTTTAAGTTCTAATTAGTTGATGATTGTGACATCTGTTGTTGACTAGGTGAAATATACTCGTATTACAATTGCGTAAATAGGGGCGAACAATCATTTTATGGGAAAATGCCTACGATTCTACTATTCTATTCAACTACCTATTTTTAATTTTCGTAAGCCTCTATTTTAATCGATTTTGAACATTTTATATAAAATATTTCGAATTTAATAAATAATTTTTGACGTTTTCCCAAAAAAAAAACGTTATTTTTATCGTTTCATTTGAATAGCTTAAATTTTTATGTGGAAATAAAGGTCAAATTCATTTTGTTTAAAACTAAATAATTTGATTAACGACACCAGTACCTGCTTCAATGAAACATAAAGTACTCTGCTATAGAGTAGTACTGGGATTTTATTTATTTATTTATAAATGGTGCCTACAGTGATTACAAATGGCACAACAAAACAATTGGTAAAAAATTAAGGCACAACAGCTCGACTACAAAAGATTATATAAATGAATCTCTCGACAAGTTATAATGAAAAGCTTCGTAGACCTTGTTAAATACTCACGATGCCCTCGGAATTGGATCAGAAAGACCGTAGTTCGCTATAGCGTTCGAAAGCTCCATCACGTTGACGCATCCGATGTTCGGGAGCATACAAGTTGATACATGCTAATAACTCGATACAATTGACACGGGAATTAATGGTATCACGCACAAACAGCGCGGAAGCTACATCACGGCGATTATCTAGACGTTTCAGTTTCAAAAGATTGCATCGATTCTGATAAGGGGGAAGAACGTAATCCACAGCACGCATGGATTCTAGACGCCGTAGCGCGAACAAAATAAACTGTTTCTGGATACTCTCAATCCTCTCAGAATGGCAGTGGTACGAGGGTGTCCTACCGGGATTAAACCCATGAAAAAGATTAATAAGTCTCTTGGTATAGAAGTGCAATACTCTGTGAACCATGGACTCAAACAGTTTGGGTAGGACAGAGAAGGTGGCGATCCCACGATAATTACTAACCTCGCTTCTATTACCCGCCTTGAAAATTGGATGAACACATGATATTTTCCAGCGATCCGGGAAAAAAAACGACGAAGGTAACTGCATGGGCCAGACTTACAGCACAACGTTTGAATAGGATCGGTGGAACATTATCGTGAACCGCTCCCTTACTAACGTCGAGAAGGAGCAGTTGATCCAGAACCTCTTGTTCTGTAAATTTGAAACGATCAAATACAATGGAGGTGGAAGTAGTAGGAGACCCGGTGCCTGTCGACCGAAGCGGCTTTTTCTTACTGTTAATGAAGTTCCAAATTTTTTTGGGATTATTGTAAAGGAACCAATTGAGGGTCTTAAATTCCTTGTGGGCTTTGACAAAATCGGGATAGTAATCTACGCCGTAAAACCTGTACAGGGAATGAAACTTGTTGCGTCGTTTCTCGAGCTCCATCAACTCGGTATTATACCATGGCTCACGAATGCACTCCCGAGAAGCTCATTGAATCTGTCCACTGTATCGTTCAAATTCCAGTCGCGCTGTAAAAGTCCCAATCGGTAGTGCCGAGAAATTCATTCATCGGCCATTTTAAAATTAAAGTAAAAATCATTAGAAAAATAATTAGTGATAAATGCTCTCACGTCCAGTAAAGTTCAAGCACGGGGCAATATCGGCATGCAAGACATCGTTGGCAAATAGCAGGTCCAGGAATTTCCCTTGACTGTTGCTGAAACGGTTAAGCTGCGTTGTTGATATCGAAGCGAAGTAATCGATGATCTTTCTCATCAGTTGAGGATGATGAGAACAACCCGTCGACATCGTTCGAAGATATACAAGGTAAGATAAAGACGCTCACAATGATAATTTGGTTACCAGGACGAACTGAAGGTATAAATACTGAGTTCATGTAGTTGATAAACGTGTTATAGACATCCAGGTCAGATCCGTAAGGAATGTAAACAGCGACGGCAAGAATCGAAGTATTGTAAGCTAGTCAGATGCAAACAGCAATTACGTCAAGGCAGGGATTGCAGGCGATCACTTCATTGGAGGCTGAATTCTTCTTAGCAATTAAAACACAGCCGCCTCTACAACTGGTGTCAAAATCATATTTGTCCTCTCTATGAACGACATAGTGAGATGGAAAGTACTTTTCGGATAACATATTGATCGCTGATTATTATAACATCAAAATCATTGTCAAGTATTCCTAAGCGGAAATCCCTGGTTTTACCTCGGACACTGGAGGCATTGTGATAGTAGATCGAAGTGAAGGCGGTCATGGTATTAAACTGATTAGTAGTTACTTTGGCGGTTGAAACGTGGCCACGGTCCGGTTTTTTGATATGCGTGAATAATTTGTAAATGGGCGGATTATAGCACCAGCAGGCCAGACATCAGGATTGTTAAGCAGGTCAAAATCAGCCTCCTTCAAACCAATTTTAAATTAAACGAACGTTAGTGAGCTGTCCAAAACTTGAACTTTGGGTGATGATAGCCTACAATTCACGTCCCCTGTGGCACTATTCTGGCTTTCGCTGGGAAATAGGGAATTGGGAAAAATATTTTCATAGCATTTTTGTCTAAATTATCTTTTTCTGGCCTTCTATTGGAATTAGTCGGGTGTAAGTACTTTTGAATCAAGGATATATTGGAAATTATTTTTCCCTATAAAAATTTTGTGGAGCAAAAGTTTCCCAATCAACCTTGTTCCGAAAATATTTACACCAAAGTAATTCCAATAGTAGGCCAGAAAAATATAATTTAGCAAAAATTTTATGAAAATATTTTTCCCAATTCCCTATTTCCCAAGGAAAGCCAGAATATTGCCATTGGCGAACACTTTCGATTGTTACTTTTTATTGAAATTTGTTTAATTTTTATTAGAAAAAAACACTAACACATTTTCAAAACAAAAACGCAGAATGAACGAAAAACCATTAAATGTCAAAAATACAACAAAAACAATCTATCTGATTTAACTACACGAGGTAAATATCTCTTCAGTTAATTCAGTAGCTCAATTTTTTAACTGAAGTGAAGAGGTGCGAGTCGAACGCTCAATTCACTTCAGCTGATTCAGTTAATTCATATAATTTTGTAATTCAGGTCAATCGAAAGTCCTTCTAGTATGTTCATATGAAATTAACCTTGCTGCCGAATTGCACAATACAAAAACAAAATTTTTATTTTATTTTGGGTTTAATTTTTTTTTTTTTTTTTTTTTTTTAAACAAAACAAAACACGTCTGTACTCTTCAACCAACGACGAAGACCGACGTTGATTCGTGCTGTGTCCTATGTTTTTCGTTAATTAGATATGTGGCGTCGTGTTTTTTCATATTGCGGAATGTTGAGGGCAAATTCAGTAGAGGGTCATCCGGTGGGAGCCGGGAAGCATGAAGCTTTTTGTTAAGATTTTATTTGGCTTGGACGATTTTGATAAAATTTGGTAACACAGGTTTTTAGAATTCAAGGAAACGATTACTAGGAGTTCTGATTTTTAGAAAATCCATTTAGGATTCCCCGGATAGGTCTTCATAATGCACCGCACCTTATTACGTGATGTTGCACGATGTTTCTTTATATTTCCCCATGTTAAGGATATTGCGCTACATTGTAAGATTATCAAGTTTGCATATTGTTGGGGATGGTGGGTGATTTTGCATGATGATGTGTCTTGTTGGCTTTGGCTTTCTTTTAACAGTTTACTTTAGATTGAACAAAAATGATAAAATTTTTCGGGGCAGGGTTTTCGAATGTGAGGAAATGATTACAATAAGTTCTGATTTGATCCTCCAGATGGGCCGTCATGTTGCACTACATTGCGTTAGGTTTCACCATGTTGCATCTAGTTGTACCATATTGCATGAGATTGTGCCTTGTTGCTTGATATTTCACCATCTTTCGTCATGTATAGCACATTGTACCAAGTTGAGCGTTGTTGTATCTAATTAATGTTTTGACCTTGGTTTCGTTATCAAATGTTGTTCCAGCTCACACGAGTTTGCTGTAGTCTAATGAGGCCCCAGTCTAAGTAAATTTTTTCGGTTAGCACAATTTTGATAAAAATTGGTGAAGGGAATGCCAAGGCGAAAAATGCCAGGAATCGATTTCGATGTGTGTTAATTTCGGAGGTGCCCCGGACCCTTATCTTAATTTTTTGGGCCAGGAAGTTACTATTAGTCTCCTAAATTTGGGAAAATGCATTTAGCAGCTCGGTGATTTTAATTACATCTATTTGGAAGAACATTGTAATATTGTCGATTGCTATAAAGGGTTGTGAATCAGACAAAACAATTTACGCCAATTTGAAAACTTTCATTATTTCATAAGTTGGTCGATAGTAATAAATTTGTATTTTATGCTTTCATCGCTCGCAATCAGCAAAATTTGCTTAAAGATGTTCATCAGAATTTCTTAAAGGTCATTCCACAATCACTTATACTTAACCAGATTTATGTTTCATTCTTTAGACGCTATGGAGAAAGGAAATAAGAACAATGTGATCGCCATCTCATTAAAGTTTGAAGCCCTTACCTTTTCTTCCCATTTCCTGCATCTCTTAAAGTAATAACTAACTCTCTCTGGCAGACTTGTGTCCAATATTTTTATTCTATCAATTAACGATAATATACCACTATCAAAAATTTAGTTATCTCGGACTACGATAATTGCATGAATAGTTACCGACTCAGTATTACTTACACTCTCGTAAACTAATGGTGTTTTCGTTTTCAGGGTTGTTCACTTTATATAATAGGGAACTTAATTTCAGAGAATGCGTTGAAAACATTGTACAAACCTTAACCCTTCTGATCAACTTGTATTAAGACTTTACAAAATGTTTTTAATTTAACAAATTTTCAAAAATTTAATTTTGCATCTTACTTTCTTTCACGAAGGAAAATAAATTAAATGAATCATTTTAACAATCATTAATTTTGACCTTGAGATTTCTGCATATTTACCATTCGCTGCAACGCAAAAATCAAAACAGTAGTGCCATGTAGACTAAATCTCTGTTTGTTCTCTACAGCCCAGACAAATTGACAGATCGAAATCGGACTACCGGAAATGATAGCTTCCATAAGCGTTTTTTCGTTGTTTGCAAATATTTTGAACAGTTTGTCATCAGCAAAATTAATTTAGCAACAATACTGGTCTAGATCAGTTTTCCAAAATTTAAGCGGAAATTAGATTTTTGAGAAAAACATTTTTTCAACAAAAAATCGGCCTCTGTACAGTCCAGAGACTTCATACTTAAACTTTTTGCATTTTGCTTTTTTTCGATCCATCGAAAGTGACTGCTTCCATGAAGATTGAAGACTGAATTTTTAACAAGAGTTAGCCTTCTTGATTTTCTGAAATTGTTGCGGGTATAATGATTTTAGAATATTACTCTCGTACAAGACAGGTTTATCCAAAAGTCCAGTAAGTATAATTTTTAACTTTATAAATAAAGCGCGGTGTATTCGAGATCTGTGTATATTCGTGGTAAAAGAAATTTCTTTGTTGGTCTCAAAAATGTTTGCGATGTATTGCTGGAGAACCTATGAATTTTACGTACTGTTGCAAAATTATTTAAAAACTCTTTAGACTCTAGTAACAGTATAATTTATTTTGCAAATGTGACATGTTGATAACCGTTGCCACAATATAACATTTTAGCGTAACGCAATCAGTCAAAAATAATTACTACACAAATTTAAACAAGACGGATTCATAATTGTGTAATATACATCCCCAATATATATTTAACCTCCCTTATACACTTTATGTATCTACATTGACTTACACTTGTATTATTCATTTATCAAATTATTCATTCAATAATACCGAATTACCCTTAATTTAATACATCTAAAAAAATTTAACATTAAAAAATTTATCATTATGAAGGGTCGAATTTAAAATTTCCGCAGCGAGAAGTTAATTTTCCTTACACAACAACAACAACAATATTTAAATTACCTTCTCTCTGTCTTTATGTTCGGGAAAATATTTTCTGATACACAAAAAAAAATTGTATGCGGACTTTAACAAGCGAACACAAGCACAAAAAACACTTTGTCATAATCATCTTCGCAATGTTGGGGTTGATAATATTTTATATTTTATTTTTTGTACAGAATGCGTTTAATTTTAAATTAAAATAAAAAATATTTTATACTGGTGTATTTATATATAGAAAACTACCCTTCGGTATAAAGAACACGACGAAAATATATATATTTTAGTAAATAAAGTTAAATTAAATTATGCAGATATGTTACGCTAATTCTCATTTTCCATCATCATTGTAATCATTGTTCCATCATAATTGGGGTTGAATTATACATATATCATAAAATTGGTATACATTCAGGCGTAATGAATGGAAATTCTAATTCTTTAATTTGCGCAGTATGTTTTATACCGTGTGGGTGGTCCCCTGTATAAGATGAAAAAATTGTAACGTGGCGCCCATTATATTATGGGAAACATATTTTGTGGAGCTATCATATTTCCATATAATATACGCGCCACTAATTAAAATCACATTAAAAATATTTTTTTTTATTCCGTTAAACAAAGTGTTTTATTATTTGTGAAAGAAATATTAAATTTCCAGCAAATTATTTAATTACCATGGGAGACATTTGATTTAATTAAATTATAAAAATTAATTTCTTTCTATAAGCTTAATTAATTTTTACTTGTTTTTCAAAAAAATTTGAACAACTAATCAGTTGACTATCTGTTAAAACTTGAAGATGTTATTTGATGACATCACATCGTCTTGTATACAGTATGAGAAATAAACTGGGCAAACAATAATTGTGTTTATGGGTTACGTACCCAAGACATATAAATTATTAGATCATAATAAAAAATCGTAAAATATTTATGGAAATTCCGCAGATATTTTGGTATACGCGATACAGGTAGTTTCTTGCATACAAATTGAAATTATTGCGATTTTTTTTATCAAACGTCAAAAACTATAACACAATCTATCGCCTATCCTATATATAAGTATGTATGTAATATATAAAGGAGGTCTGAAACTGTCGATCATTAGCACAAAAGAATATTATTTTTTGTGCACTTGTAATGCTGAATATATTTTTCATTTGTAATTGGAACATTAAAATGATCGCGCATTATCAATGACAATCAATCAAATTGCTGATGCAGAGCAAACGAATGTCGAATCTAAATAACAACTGAATATTACATAAATCAACATCATATCATACATGTTATGTTATGTTGCGGGCAATAAATGTGTATTATAAACAAGTACTTTACGAAAAACTGGTCGCCGTGTTATGTTTATTTATGGTTTTTGATGTTCAGAAGTAGTGAATTTTCTTCTTGATGCGCGAATGGCTGCTGATTTTGATTGATTTTGCATGAAATAATTTAAGACATATTTCCTAGAAAAATTTGCTAAATGACAATTATTGTCATATGTCAGTTGATTGTTTTATATACGTGTTAAGTGTTAAAGTTGTTTTAGGATTGTTAATTCATTGTGATACTTATTTTTTTGTTTTATCTTCATTTAAATTTAATTGATCGCACATTTATAGCGATATGCTGCTACCGTAATCGGTAACTAGTATATCCGAACTGGATCATATATATCTTTATATAAATATACGAGTATAAACATAAAAATACAAGTTGGATTATTTTATATATTAATATTCAGCAGATATGTGTAATAAATCGTGATTAATTACATAATAAATTTTAAAAAATTATTTAACTTCCAATTTTTCTATATATGAGAGAGACTTACAACAAGACATTCATAGAATCTTTAAATTTTTGTTATCTGATCTGACGAATTTATCATAAACAAACCAAACAAAAAATACATATTTTGTGCAAATCAAGTATAAGGTTCCCATATTATGATGACAAATATGATTAATGTAGTTAACCAAATCAAAATACAAAAAAAAAAATATTTTGGTTTTCAGAAATTTATCTTTTGATCGTGAACGTCTTCTATTCTATATAGCTATATAATTTTTCAAATGCTATACAAAATATTCCCATCGATTTGAATTGGCATTGGTATATTAATGGACCTTGATTATGATGACTTCTTAAGAATTGAACGGTATAGTTTCACATTTTTCGGTAAAATCATATACGGCGACGGAATTTTAAGCATGATCGTTCTATAAAAAGAAATTATGAATTTATGATTGTTATAGGATTTGCTCCTATTGCCGATTTCAAAATGATTTTTTTATGTTAGACTGTATCAAATTGAGAAATTTGGCCTTAATAAACACATTTTTATTAATCACTTGTTTTTGTTTCGCAGAATATTTTTCAAAAAGTTTAAAGTATACGCGAGTATACAGGATCTTTTCTGCCTAACCTTCATTCGCTACAGATAATGCTTTTTAAAATTCTCTCCTTTTGATAATAGTGAGTTTCTTTTCCCGAGCCTCTTTTAACTCGCCCTAATGCATGGAATGCACATTCTGCATTTTACTTACACCTGGCATTGCTGATAAATCAACCAGAGGCAGGATGTAAAATTGAATTTCTGAGTGCCGACCTCAGCGCCGACCCATCGGCATGTCAGGTTACTTACTGTCACGGAGCTCGCATTGTGTACGTATTGTATAATCGTGTGAGTTTGTGGATTTCGTATGTGTAGGTATGGATGGAATGGTATCATGTCGGGCAAGAAAGTGATTATAGGAGGGCTCTACTCTAATCAGTTTAGTATGTTTGCTTTATTGGAAGTGGATTTTGTTGGAATCTTAAACTAAAAGAATCCTTCGTAGGACCTCACCGTACGAGACATAACATATTCTGTTCCAGAGGAATGCAAATATGCGCATTTTAATTGTTCAGCTGGCATGTACTCAGGACCGCTGAATCTCTTCATTAGTCCAAAATCATTAAAACTCACTGTATATATCGGCAAAAACACAATCTGCAATGTAGTTTGATAGCTCCGGATCATGGATCATGTATGAAGCTCTTTGCCATTTCCTGTACATAGTTAAAGCTTTGGTTTGGGATGTACCGGGTTCAGATCCACAGAGGGCAGGAGGTAAAAGAATTTTATCATCAGCAGACCACATCTGTGATAAAAATTAACAAAGCTTTGAACGTTGAGCTTACGAAATTCGAACCTATAGCCGAACGTCCTCGAATTGGCCGAGAAACGGCGAGAAGGTAAGGACGGGAAAAGTGAACCGCGAAAGAGTTGGGATTGCCTAGGCTCCAGAACAGATTAAAGATAAATAAAACAAAAATAAAAAATTCGATTCGGATTTGTATAAATTTTTCGAACAAAACACCAAGCGTTTAAGGTACAAAGTTTATTCACATTACCACCTATAATTTCTTCAACAATTTAACTTTTATGTCTGGCGACGGAGGAAGATTTAAAGTAATTTCTGTTAATTGTTTATAATTCCTTTATGAGGTGTAGTTGAAATATAGTCTTTGGAACTCAGTATTTGTTTCTTTGACCGAACTTATGTTTAGTGATAGAGGAAGATTTAAATTTCTGTGATATTTAACTTTTCTATAGTGGAGTATAATCAATCAAACGCATTAACTGTTCCATGGCGTATCGGCTTATATCTAGTGTTGAAGGAAGATTTAAGGTTGTTTTTGTGAATTTTTAGAATTTTCTATGGTGTGGAGTTAAGAAGTAGCACGTCAAACTCAACTATTTATTGGACGGACAGCGTATGTATGGAGGAAGATTTAAAGTAATTTATTTTTAGAATATTTTGTAGGGTGGAGTTGATATATAATTTGACTCAGTGGCTAGTCGTTGGTCGTACTATCGGTACATATCTGGTGATGAAATAAGATTTACAGTAATTTTTGTGAATTTTTTTGAATTTTTCTAAAGGATTGAGTTGAGATATAATAAATCAAACTCACCCAATATTCGTTAGAATTTTTCTTTTAACTGTAGTTGAGATATTCTCCACTAAGCTCAGTACCTATTCTTTGGCCAGGCTGTCAGCTTATGTCTGGTGAAGGAGGAAGATTTAAATTAATTTTTGGGATATTTTTAGAATTTTTTTATAAGGTGGAGTTGAGCTACATTCCCTCAAACTCAGTAACTATTCGTCGGGCCGGACTATCAGCTTATGTCTCGTGATGGAAGAAGATTTAAAGCAATTTTTATGATTTTTTTTTTAATTTTTCTATAGGGTGGAGTTGAGATGTAGTCCGTCAAACACAGCAGCTATTCGTTGGACTATCGGTTTATGTCTGCGGTGATGGAGGAAAACTTTAAATTATTTATGTGATTTTTTAGAATTTTTCTATAATGTGGAGTTGAGATATGGTCCGTCAAATTTAGTATTTATTCGTTGGCCGGACTATGCATGATCTGACGATATAAAATTATTTCTGTGATTTTTCTGTGAGATGAAGTTTAGATATAGTCCATCAAACTCAGTAACTTTTTGTTGACCGGACTATTGGCTTATAACTGGTGATGAAAGAAGATTAAAAGTAAGTTTTATGATTTTTATAATTTTTCTATGGGGTGAAAGAAACTAAAAGATCCTGAGCTCAAACAACTATATCTCAACTCCACCCATTATAGGAAAATTCAGAAAAAAATTAGAAATTGTTGTTTTAATTTTTCCTTTTCCACAATATAGAAAAATTCTGAAAAAATTACAGAAATTTTTTTTAATCTTCTTCCATTACAAAACATAAGCCAATAGTCCATAAACGAATAGTTACTGAGATTGACGGACAATATCTCAACTCCACCCTATTGAAAAATTCTAAAAAAACAACCGAAACTGTATTTTAAATCTTCCTCCCTAACTATAGATTTCGGCCAACCCCGTAGAAAAATGCTAAGAAACTCACAAAAATTGCTTTAAATGTTCTTCGATCACCAGTCATAAGTATATATATAGCCCGACCCCGACAAATAGTTGTTTATTTTGAGGGACTGTATAGCTTAACTCCTACAGAGAAATTCTATAGAAAAATTCTAAAAATTTCACAAAATTTACCAACGGCCAACGAAGCATTGCAGAGTTTGAAAGACACATCTCAACTCCACCCTATATAAAAAATTCATAAAAATCTTCCTCCATCACCTGCAGCCGATAGTTTGACCATACAATATACCACTTAAAATTTCGAAAGCAAACCGTGCACACAGGCAAATATTTAATCCTATTTGTGTGTACCAGCCCCGAAAACTTTTCTGCTGCCATAATTTCATGAAAATGCCATTTTTACTCTCAGCCCCGAAAAATATTTATGTCATGATAATTTTGCTGTCATGACAGTAAATATTTTCTGGGCTTAGAGCAATTAGTGTAGTCACCTCATTTTTCGGGGATGAAAATTTTCCTATCTCCAAATAAATGAAAGATCGTGAAAAAATTTGAGAAGTGCTAAGAAAATAAAAAATGTGAGTAATGTGAGTAAAAATGAGTTATAGACTGTTTGTGAGTTATGAATTTTGCCATTTTTCTGAATGAAAAATTGAAAACTCTAAATTTAGTTTTAAAATTTAATGATTTAGTAAATGGTTACATAAGGTAGTAAAGATAAAGAGAAAACTATCGGTGCGAACTTCTTAACACATGTGTCAATTTTTTTAATAAATTTTCATTACTTGAAAATTTACGAATGTGTGAGGTGAAATTTTCAATTATTAAACGCTTAATTTTTAGAAAACCCTCAGACGAGCCCAACCATCTTTATTTCAATAATACATACCAAATTAGGTAGACCCGAGTGGCCTCTGCCTACATATGCTAGTGGTTATGCTTTCAAATCTCTAAGATTTTTGTTAATTTGTTACAGCATGGCTCAGCAGCCGACCCGCAGCTAAATCTCATGGAAGAAATGCAATTGGGTCGTGGGGTTAGAGGCTTGCGGGTATCCTGGCCTACACCGTGATTACAGAAATTTTTAACAATAAAAAAACGCAAATAATAAATAATAATAAACCGGATGTTCCGCCGAAATTCGTCAGCCAGAACAAACAACATAAATATAACCGAATGAGGTGTCTTGGTGCGCGCATTCGCTCGAACTCAAACGGCGCAAGCACCGATTCCTAAATCGGATGCAGGCACCAAGAGACCGCAACTAAAGTCTCCCCTGCCCTCATACCAAACCACCACAAAATTTGATTTGGTGCCGTAAGAAAAGAAATTTTTGCACTCGATGATAAATGCGGAGCCCAATAACTAAGGTGGCATCCGTTAGACACACTATACCATTGGCAACAGTAGTATCGTTGTTAGATGGAAATAGGTACCCGTTCAATGCAGCGAGCCTCAATTGACCGCCCGTAATCGTTGATAACTGTGTTACACCTATTCTCAATATAAATGGCGGTATCCGTTGATATGTGGCGTACCGTTAACATGGCTGTACCCCGTCGAAAACGAAGGCCCGGTGTAAAACTAAGTAAATTCTTGATATATATAGTGAAAATGGAATTTATCCATTTTTTCAGAATGGCGCTGGGATTTTACCATTATTATAGTTATTTGATTTTAAAAAAAATTTTTATAAAACTCAATTATTATTTTAAAAAATTATATTAAATTTATTTACACTTTAAAATAATTTTATATACATATATAAAAAGAACGTAAAGGTTATAAACAAAATATAAGTTGAATAAAAACTTCTTTAAGTGGTAATTTCTTATTTATTTATGGAAAACCTGGTTTCGGATATTCATCCTTCCTCAGTTCCTTTTATTATTACAACTCTCGTGCAAAAGTATTAACAAACTCAAAACTAAACATTTTTTCTAATCTCCAAAATTAAAAAACTAGACTCTACGTTTTTTTTATCCAACCCAACACAAAAAAACTCTATATTTTTATATAATTCTAAATCAAGACTGCCCTAAAAAAATGTCTCGCACTGCACAACAAACGCCAAAACGCTATAGAAGAATCTTTTTTCTTCTCTGTCTTTCGTTTGCATCAATTACAAACAAATTATTGATACAAACGAGAAACATATACATAACTAAAAATATTCGTCTAGAGTGCATTGCTGCGCACACACCCGATGCACATTGGTCTCGCTCTCTCCTTTAATCGACGATCGAGTGTCCTTATGGTAAGGAGAAGTACGAGAATTAAGAAAAAAAACGACCACATGATGAAAAAATATTTTAGTACAATCAATGCCACGTGTTCGTTCACACTTAATAAACACATTTTTATTAATCACTTGTTTTTTGTTTCGCAGAATATTTTGAATATTTTTCAAAAAGTTTAAAAAATCACTCGATCGATTTCGACTTGCACTCGAATACCAGTAGATACTCCTGATGATGACCTAACAAGTCGAAATCGATCGAGTGATTTTTTAAACTTTTTGAAAAATATTCAAAATATTCTGCGAAACAAAAAACAAGTGATTAATAAAAATGTGTTTATTAAGTATAAGTGTGTTTCGCCAAGTGCCTACGGCAAATAGCGTAAAAAGTATGTTCGTTCACAGGTGTCATTGCTAGATGTAAAATACTAAGAATGATCGTATATGTAGGGAAATGATTGTTATGACACAAAAAAAAATCGTAACAAATTGGAAATTGGTGGCAATTATTGTCGGATGGTAATCACAGATAAATACATGTTTCATAGGCCTTATCACATGCTCCGAAGAATGCATACAACTCGATTATACTTTGGTTGGATGTATACTCGCGAAACTGCTATACTACGTGAGATTTTAATCGGCTATAAATATTTAAGATCACGGACGTATTGATACCTTTTTCTTGTAAATTCTCCAAGGTCACATTGTCCAATGCAAGTCTACAATCAATTTAATCTTGCATTATCAAATTCGCTGGCAATATGATAGGTATGATAAAGCCAAGGAAGTCGTATAAACGAGCTATTTTTGATAAAATACGTTTTGTTGCCGGTTTATTTATTTCAGCTTGCAAGTGAAAATTGAATTTGAATATAAACCTGTTTTCAGATGGTTTCCATTATAATCTAATTGAATCGCCTGAACTTAATACTATAATGGTATGTATATCTCGCGATCTTTTTCAGGAATGCGCAGTAGCAATTGCATCATTATGGCTTCTTGGAAAATACCGACATTTGATTTTGTAATTCTAGTGCCTGTTTGTCACTAATTGCTCCAACAAATATGTTATCTATACGTAAATGGAATGGATTTGGAGGAGAGTATGCTAACGAGCATTTAATTTGAATATCATGAGTCATTTGTTGAATGGTGCGGATGTTAAGCACTAGTCTTTCCGAAGATATAACCGTTTTAAGAAAATATTGCCGATATGGTTTTGATTCTGATTCTGAAGTCTGCGGAATTTGCTATTTCCAAATTGTTATCTCGGATGCTAAATCATTCTGCATTGCTGGACATGAGTATATGATAGAATATCGTTAAGTGAATTTCCGTTAGTGGTTTTTCTGGATGCGTTTAACACTATTCTCAGCCAATAATGATACGGACATTCTCTTCTTCGGAAGATGCTCATACATTTTATTTGATCGTTGTTCAAATATTCATTAAAACATTTATTCTATTCAGCATGAAAATTTAACTCTCTGATAAATCGTTCTTTTAATTTGCAGTGTAAATTGTTAAATTGTAATCTGAACAGATTTATTTTAATGTAGCGTCGTGTGTCGAATTTCTCTTAAACAGTAAACGAACTCTATATGCCTGTGTTATTAAAGTATTAATTTACAGTTTTTTTTGTTTTGAATTGTTGATGGCCCCAATTAAAATATAAGCCAAGTTGCATATTCTGTCCTGTAGGCAGACCTTCCATTTTCTTAATACATCAAGCATTATATCGACATAAATTTCACTTTCCGGATATCCTGAATATGTGGCCATTCAACACCATATAGTAACAAATGTTTGGGTTTCTAGGTTTTTTGACAAATAAAGTATATAGAAATGATCCACAAACAATTCACGATTTTACGAACATTATTCGAGCTGGAATCGAGTCCATTGAAGTTGAACTGCTTTCAAGTCATCAACAATTTTGATGTTCGGATGCAGGCGTCTAACAAGACCCGTGGTGGTTACATGAACGATGTTGTATTCCATAGATAAATGGCATAGAACCAACTTTCACTTTTAATAAAAAAAATTGAATTTCTGACATACATTATATATTTTATTTTAATATAAAAAACTAAGAGATGGAACACCCTTTATATTCAATCATCAGAACCAATAACATATAGGTTTCGACTTAATTGAAACATAAAAAAAAATATTTTATTTAAATTTGTATTGCATCTCACTATAACAGAATTTTAACTTAAACTAAATTACAAAAATTAACTCTTAACTAATTTTCTTAAGTATTCTAAAATAACAAAATGCCTTCTTTTCTAAAAGTTGGAACGAACTTGTTTCTCACGTTTTCTTATTTCAGTTCTTGGGATTTGCTGTGCAACAATATTACTTGACACGTTACATGTGCGGTAATATGTTATGTTGAATCAGCGGATTACACGAGCATAACTCCTCCCGGGGTGGAGAAAAGGCATCCACGTCCTTTGTTTTTAATGTTTTTTACTTTAATCTTTTAATTTTACTTTTATCTCTTTTTATATTTCTAGTTGTTTTAAAAGTTTTATAATTTACGTTATTTATTTTTTTTTTATTCGACTCCTCTAGGTTGTGATTTTGTTCTTATATTTGACTTTTCCTTTGACTTATAGTTCGAGGCTTCTTCTTTACTGTTATTTTGTTTTATCATTATATCGCTTGTTTTTTTCTAAATAACTGTTTACCTGTTTGAAGATCATATTAGCTTGGTCTTGTATTGCGAGGGGGTTTATTAGGTTGGTTTGATTAAAGATGATCTCGTTCGGCCTGAAGCCAGTGGACGAGTATACAGAATTGTTGTATAACGCTACCGATAATTCTATAACTCTTTGAGTGCTTGAGCTTGGGAGTTTATCTTTGTTTGTGTTGAAAATTTCTGTTATTGTCGAATTTGCTTTTTCGACTTGGCCGTTTGACTCTGATAATGATACGTATTCTAGTTTAATATTTAATTTGTTCAGAGATCCCAAATATGCCTGAAATATTTCATTACGCAACAAGTGCGCGCCTGGAAAGTTTTTTCTTTACGATCAGGATCATCTCTAAGTGTTTAGAAAAGGAATCTATTATCGACAAATAGTTGGTTTTATTAATTTTAAAAATGTCGATGTGCACTCTTTCTAGTGACCTTTCGATACTTGGTCTGGGGGATATCCTGATGTTATTTGGTTTCCGATCGTACTTGTTACAAATCCTACATGCGTTTTTATGTGCTTTAATTTTTTGAGTCATTCTTGGGAAAAAGTATTAACGTTTTATCTGGCTCTCCACTTCTATTCTCCGTCTATGGGCTCTGTTGTGTTCTTTGATAGCAATCGTATCTTGAATGAAAGGTGATTGACGTTTTCCATCATTTCCGTAGCAAAACGAAATGGCAGTTTTGAGAGAAGTTCTCCCGAAACAATTCCTGAATCGTTTGATATAAACTTTCTGGTGCCAGGATTGCGGTTTGTTTACCATTGTGGAATTTTTTATGAGGTTTGTGATTTCATCTTTGCTGAATGTTTCCTTGGAAACTAAAATTCTTTTAAAGTTTGGAAATACATTTTTTTTTTTTTCCTTTTATCTCCAATTTAGGAGCATAGGGCGTCTACTAGGCTGGACCATCTGACTCTATTGGGGGCTATTTCTTTCAGCTCTGCCCATGTTTTACCGAGTTGTTTCGCTTCGGCTAGCACCGTCCATTTCCAAGTAATGGCTGGCCTTCCCACTTTTCGTTTACCTTGCGGATTCCACTCTAGTGCCATCCGCGTTATATCACTAGGGGTTTTCCTCAGTGTGTGCCCGATCCATCTCCACTTGCGCTTTCTTATTTCGGTCTCAATGCACGTCTGATTTGTTTGCCGCAGAAGTTCTATGTTGCTGATGGTGTTCGGCCAGAAGCATCTTATCAGCCGCCTCAAGCATTTGTTCACAAACACCTGGAGTCTATTTGTTATCTTCTGTGTGTGTTTCCATGTTTCACACCCATACAGCAGTACTGATTTTACACATGCATCGAACAGTCGTAGCTTCGTGTTCCTTGACAGGACGGACGCATTCCAGATCTTGTGGAGTATGTTGAATGTATTTCTGGCTTTGTTTATGCGCTGGCTGATGTCTTCTTCAGTGCCGCCTGTTTTTGCTACAGTACAACCAAGGTAGACGAATTTTTCTACCTCTTCGATTGACGTGTTACTGATGGTGATTGGTGTACTAATGTTCGTGTTCAATCTCATTACTTTTGTTTTGCTGATGTTGATTTTGAGACCTACTTCATGTGCTAGATCTGATAGCTTCTGTATCTTCTGCTGTATGTCAGTATACTTATGTGCTAGCAGGCATATATCATCTGCATAGTCTAGGTCATTGAGCCGTCTTAGTGGTCCCCATTGGATGCCATTTGGTGTTACGGAGTCAAGTTTGCGCATTATGCTATCTAGTGTGATCAGGAACAGTAGTGGTGAAAGTACACATCCCTGCCTTACTCCTCGTGAGTTGTGGTATGCATCACTTTGCTTTCCCTTGTATTGAACTTTATCTGTAGCATCCCGGTACATTTCTATTATTAGCTCAATTATTTTCCTCGGAATGCCTAGATCGCAAAGTGCCTTCCAGATAGCACTTCGTTTGATGGAAGGGAATGCTCGCTCAAAGTCCACGAAGAGTAGGTAAAGCGGTGAGTTCCATTCATTTGATTGCTCAATGATGATACGGATCGTATTTATGTGGTCTGTACAGCTCTTTCCTGGCCTAAAACCCGCTTGTTCATTTCTCAAGTGTTGGTTAATTGATGGAGAAATTTGTTCAAGAATGATCATCGCTAGTATTTTTATTGTGCTGTTGAGAAGGGATATGCCCCGCCAGTTTTTGCATTCTCGAAGGTCGCCTTTCTTTGGGATTGTTATGGTCAGACCTTCCTTCCATTTCTGTGGTATTTTTCCTGTATTCCATATATCTACCTAATAGTGGTGTAATAGTTTCTGCTGTTGTAGATGCGTCACCCTTGAATATTTCAGCTGGTATGTTGTATGTACCAGCGGCCTTATTGTTCTTTAGTCCCTGGATAGCAACTCTAACTTCCCGCTCCGTTGGTGGATGGGTGTTGATAGTTTCGTTAAAGTTGCCATCTGGGATCTCGTAATTTCCTTCGCTATCTACGCAGTTGTCCTTAAAGTGTTCTTTCCATCTATTTAGCTGTTGCTGGTGTGTGGTTAAGGTTTGACCAGATAGATCCTTTATGGGTGGAATGTTTGTATATTTTCCCGTGACCTTTCTAACACATTGATGTAGTGTGCGCATATTTCTGATTGCAGCTGCTTCCTCCGCAGTTTCGAGAATGTCTTTTGTGTATTTTCTGCGGTCTCTTCTTGCCATCTTTTTCACTTGTTGAGCTGTATTTTCATATTTTCTACGGGTATCCGTCGTGTCTTGGTGACAAAGTTGTAACTTGAGTTGGCGACGTTCCTCAATTTTTTCCCACGTATCATCGCTAATCCATGGTTTTCTGGTGTTGTTTTGGTAGCCAAGTACATTGGTAGCAGTCTTGATGTAGGCATCTTCTAGTTGTTCCCATTTTTGATCGATGGTACTGGTTTCATTATTTGCTAGGTTGAGTTGGAGCATTTCTTTGAATGTATTTTTTATGTCAGTGTTTCTCAATCTATTGATGTTAAACTTCCTCCGATTTGTCTTCATGTGTGTTTTTACAGCAGCTGGTTTGATTTTGAAAGTGGCTATTACCAGTTGATGATCGCTGTGTACATCTGCTCCACGCTTTGTTCTGACATCTTGAAGGGAAGTTAAGAATTTCTTATTAACCAGTACATGATCGATTTGATTTTTGGTTCTGCCATCTGGTGATGTCCAAGTGTATTTATGTATATCTTTGTGTACGAATTTGCAGCCTCCTATGAATAGTTGGTTTGTGACACAATAGTCGATGAGTCTGTCTCCGTTATTATTTCGTGTAGCTCCTAGTGCACATTTCCCCATGATTGACGTCATGCCTGTGTTATCAGTTCCAATTTTTGCGTTGAAATCCCCTTGGACAATTTTGATGTCATTTCGGTGTGCGCCAGAAATTGTAGCTTGCAGCTGCTCGTAGAATTCATCTTTTGTTGTGTCGTCTGCCTCTTCCGTGGGTGCATAGCACTGTATGATTGTTGTGTTACGTATTTTCGAATGGAATCTTGCTGTTATTATTCTGCTACTTATTGGTTTCCATTCGAGTAGTGCCTTTTTTCCCTTCGATGTTATTAATATGCCTACACCCTGTTCATGTGTATCTGATCTACCAGAGAACATTAGATAATTTCCATTATTTGTTGTAAGTTCTCCACTATTTTTCCATCTTACTTCGCTGAGGCCTAGTATCTCGATGTTATAGCGCTTCATTTCCTTTTCTACTTGTGCTAACCTTGATGTTTCTGTTAGAGTCCTGATGTTCCAATTACCAATTCGTGTCCGTGTACGATAGCCAATGGTCGATATTTGTGTTATTTGCCGGTTTGTGTTTATTCTTCTAGTATACGTATTGGAAATACATTACAAAAGTATTTTTTGCAACACATTTAAAAAGTTGTTCATTTATGCGGTGGATAAAAAAAACTTCACGTAGGAAAAAGCTCAAAACATTACGCAAAATGAAATGAAATATCAAAAATCAGAGAAACAAAATGGCCATCGTCAATTAACTAATTATATTATTAATCACATTCAATTAAGTTCTAATTTGATTGGAATTTTGAAAGGTCTTAAGTAGTAGATTGTATACTGAATAAATTTTTTTCATACCGCATAAAAAAATCGCACACAAAAAAGAGCACACAAAAACATGTATGACATCTTCCAAAAAAGTCATATCCAGATTTAGAAAATTTTAAAATTAGTTGATTCCTATAATAATTTTAGGGCGGTCTGAGAATGGATAAAATAGTCGTCGGATGTGTACGCCGAATGAACTGTTTCGATATCATCATCGTTGATAGGATGATTTTCTGATATTTCTCCAGATTCACGTGAAGTGTTTGTTATCTGTTCCTCAACATCATTCTTAAAATTATATGTTTCGTACGTGTCATCATCTGTACGTTTCAAAATACAGGGTTTTTGTCTTTCGTGATAATTGTATGCTTAATAATTGTGGTTGATGACAGTTTCTCCTCCTGTCTCAATAATACGGTTTGATTTTTGAAAAAGTTTTCGATTAAAACGTTTTTCTCTTTATCGTTTAGGTGTTCTATTCGGTTCTATCTGTCAACACTCTCACTGTTGTTTTGAATTGTCCACTTTGTACAAACCGGGTTGACTGGTTACATCTTTATTCAATTTTGCGAACCTTGAGACTAACCAGTCGCCGTTTTGTGAGGTATCTATGGTGATAATGTGATTATAAAAATTCTCTTCCGGGTAGTATTTTTAGAACTTATAAATGTGATTATTTAGCAAAATTGAATTCGATTTATAATCAATTTTAGCGTTCATTTGCACCATTGATTCCGAGCCCGAAATTTGAGTCGGTAGATTGTTACCTAACAAATTGATCTTGAAATTTTTATCGATTTTGTGAATGCCTAAAATGTTTTTTACAAATGCCTTTCTATTACTATTTGTTGCGGGTTCATTTCTATTAAATTTCGAGGTATGATTTCTGGCCTAATGATGTTTTTGTTAGCGCCAGAGTGATGATGACCTGTAGAAGCACACGGCGATCAATATGCATTTTAAAGTCTTTCAATGCAAATATCTTATGTGACATTTTGCCATTCGTGCAAATATCATAATAAGCATCTTTCTTGTAACGTAAATACTTATGATTTTATTTTTATCAAATTGGAATTTTTAGGAAATGTAATCCCATGTGTCGGAGTTCAGGTTCGTCTGAAAGCTTTCGTTCTAATCTTCATGTCAGTGCTCGATTCCTCAGCCCCTTGCGTGAATTCATTATTATTTAAATTTTTCCTAATCGAAGTTCTTTTAGATCTTATTGAAGTGTCCACAATCCACATTCATAATGGGTTTTTGCTAGGAGAACATACTCACTGAATACGTTCTTCTAACGTTTGTCGGATTAAATTGATTGTTTCTCGATTGGTTTATGTTTCCACTTACTTGTTTGTGTAACCATACGCTTCCTCTACTCCTTTGGGTTTCGAGGCTTGAAAATACCCAAAGTATAGCTTTCTCAAGCCCGAAATAAAGGCGGTTAATGCATTCTCATGCATTAATTGCAGGCCACGAATCGTTATAAAATTGCTTTTGTTTTGATAACGATTTTATGTTTAGCACGATTTTTTTTTTGTACTATTAAATTTGCTATATGGATATTGATCGTTTCGTTTTGCTTAGTCGCCCAAAGCTGCGACTTTTAATAAGACAATTCTTTCCGACCCCCCAAGGATTCTAGCAAGATTTCTTTAATTTCTCAGAATGTTTTAAGGTTGCCTGCTTAGCATAGCATGTTCTTTGCTTTACCCTATATTTTGTTATTAACCGCCTGCAGATAGAGATTGAACTGCTGTTCTGATACAAATACACTGAGTGTATCCTCCACTGTTTTACATCAGTGTATTCTCCACTGATATACATCTGATCACAATCGCCAATTAATGGTATTAAAGGACACAATATATTAAAATTTACAAACTGCACTATCCCAATTCTAAATCAAAATTATACCACCATTATACCAACCATCTGTATATTCTCGGTGATTGTGTACAAAAACGCGGAGAAGCATCAAGCAAAATCAAATAACCTTAGGTACAACCAGAAGACTAAACTATGTTTAAACACCGCCCAATTTTCTGCGGGAGTTACATCACCAGAATGATGAACCATAGTTGAATGCTATTTCTCAAATCGAAATAAAATAAAATAAAAAAATAAAAAATAAAATTATAGAGGAAGCATTTTTTACGCACGATCCTTCGACTGTGGTTTCTGATTTTAGTTATACATATCATTTGAATAAACAAACATAAATTGCGGTCCAGCATCTGCAAGGTAGCTCTTGGTCTACCACTTAAATAATTCTTGAATTTATGATTGAAATTTGCACAAGATTTTTATTTTTTTTCATTACAATTTACAAACAATAAGCGTAAAAATCTTTAATATATCCAGATTATCCCAAAGTAATTAAAATTACTTTATTCCGAAATAAGCAACAACAATAACGACGAACACGACAAAATATAAATTTATGTTCAAAATAAATTCGATTTTCCTTGCACAATTGCAAGGTATGTAGCCTGTACAGCTTTTGTTCACTTGTGTAATAGAGAAATGGAATGGAATATCCTCTCCATATAAAAAGCTGTGTACTATTCTACGTAGAATCTAGAAACAATTGGACCAAGAGGCGAACGGGTATGGTAGGGTGAGATGGTGCGAGGAGTGTAATGATTTTTATTTATTTCTAATCGGAATAATATATACGAGTATGTACCGTGTATGGCCGTACGTGTATATATATATATACGAAAAATAAAAAACGTTATTATTGAATTGTGAGCTTTTAGATTAACGTGCCCAGATAGCATCGTTTGCCGAGTGGTATATACTCGTATGTACACTCGTAAATATAAGTTTCTCGATATCCTTAATAATATCCGTGCAATACATATAAATATGTTTCATTTCTAATTGAAAGACATTTATTACCTTCTCATCCTTTATTGTATTTTGTGCACAAAGCTCTATATATATATATATATATATATATACAACACGGATAGATACGACGAGGACCAAATTGGATACGATATATATGTGTATACGTATATATGTTGTGTTATATGAGCATAAATATATATAGGAATCATAAAATAAAAGATAAAACTATAGATATGTAATGTCCATCCGCATATATAGCTACATATGTACCAACCATATATATATACATTCATCCATTCACAATTTTCCCGAGAAAATAAAAATAAATTTATCAAGGAAAAGTGTTAAAAAGAGATAGAGAAATGATATAAATATGAGTTTTTCCAGAGTATGTGATGACCGTTCGCCTTTTTTTGTGTATATTTGGTTGGGAAAAATAATATTTTATTTCGTTTTTTTTTTGTTGCCATCATCCTTTTTTCTCCATTTCGAATTTATATACACAAAAAACAGAAACTGGGCAGAGGAGTTTGAGATTGGGTAAATATGAAAACTCTAGAGGATTTTATTTTTTATTTTCGGTATCCTAGCAACGTGTATTTCGATTTTCTCATATAGTATAACTCTGAACACTCTTCAGTCCACTAAAAAAAAAAAGGAAAATAATAATAATAATAAAAGGATAAAAATATGAGTTTGTATATGTATTTGATAACAATTCTATATGTTGCCCAATAGCTCTATATAAAGCTATACGTATACAGTGTGTGGCTGCCTTATCATAAGTTCACCGATGGTCAGTTATAAAATATTTATATTTCAAACGAAACACCAAAAATAAGGATTTAAGATATTTTGTTATAGCTCTGTATGTATGAGAATGAAAATGGTTGGTGAACATTTTTTGGTGTGCAGGATTTTTATTTTATTTTTGTAATGGGAAAATTGGAAAATATTCAATAATTTTTTTACTTCTCGTTTATTTTTAAATAAATTATTTTTATTTTTCATTTTATATTGTTGGGTGGGACGTCTATATATAAAGAAGGTGGGCAATTGGATGATGTAAGGTAAATTTTTTACTGTTCGGGTTCATTCAATTTTTGTTTTTGTAAGTCCAGTACGCGAGCACAATTGAATTTACAGCTCTTCTATAGGAGTTGCTCTAGTGTAAAGAGTTAACAAGCCGTTTGAATTTTTATGTTTAAGCAAAGAGATTAATTTAAATATAACACAACAAATGATTTTTAAATATTGCATTTTACTTTATTTTACCATTCGCTATATCGCCACAGTCAAGAAAACAAAAGGGCGAATTTATTGCGGCCAATACCCGATTTTATTTTGCCTTCTTGAATGTACATAGATTTCGAATACACCACTCTTAATTTTTAAAGTATAAAATTGAACTTACCGGAATTTTGGAAAAAGTGTCTTGAATAATCAGAAATCTTTATTCCCGCTTAAATTTAAGAAACCAACTAATGTTGTTAATTTATTCTTTAAATTTATATAAATCTGTTAATTCTTTGTAGATTTTATACATGCCAAACTTTTAAAATTCACTCCAAAAATTAAAAAAATTCGGGGGTCTGGAATGTACAGGGCCACATTTTTGTTAAAGTCCGATTTTCGTAAAATGATCTCTGATATTATTGTAAATTTAAATGTTTTTCTTTATGCTATACTTTTCAAAATGTGTGTTTACAAAAAACATAGAAGCCCCGACAGAAGCTGCAACTTATAGTATACCGATTTCAGCGGGAAATCACTGGGATCTCTGAGTTAATTAGAAAAGGTTAAGTATGAAGTTTCATCCCGGTCGGACAAACCACATGAGCTGCAGAGAGGACCCAGACATTTAGTCTGCACGGAACCATGAACACACATCTATACAAAGAGCAACTTTTTAGAAGCCACTATTACAAAAATCTCGAGTTTGAAATTTTCATGAATACTATAATTTATTTTACTACGTAGAAAAATGTAAAAATTATTTTTGGTAGAAACTCCACTTTTTAGCGTAACTTTCGGAAAACTGATCTGATATTGTTGCAAATTTAATTACAAGCTTTCAGTTCATTTAGTTCGGCCGATTTTCTCACTATTGATATACTTTTCAAAATATTCACGAAAAACGAAAAAGCTTCTATGGAAGCTGTCACTTCCGGTAGACTGATTTCGCCCAAAACTCTGGCCTGTACAGTAGCAGAACTTTTGTTAAAAATTCTGTTCTAGAACGGTATTGTTGCAAAATTAATTTAGAATTTTTTAGTTCATAATTATTTTTCTTGCATATACTTTTCAAAATATTTGCGAAAAAGCTCATGGGTGAAACTTCATACTTAAGCTTTTTCCACATATTGGAGATCCCAATAGCTTTTGGTGAATTTCCAACAATATTTGATCTACACGGTTCTCGGTAAAGGGTCGAACCCAATTTAACGATTAAAATAATCCAGCAAATCGTAGTTTGAAGTGTCGGTAAAATTGGTGTAATTGACCACGGATGTAGGTTATTGTATGCAGTGTATGGGGACCGTCGTTGCGGAGATAATTTCGAGAAAAAAGCTCTAGTTCGTGTTGGAAGTACCGAGACATTTGAAGCCGGAAATTAAATTGTATAGTTTCGAGTCTGTTTTGATTGTGACGAATTCGATGTTAGTCTTCACTGTCGATATTCTAAATTGGTTGTGTAAGGCGCGTTGTTCAACCATCCGCACGGGGGTAGCAAATTACTGAGTTAGTAGATTTTTACTTAGGAAATAAAATGTAAAGAGAATTGACTTATTTACTTAGAAAATATTTTAGAAATGAGTGGCGGTAAATGCCAGATGGTTTTGGTGCTACTGTGCAGATGCAACAAAATATGCTGCTTTAACCTTTGTGTACACACCCGGCTATCCGCTTAGCCAATTTAATTTTAAATATTTGTGTGGAGTGCATTTTTCAAGTTAGACGTTTGTAGCTTCTTGGCATCTAAGAATTGACCGTTATTTTCTGATTTTTGTATATAAAAGAAAAGACCGAAAAAATACACAAAAACTACATTTTTTCATTTTCGGCTGTAATATAAACAACAGGTTCCACAACATTTTGAACATCCTAATCTAAATTATTTGTCATTTTAGAGTTGGTAACAGTTTCAGATAAAATACAGTTTTAACATTTACGGGATTCTTAGGATATGTGCCAAACTTAAGGTAAAGTCAATTTTAAGTAAATTTTTCGGTGAATTCAATTCGAAAACCCTATGGCAAACTGATAGAAAATTCTGTCTTAAAACCGGGGTTTACCGTAGTAAACGATTTACCTTAAGTTTAGTACACAGCTTCAGTCAAGAATGATTGCTCATTTCAACACTACCTTATTTTGATATGAGGGTGTTATTGACACTTTCCGCTGCGCTGCATTGACATACATAGTTTTAACACAAATAGTCGGGTAAATCAATTACTACGGTAAAAAACGATTTAGTTCAGACTTTTCGATCAGTTTACCATAGAGTTTTTGAAAAATAAATGAATTTACCGAAAAATTTACTTAAAATTGACTTTTACCTTAAGTTTGATGCAGATATTGGGATCAAATTTTATCATAATAATTCTAGTCTAACGGTTGGGGTTATTAAAAAATTGTGTCCTTTAGTGTTAGCAAGTGTGGCCATATATCGTCTAATAGTGAACGAATTGAGCTGGTCAAAACAGTAAACCACACTAAAAGAAACAGATTGTGGGTTGCTCCAGTTAAGTGCACAAAATTTTTTAAAAATTAAAATATTCGTCAAAATATTACATTTGGCCGATTCCAGGAATTTCGGAGATGCTACCAGGTGTGAACACATGTCGTCTAATAATGAACAACTAGGCATATTTTAAAAAATATCATGGAGCAATATCTTTTTATTTTTAGATGGATAACTGTTTTGAACAGCACGATTCGTCCACTATTAGAAAATATATGTCCATACTTGTAGCTTCTCCGAGATTCCAGAAATCAGACCTTGTGAATCAGGTATTTTGACGCATGTTAAAATTTTTATCTAATACGTCATTAACGATTTTTAATAGCTTGTTTAATTTACTTTAAGAAAATATATGCCTACACTTAATACAATTTTTGAATTTTCTGAAATCGGCCATGGTGTAGGAGGTATTTTGATGAATGGATTAGAATTTTCATTAAATTTACCAATTTAAAAATTATCGTGGGCAAAATCTTTTTGTGTTTACGATGTTAACTTTTTAAAGAGCTCGATTCGTCCACTTTTGGAAGATATGTTCGCACATGGTAACATCTCTGAGATTACTGAAATTGGCCACAGTTATTGTAGCAAGTATTTTGACGAATATTTGAACTTTTCAATAATTTTTCGCTTCGAGACTTTGTTATGACACCTTGTGGAGTCATAACATTATTTCATATATAGTTTTGTTTTTGAATTTTTAATTTCGTTTCCACCGAATAAAACATGCCTTTTGCTGTTGGCATTGCCATCTGTTCTCGAGCATTGACACTAAGCTTTTTTTCGTGATTGTGAATTAGCCTTTACATTCTGTTTATCAGTTTGCTCACCGTTGCTGTAACGCGTAAACGTCGAATAGTTTTGAGAGCAAGACCAATGTGCACCTTGTGATGTGTACGACCAGTGAAAATATAGAACAACCGCAGCGCAAGTTGTCGTGGGGACAGGTTCACCCGTTAATTCAATTAAAACTGTCTATATTAATCCATCCGTATATCATGTAATCAGATTGGTAACTACATTTGTGAAAACTGAAAAATTGCTCATCGGAGTAAGTCACTTGTAAACTGTTGCTCCCAAAGACCGTATATAGGACAGTTCACTCACGTTTGTTTCCGTTAAAATTGGATTGAAGGAGGCGCATTTTGACCTGCTCAATAACTCCAATGCTTGGCCTCCTGGTGTAATAATCCGGCGATTCATAAATTATCCTCGCATAGCAAAAATCCGGTCAGGGACCATGTTTCAACATCTAAAGTAGTTTGCCCATTACTAAACACACCATTGTTTACCGCTTGTAGCAGTGAGGCAGTTCTCCAGCCGCGGCCATTGTTAAATATCTGCTGACATAATAACTTTCTTCGGCCAAAGTAGGGAAGACATCCAACGAAAATTTACGGTTACGGGTGGCCAACCACATGACCATTTGTGTTGTTTTGGATAAACGGAGAGGAGACGCCGCAATCCATTTCAACGGGACCTTGTCTGAAGGTGAAGAAGGTACAATTTTTGTTTTTTCCCCTTCAACTATTTTTTTTCTAATTTTCTAATTTTTATTAAAGTAAAATCAAGTTTTTGTTTTCAATTTTTTCCCAAATTTTATTAATTGTATTTGTTATCAAGCGCCATAACAGTTGTTTGGCAGGAACAGGGGGAGGGGCGCGAGGCACATTGGTCTCGCCCTCACAATGATTCACATTGGGCGATCATATTTTAGTTTGATTTTTTTCGACCACGTTTAAGCCTTTTAGATTTATTTTTTTTCCGTTTTTATCCATCCTTCCAAAAAATGTTTGTATTTGAATAAAAACAGCTCTGCGTATGGTTCCTGGCATTCGGTTTTATTTTTGTTTCTTGTCGGCCTCACTTTATTTTTGTTCCGTTACTAACCTGGTTATTTTATCTAATTTGTTTGTTGTTGTTTTTCTTTTGTAATAGGATGAAGTACTAAAGTTTTTCGGATCGGTATGTTGCAAGGGGATTCTCAGTTCGTGTCGGTTCCATAGTTACAGGCTGGGATTGTCACTCCACGTCATCTCCTTGGCAGGACATTCAATCTACATGGTCTCCCCATGGCACTCCGGCCTCTAGGGCCGATAGGTCATTCGGAGGTTTCATTAGCAGAGATTGTACTTATTATTCGCGCAGTTCCGGTCGTTCCTATTTGTGAGCAAACCTGGTTATTATTATTATAAAGGTTCTTCAAATTTCGGTCAACGGATTCTGGTGTAAATTCAATTTGGTTTCAGTTTTTTTTATTTTTATTCTGTTACACGGTGTAGGAGAGCAGCATGCAAGCCTCAACTTCCCCACGACCCAAAACCCTGAGATATAGTCGTCAAAATCACCACAAGAGAGGCCTCTGCATAATAAGATGAAATCTACGGATGGGATTCATCCCAACCCGTAACAGGTGGGTCCACTCTATTTTTAAATCGCAAAATAGTGTGCCAGATATTTTGCCGATTATTAAATTTACCTGTTTAAAAGTTATCGCGGGGCAACCACAAATCTAATTATTTTTTTGTGATTGGCGGTTTTAAATAGCTAGTTTGCTTTTAGAAAAATATCCCCATACTTGGTAACATCTCTGAGTTTTCTGTGGCCACAGTGTTATATTTGAATTTTTCAATAATTTTCCGCTTTGAAACTTGTGTGCGGAGCCGTCAAAAATCCTTTAAATTTGTGTGGAGCCACCAAAATCTTCTTATTTTAATGTTAACTGTTGAAGTTAACTGTATTGAATAGAAATTTGATCCCGATATCTGCATTTGCTATTTACACATTTCGGTGCTACAAATTACCCTTTTCTTTAATTTGTGTAGCTACACTTTTCGTTAAAATGTTTACTTTGGTCTCCAGATGGAAGATTAAATAATTTTCTTTGGTCGCTAACATATCCAGGACTGAAGCTCACTCATGTAACCATATTGTAACCATATTTCAATATTTAATTTAAAATATTTTATAAAATCTATCATTTCCCTGCAACGATATGTGTATCGAGTAGACAACTCCCACAAGCGATAATTCAAAATCCCCTAAACCATAATTAACCTCATAAACACACAGGAGTATAACTTGGCACCGTCTCGTTGAATCAAAATTGTAATTTATCAAACAAATATACGAGCGAATCCCTATTTTTATCATTTTATGCTAATTTATTCATTCCATATTCGAAGCACATACGCGTTCACCAAACAATAACAACAAAATATCAAAATTATCTAACAGCAAAAACTGAAGCAAACAAAAAAGCATTCAACAAAATGTGTGCTCGGGAGGAAGCGCCAAAAAACACAAAAAATCGGAAAAAATGGAAAATTTCAAAGTGATGTATGAAAGGTAATTTTCTGCACCAGAAAAAAAAAAACGTTTTAGATTTACATCCCGGAGATGAAAAAACCGACAGAAAAACGGTTAAGAGAATTATTACAAAACAAAGTGTAGGAAAAATTATTGTTTTTTGAATGGCGGTTGGTGTAAAAATGAGCACGGACCTTTTTTGTTTTCCTTTAGTTTTTTTCCCAGCACAACAAGATTTTTTAGGTTTAATTTTTTATTTTTTTTTGTATAAAAATGGAAAATTTTTACATTATTTTTGTTGTTGTGTTCTGTGTACGATATTTTTTCCAAAAGAACCGTAAAATTTGCATAAAATATGAACGAATTTAGTAGATAGGAGCGGGCATGAACCTATATGGGTATGATGCTGGCTGGATAGATACTCTTTTTTGTTTTTGGTGTTTTGTTTTTCTTGAGAGTATACGAAATATACAAAACAACAACTTTCTGGTAAAAAAAAGGAAGAAAAACTGGAAAATGATAACAAAAAAATGTGGATATAAATTTTTGAATGGTAAAATGTTAAATTAGTTGGTGTTAGGAACATTTTTTTTTATCTTTTTATTTTTTTGACAATTGAATAATGGAGGGATACTTTGCTATTTTTTGTGTGTTCGCTTTTATTTATTTATATGATGAAATTTTCCTTTTTTTTAATGTCTTTGGAGAATTTTACTAATTAGAATTTTTATTTCTGATTCGTTTACTTTTATATTTTTAAATTTGGTTGGGTCCGGCCTCCGACCATCTTACACCACAGTAAACTGTTTTACATAATCATAAATCGAGTCTTAATTTAAAATACCGTAAAGCAATGTAGTAAATTGATAATTGATACATGATCAGAGTTCTATTTTTGTATCGTGTATGTGACAATGAGATTGATTTCTTAATTTGGTCTGATCAACCAACCTTCATTATTTTTTCAATTTAATATTTGTCACAAAATATTTCTGTATATATGTAAATGATAAAACGACCTTAAAATATTTTATTTATTTTTTTTAACTCTTCATGTGACAGCAACAAGTGTGTGCTATAAGCTTGTGATTCACGCGTGCAAATTATTTAGGAAATCCATTATACAAATCACAATAAATTTTAATTTTATGGTTATATCTTAATTAGTTGATGACATTAAAAATTGTGCACAGTTGAGTTACGATATAAAAGCTTAGATTACTACTTGGCACATCGCTACTTTGCTATATACGAAAAATACTACACGAGAGTAGTAAAATATAAAATATTTTGTTTGGAATTTCCTGTTTGCCACAATACAATATTTTGGTAAGACAGATGGTTTACGGTTCAGAATAAAAAATTTTTGTGTCATGCAAATATAAATCAGGGTTTGCTTTATGATAGATTATTTATTACACTTTTCTGTTGATAACCTATTTATTAAAATCAAATTTTAGATGCTCCATGCATGTGTTACAAGTCACATGATACTAAAAATTGTATCGATTTGACAATTTTACTGACTAGACAGTCTTTTAACTTGTCATAATTTATTTAAAATTATTTTTATAAAATATGTTTACTAGTCTGGGAATTTTATTATTTTTTATTATTTTCGAGCATGTGTATATTCGCGTGGCATTGCACGACTGTGAGTTATGTTAAAATATTTTGAATATAATTAAGATGTTTTAGCAAACATCAGGAAATAGCTTTAAATAATTCAGGTTAATCTACCAAAATATATTCACACAGTTGTAGTACGGGGTCAAACTTTCTGCCTATATATAAATCACTTGTATATGGAAACTCGCCAAATTAGCTAATATAAATTCGAATCCTATATACTCGTACAACATACATACATCTCGAAACACACCTAAAATGGAACATAAATTTTGATTTTTCTCTCTCGATTTTTCCTTCATTATTTATTACAGTTTTTCTTCATTTTTACCGTTTTTGTTCAAATTCGATTTATATTTTCAATTTTAATAAGCATTTTTTGGTGTGAGGAAACCCCAACCTCATCATCGTATATACCATACAGCAACACAATAACAGCATAAAAATTTTCTATATATTATTATTTTCCATTTGTATCAAAATACATTTATCTTAAGTTATTTAAATAAATTTCCAATATTCAACATTATTTTGATTCTATTGTTGTGAAAAATTCGTATATATACCGTCGAAAAATTATGGTATGGTATTTAGGGATTCCTTTACCTTCTGTAAATGCAAAATATGTATTATTCACAATTCACCCTTCATACCATCATATTTTAAAATATTATTGTATAAATTTAAATTCCCGAATATGACGATAAAATCGAGTACGAAATCCACCCTCTCCCGAACGCGAAACATTAATACTTTATATATCCACTGCCGCTTTATCATTATTTATGATGTTTTTCATCTATGGTGATAAAAATTTTAGTTTTCATGGACGGTTAGCCCCTCCTTTTTATTAAAATTGTAAAACTATCACCAAAATGGTAAAATAAAGCGTTTAGAGAAATCAGCTTCGATCTGAATAGGTGTTTGGTTTGTTGAGAAAACACCTCTGATTAAGAATCCTAAATGAATTATATGTAATGAGCCGCTTGGTTTTTGAGCAATTTTGAGCAATCCTACAGGCTTGTTAATGTCTTCAGAGATAAGCTTCTCGGTATCAACATTGCTGATGTCCTAGGTAGTTATCAATAATTATCTGGACGTCATCCGCCTTTTGCTCACCAACTCGTAAATCATTCAAGAGTTCGTTGAAAGCTGTTTTTTTTTGTTTTCGGTCGCATACTTTGAACGAGTTCACAGAACGCCAAAGTTCACCACACCTGACTTGGTGGTGATTCTCTTCGGTTAGTTGAAAACGATGAGTTGCATTAATTCGCAAAACAAATAACTATTTGAAAATTGTCTCGAACGGAACCATGGAAATTTCGCCGACGATAAGAAACTTGGTGTTGCACCTGTTTCAAATAAAAACACCCGTGAGATTTGGCAGTCTTTCAATTGCGTTGAACCGTGTTAGGGATGGCTCACAGCCAACCCACAGTTTTCAACTAAGCACGCAGAGGTCTTTCTCAAGGTGACGTTTTGCTGGCAAGATCTCAGGGCAATGGCATCATGAGAAATAAGAGGCTCGCGTGTTATTGGCTTACATCGTAGAAGAGAAATAAAATTAAAATAAAAGTAAATAAACTGAAACTAAATTACTTCGACCATAATTTGTCGAACGAAACCATAATTTGTTGTTGTTCGACCATATTTGTTGTTGGCTACCCCTTACAATTACGGTTTTACTCGATACCGTGATACCGTAGTACCAATTTGGACAGCGTACTTTAACCCTTTCAGAAATTTTCCTATAAACCCAACACACAAAAAAATAATTTGTGGTTTATTCTTAAATCTGAATCCCCAGACCTTCAAAATTTGCAAAAAAAAATTTAAAATTTTTATTTTTTCCGGACTTTTCAAATTGTACTTAGGTAACGTACATTGGTATGTACATTGGTAACGAAGTGGTGACAATATTTACCCAACAATAAATTAATTTTTTTATAGTATCCATTATTCCTTTACTAACCAAATTCGAAGCTAAATGAACTACACGGGTGTCCAGCCTTTTACCAATCACAATTTTGCCATCATGGCTTACAACTTCCTCAACTTCGCCTCGAGTTCTCTTTTTAAATAGATGATCGTTAGTAAATGGAGCATTAGCAAATCTATTTAGGTGAACCGTCCCAGCCGCGTTAATTCCTTTTTGTTTTAGGGCTTCAAGTAATGCATACGAAGTAAAAAAATTAGCACAACATAAATTGTGGCCCTTCTTCTCCAATCTCTGGCACAGATGGAGAAGTGTTGCTGCTCCAAGACCAAATTGTTGCCTTAGATGTGTTGCAATTTCCGTATTTGCGCCTTTTACATTAAACAGTCATACAGGCGCTCTTTCCACATATCACATCCCCCATGGACAAGGATCTCCTGAAATTTCAATGAGATATTTGATCGGGAATTTGAATAAAAAAGATTTTTAAATGCAGTTTCTTTATTTTTTAATAATATAATAAACGATGTTGAACGTACCGTAACAACCGGCAATTTGAAGCTTGAGTGTAGAGTGTTGCGGAGTAAGAGTTATCGCTTAAAAAAATATTTTTTGGAATTTGACTTAATTTTTAAAACAATTGTAGTTCCACAAAGTCTATAGAAATAGTTGTTTGCGATTTTTTTGTGTTATGAAAAATAAGATACTGAAAACAAAGTTAAAAAACGAAAAAATAGTCGAAAACCATCCGTAGTGATGTAAAATGGTTCAATGTATGCTTGGAGCTCACGTTATGAAGGCGAACGATTCGGCGATATATAACAGTTAAGCATACATCTAGGAAAGGACTAGACATTCAGATATCGTTTGAACCATGAGCCATGAATCCATTATAAATGAGTTTATATGCTCAATAAGTATTGTGTATAGTTCTGTAAATTTTTATATTTAAATAAATAAATTACTATATGCTCGCTTAAAGCCTTGAGCTTATCCTATCTCAATTAAGAATGCTTCCTTAAGTGAATCGTATAGTCTGCCAATAGTTTGTTCCTATCGCGGAACGACAAATATTCGGCGAGAAGGAGGAGAGAATGGGACTCGAACCAGAGCAGGGATACTTTTAATTTTGTTTTTTCCCATACAACAGAATCAGCAAACGAGAATTTTGACCTATGCATCTCCATCGGCTTCTTCAACTAATACTTTATTGTAATCACTTTATCGCGTGGACTCTGAATACAGCGCTCTATGATGCTCGTGAAAAAACCGGCTACGCCGTTATTCGCAAAACAGTGACATTGTAGTGCTGTTCAGGCTTGCGCGTATTTATGACAACACATAGAAGATAAAATTGATTCAGTGGTAGACGACAGAGTCGATTAACGCAGAACCTTTATGCACCTTTACTGAGTTGTTACTGATTTTTTATTCGAATGGCTACTCGCAAATAGGAAGACATCTCTCTTGGCAGGTTCGATGAGACGAGCCTCGATTCTAGTTTTAATGTGTCATCAAAGATCTATTAACTTTCCTACAAGAATCGAATTGTCCGATTTTAGCAAAACCATCATATTGCGTTGACTCGAATCATGATCTACACGACGGCCGGTTACTTCACAACGAGTTTCTGCGCATCGTATGTCCCCGCGGCTTTCATATCCATGTTAGCAAATTTGCCGGCACCCAACATTGCACGAACATTGCGAAAATGTAATATCGGCTCTCTATTTATCCACTACTGTCCCAAGTTTCTGATCTACGCAATTAGATCGCTCATGGCAGAAGTCCAATACACCATCGAGCCTCACCAGTTCTTAACGTAGAGATAAATGCCTCCCACCATTTCGTGGGTATGCTGTATCTTCTTGCCGCAAGCGTTTCGATCGTACATGATGTTGTTTGTACTCTTTCTCGAGATTTGAAGCCATTGTTAGCCATAGCTTGGACTCCCAAGCCAACTACATTCTTCTTGAGGCTGCCGCGTATCATTTAAAACCACAACCAAAGTTTGTACTGGGATGGGATTGAGCGAACTGGAAGTTGGGTTGAGCTGACGACTGGTTGAGTTGAGTTGTAAAGCAAAAGAGGTGATGAAAAGTTTTTAAGATCACCTCGCTGTCGATTTGTGGCTCTGCATAAGCGTCTTGCAAAACGATGTTGCCTTTGGCAGTGCCTTCAGTATATTCGACTATTTACGTTGACTGAAGATGCGACTCTGGTTTACATAGGTGACAATCGACAAAGCAGAAGAAATTGTCAATCATGGCAAAGTAGAAGAACATTTCAGTCTCTTAATGATTGTTTTCAAAAATAAACCTAAAGGGCCGCTCCCGGAACATCTGCGGGGTTCTTGCGATCATCGAGGCTGCCGTAGATCGAAGCGTCTTGTTTATAATAAATCAAGAATGCGGCGTCGAACATTATAAAGTCGTTGCGAATGGCATTGAGGTTATTCACAAGAAAATATTCTTGTAAATTCGATCTAATGCGATCAAGTTACCATTGAAAGTGTTGGCATCCCGCTATGAAAGTGGAACAATGGTTGATCGTAAGATTGGTCTGTTCGCAATGACACATTTCCTTGATTTCACTGACCACGGATGATCGTCGAAATTGAACTTGCAAATGCGTGAAATTGCGAACTCGTGCGTGATATTAAGTTTCTTCAGTGTTCCGATGATAATGGCTAAATATTAAGGACAAAGCCGTGAATACTATAGCTGTAAATCTGAAAATGGATGAACATATAACACACGACACGTTAAAACCACCCGGTCGCAACGTTTTCTTTTTACTGCTCACCACCAGGAATAGAACCCAGGAGCCCCGAATAACAGAGCAAGCACTCTACTGACTAAAAAAATGAGGGCAACTGTGTTTTTTAATATTAAGGACAAAGCCGAAAATACTATGGCTGTAAATCTGAAAATGAATGAAACCGGCAGAATCAGAGGCTAAAGTTTACTTTACGTATACATCGAGAAAATCAGATAAGGAGTATAAATTTTGAAAACTTTTAAATGCAGGATTGTTTGTTAACAGGTTTAAGGAGGGGGAAGCTAAATTTTTCACTTAAAAAATAAAAAAATTGCGTATTATTTTATTTGAAATACGTACAAATGTGTAATTTTTATAAAAATTTTGATATTAGGATTGTATCTTAACAGTTTTTCGACAGTACAAGTTATTTTTCCGGAAAAATTTTGCAGTTTTTCCAGGAAAATTTTGAAAATTTTTCAATTTATTTTACTAAGTTTGGCACTTGAAGAATTGTATAAATTGTGGAAAATTGGGGGTTTGCTCGATTCTTTTAACATTTGTGGCAGTATCAGAAGAAGCGATAAGAGCGAGAGAAACTCTTTGATCTGTGTCTGCAAGGTTGACGAAGCAATTATTATTAATATTGAAAAAAAAGTGAAAATTTTTCCGGAAAATCAAAAAATTTTCCGGAATTTAGCTTCCCCCTCCTAAAACCTGTTGACAAACAATCCTGCATTTAAAAATTTTCAAAATTTATACTCCTTACCTGATTTTCTCGATGTATACGTAAAGTAAAATTACGCCGAATCAGATTGGGTCAGCTACATTGCCAACTCCTCGACAAGTATTTGAATTAAAAATTTGAAAAAAATTATTTTTCTCACGCGATGATGTTCATGTTGTAGTGTGGTTCAATATTGTATGTGCCGCTTAAAACAGAAAATAACAGCCTCCTCTCTCTCTCTCTCTCTCTCTCTCTCTCTCTCTCTCTCTCTCTCTCTCTCTCTCTTTCTCTCTCTTTCTCTCTCTCACTCTCTTTCTGTCTCTCTCTCTTTCATCGTAAAAACTGGATATGTAAGAACTCCCGAGATAGAAAACCATTTTCAAAATTTCATTCCAGAAGCAGTTAATTCTTAATGATAGGATTAATTGCAATGATTGTAGTTTCTAATATATTGGCCAGACTGGGCGCAATTTTGAAGTTAGAGATAAAGAACATTTATCTGGTTGCAATCAATCAACTTTCCATAACCATTTAACTTTAGAAAGGCAGACGTTTAGATACCTTAGAGTCTTACGAAATTCGAAAATCAATATTTCTTAACAAAAATATCCTTAACGAACAGAGAGAAATTCGTTTCTCACCAATTACAGACCCCGCCCTTTTTTATAATTTGACTAATACGTCGGGTAATTAAATGTACTTCAATATACCTTGAATTTTGTTACTAAGCCGATGACTAATCGCACATCTGGCGCGATCAATAGATTAATTTTTATTGCTTTTTATTGCTTATTTTTTCTCCCTCCTTTTGCTTATTTATTGCTTTTTTCTTCTATATATAAAATTTTTACTTTCACAAATCAGTAGATACTCCTGATGATGACTTAACAAGTCGAAATCGATCGAGTGATTTTTTAAACTTTTTGAACAAATTTTTTAATTAAAATATTCAAAAATATAATTCTGCGAAAAAAAAACAAGTGGTTAATAATATGTGTTTATTAAGTACATATTATCCTGTGGCTATATACTGAGCCGCTGCAGTCACATATGCCAACATTGTCAGTTTAAAACATTTTATCGGTCTTGCATCAGTCTCAACAGGATTTCAAATAGTGGCGGCTATACAGTATAGGGCCGAGCATGGGTAGCTCATTCAAGGGCACGTCGGTCAAAGATTTTACGTAAGCGACAAAAACTACTCGGAATTTCGATGGTTTCAGGAAACCATGGTGCCGTAAAAAGTGCAGATCATGTGTTTCAGGATTTAGGACTTGCACCATGTAACGTGATTCTAAATACTTCTGCATGAACTGTGTACTGTATACGTATAGTGGTTTATACAGTTTTTAATACCGCATCGTTCTGCGGTACTCACAATTGCCTTTTGCCGGCATACAATGCCAAATTAAAGACTTTCCAAATTTGGTCGTATTTTATTTCAACGATAATTGCATCATGAATCTTCGAACCAATTGTTTAAATATCAACAAGTTATAGGAAAGGAATAGGAATAGAAATTTTTCTATAATTTTTTGATATTTGAAAAATTGGTGCAGTTTGCGCAAAAAACTTGAGCAAATATTTAACAAGAACCAAATTTCCCGCCTTTGCCGCCCTGGTGGCAAAGTGGTCAGCATACGTGCTCCAGCAACCGCAGGTCCCGGGTTCGATTCCTGGTGGTGACAATAAGAAAAAAATTCACGGCTGGTGAATGATGGGATATAGTGCCAGAGAGAGAGAGAGAAAGAAAATTTCCCGCAAATCATTAAAAAATCGATAGGAGTAATGCAATAAAAACTTTGAAATATGATCGCCAAAATATGATATCACTTTCCTCAATCTAATTTCAAATTTGACAAATAAAACCAATTTCAGATTTCTTTTTTTCAATTTCCGTACCCATATTTTGTACGATACAAACATAAATCTCAACAATTTTCCACAATTCATATCAAAATTATATTTTTTTATCATGCAACATAATACTATACGAGATACAACCGACCTATCTCCCCTCAGACTTACTAGGAAAAAAAACTGTACAAAATCCTAAAGTGTGGCATCCAGCTCAAAAAAATAAATAAATACAAATAACAATAAGGTAGGAAAAATTTATTCGATTTTCCTTTTTTATTTTCCTATTTTTTATCGCTTTTCATAAATAAATCCTAAATTGCATTGAATAAGATAACACAGGAGAGTGAAAATGAAAAAAAAATGTAATACTATCCATTTTGAATAGCTTTTCTTTTCCAACTCGTTGTTTTTTTTGTATAACAAAGTGGAACCATTTTCTGGGAAAATATACAAAAAAAAATATTTTCCGCATGTTAAAAAATTGTTTATATATATTTTTTGTGCTTCGGAAAATGGAAAATGTACGTAATGAGCAGAGATAACGATGGCCAACCCCTTTTTGGTTTTAAATTCATGACGATACATTTATTTTTCAGTGTTTTAGGTCGTTTCATAAGAATTACGAGTTTTGAAAATTTTGATAAAAAGTATAATTTTGGTGTGTCCAGATTTCCCCGCACCCTTATTACATGTATATTATCCATACATCCTGAAACGGTAATTTATCTGAGATTTAAAAAATAAAATCTCTTATACTTTTCGCTGTCATTCCTTATTTTCAATGGATTATGCACAAAACTTCCTTTTGTTATTCAGAAAATGAAGATAATCTATACGAAGGAGCACAGAATAACAACAACAAGAAAAATATTCATAAATGTATTCTTCCAAGTTTGAAAATACACACACACACACAAAAAAAAATTCGAGCACAATATATTTATGTCACCCTTAAATGCAAAACACAATACAACTTAAGATGAACAGAAAAATAAAATAATGAACGACTTACAATAAACATAAGATGAAAATGAGATGAAGAAGCAGCATATTTTTATGTGTACCAACAACCAGGATACGGAAAAGCTAAAAAAAAAATTGTTGCTGTATATTAATTTTTTTGTTGTTGTCGTCTAGTTTGGGGGTCTGGCGTATAATGTATACGTTACGTAAATAATATGGAAAAACAACATGAAAATTATTAAATGAGGGAAAATGATATAAAATGCCGTCTGTCTTTTGTACCGTGCGCCCAAATCGTGGTAGCAGAGCAATGGAGACAATTTATATAAATTGAGAATAAAAAAATTTAAATCTTTTCCATTGTTTTTAAGCACACGGAAAAAAAAAAGTTTTTCATATTTTTCTTATGTTTCCTATTGGGATGGTAAATGGTGATCACGATAATGATGATGATAATATTTTAGGATTATGTTTTAATTTTATTTTGGTTTGATAAATATTTTTAATTACTTTTCTGTGTGCTGGTACCGTTTTTTGTGTTTTTGAAAAATTTGACAGTTTAATTACATGCAGTATAAAATTTTAATTCACATTTTTATCTGTTCGTTTTCGGGTGTACACGAAGATTTATTGAGGAAATTAGTTTTTGATAAATATTCGAAAGTTAAAGGGGATTAGTTTGCGCTTTCCCATTGCTATATTTTAAGAACAACCCCTGCAATTATTAAAACAAACAAAAAAAAAATAACAGTAATAAGCCATTGTCCTTTCGAATTTTTTAATTTCCCCATTTCGTCCTTAATTAATTATTTTAATATCAATTCTATTATAATTTTTTTTCTTTTTTATTTCTGCTGCTCATCAATTCTTATTATATTTTTTAAAGAAATCTCTTATTGTTATTATTTTTTTTTTTTTACTTTTTTCCAACTTGTCTTCATTATTTAAGGATATATTTTTCTTTTTAATTTAACAAAAAAAAACTAAATGTTATTTTTTTAATAGAAATTTTCATTTTCATAATATACAAAAAACAGCGAGGATGCAATTAAAATCGGAATGGAACAAAGACAAAAAAAAGAAATCATTTCTTTCAAATGTCCTTTTTATAAAAATAAAAAAAATCTGAAAGATTTTATTATTATTGTAATGTTTTTCGTCCTTTTTTATTTTATTTTTCTTGTCTTAATTGTAATTTTAATTTTGATTACAATACGAGAAGCGTGAGTGAGAGAGAGCGTCCCGAAAACAAAAATAATGGTAATGAGTGTGAATGATTAATGAATGGCAAAATGCAGAATATGAGTTCTTTGCTACTCGGTGCTGAACTGAAATTTTATATATTCATAACACCTATTGTCCAGCAAACAAAAATATTCCACCCTCATTTTTTCCACAAAAGAATGCTAATTTTCAACTTTTTATTATTTTTCCATTTGTGTCGAAGAAAACCTCAATATTCAATTGAATTGTTTCTTGCGGTTGTTATTTTAAATTTCTATGCAAAAGTTAATTTGATTTTTTTTTCTCGCCAGAATATGGTACTATTTAGTTCCGAATTCATTGAATTAAAGGAAAATCTCGTTAAAAACTCTTACATTATTTTTATATTTCTTTACATTTTAATTATGAACATTATCGAACTGGAGATTTTTCAGGCGTATATCGTTCTCTGTCTTCCAAATGTTTTACATTATGGCGCGCATAATATGGTTGGCGAATCTGAGTGAATTGGCCTTCAAATCATTATATTCCTTGGGTTTATAAAATCTGTTAAATAATGATCAAAATTGTAAACATTTTCGGGTTCTTGGTGAAAGGAATTATGGATGTTGGGTTTAAATCCAAATAATTATTCATATTCGTAAAATTGTACAGCATTCCGTGAAGAATTTTCCTACGAAATTAGAACTTTGGTCAGTTAATAATGCTCTAGGCGCTCCAAACACAATGACAAAGTGCTCCACGAATGCTTTGGCTATAGTTTCCGTAGTCTGATTAGGTACGGCTAAAGCTAACGAGTAAGATCGTCCTGTATGGTGAGTATGTAGCTATAATTATGGTAACTGAAAGGCAAAGGGCCAGCCATATCTAAAAGATGTTTTGAAATGGAAATTAAGAAGTAGTAGTAAATTTATTTTGGTTAATTTTGAAGCCTTGTGTAGTTGACAGAAATCACATGCAATAATGTACGACTCGATTTGAAGAAAAACATTGTTGGACAATAATAATGTTTTCTTAAGCGACGATAGGTTCGCAACAATCTTTGACATCCTCTCAAAGGAGTGTTATAAAATTCCTCAGTCAATTTTGTTTGATCTGTAGGATCGGGAAGTTGCAATTTTGTTATTCGAATTTACATTTGAAGAAGATAGGGAATTTGGATCTGGAGTACGATGATTTATAGATGTGTGGATAGTATTAGGAGAAGGTTCAGTGTTTTATTGTAAAACATTCGTTTCACGAACTTATTTACGAGTATTTTTTTCTGCTTAATTTAAGGATTTTTTTTTTGTTTTTTGGAGATGGCATAGAGCATCTGTTCTGGGGCCGAAGCACTGCCTGCTCTCAGCATATATTACTGGACATGGAAGATGGATAGACCCATGAGTTTTGCATGCCGATAGGGGGTTGTAGTTGTGTTCGTTTTAATCACAGATCGTTATCCTTTTGCATCCTGCCCCTATTGGGATTCGAACCCGGTACCTCCCGATCCAAACGTCAAAGCTTTAATCACTGTGCCATTTGGTCGGTAATTTAATGTTATGTTTAGTTTGTAAAGTTGTCAGTTATATGGAATGAAATTTAGTTATTTCCCAACCGATAATTTTGAAATTTTAAAGAGTTTCTGAAAATGTTGTGAAATTTGAACATGAATTTCGGATAAAAGTTCAGAGTTCAGCCAGGCTAAATGGAACCAGGCAGTTTTGTCCGATATTTTTTTAAATATTTATTACATTTATTTGAATGAAATATGAAATTTAATATTTATATCATTAAATAGTTTCAACATGGCTAAAATTCGGCATTTGGTTCAAATTTAATATAAAATTTCTAATCCTGCTATCCAAATTAAATTTAACTACAATTCCTAAAGAAATAAAGTGCCCGTTCTAAATTGCCGAACTTTAATCAAGATTCGTTTTGGAATTTAAATCCGCTTATAAATATCAAATTTGACAGTTATTAGTTTAGAGCTCGCTAAATCTTGTACAGAATGCTCGATTTTCAGAATTTTTATAAAAATTTACGTTAAAATCCCAATCTAGTTCTACACGATATATTTAACCATATTTTGTTGAAAAATTCCGCATGGGCAAATTCCGGAACGGGTCGGGTACGTTTCGTCGATTCCAGAATTCCAAAGTCGAAATTACAGAGTCAAATTCCGAAAAACAAAATTTCAGAAACAAAAATTCCATTTGAAAAATTCAAATAAAAATTCAGAACAGAACCAAATTTCATATAGAAAAATATCAAATTTCACAATTCTTATATAAAAAATTTCAAACTAGCTTCTCACTGACCAAGCGGCATAGTGATTAAAGCTTTGGTGTTTGAATCGGGAGGTATCGGGTTCAAATCCCGATAGGGGCACAATGCAAAAAGAATTTTTCATCATCTGATTACGATCGGTGATGAAAATGGACAGAACCACGACCCTCTGTCGGAGTGCAGAACTCCTGGACAGATCCACACGAAACGCGAAAGAGTTGGCAGTGCTTAGGCCAAAGAATAGATTGCATAGTTAATAAGCAAACAAATAATAATTTCTCCGTTGAATTCTTGGCAGGTCCCAGGGCTGATGAAAAGTGCATCCTGCAACTGAATGTGGCATACTAGCATGTGGGGTTCCGCCCCTTTAAATAAATTAAGCTAAAGACATTTTCAAAAAATTATTTAAAAACTAAAGGCTAATTTTAGGTTAATTAAGTACACCTTTAATTTTTTTATGATACGTTTGAGCAATAAAAAGTGATAAGTTTTTCAACATCAAACTTACCAGAACCCAAATGGCATAATCCAAATGAGAATTAAAAAAAAATCTTTTTCGATTTTGTTTGTTTTGCATAACTCAAACTTGGTAAAGAACGATTAGAGCCCAAAGTTTTAATTAATTTAATTAAGCCTAAAATTTAGAAACCCAATATTTTTGTTGGAAGGGATGATAGCAAATGTCCCCACCAAAAAGTAAATGTCTCAACTTATCAGTTGGTTTGGCTCATTAAAAATTCTTTTTGTTTTAATCAAAACACTCCATATCCAGGTTTAAACTAAATTTTCACAAGGCTTAATTACCGAAAAGATGATGCGATGATGGCATAATAAAAAAGAACGCATGCGTTATATTTTCATATTTTCCATTTTTCTTTTGGTTTTTTTTTTATTTTGAGGGTATGTTTTTCCAAAACATTAATTTTGATTAATAATTTACGATAATGTGGAAGAGAAATTATGAAATTATTGGATGAGATAAAATTTTGTTTAAAGAAAATGGTACCGCCTTATATATTCGATAGGGTGGCGTATTGCCACAATAAATTACCTAGTACACCTACACACCTACCTACTCAGGATTTTACAATAACGATTATGGTACATACATATACATAAATTTTTATTTGTTTTAAAAATCAAATCACATTTTTGAAAATGATTTTGTGCGATATTAAAATTGCCGAACGACGAGGAAAAAAAACAAATTAAATCGAAAATCTATTACAAACTGTTTAATGTCGACTAGAATACGTAAATAAGTTTAACATAAAAATAATGATAATAATAATAGCACCCTACATAGAACGATAACGTTTGTTTGTATATTTTCCCCGGCTGCCACCTCCACCACCCATAAATTTTCTTAAAATTTCTGCTTCATTTTTTTACGTTTGAGTTTTTTTTTTTTTTTAAATAATAAAATAAAAATCTAATATTAATTTTGCAATTTGTAAACATTAAACGTTTAATACATTTTTATATCAAAAAACATTAACGATGTATAAAAACAAAAAGTTAACAACAAAATGTAACAAAAAAAACACTTGCTGCTGGAAAAATCGGATATTTAAAAAAAAACAACGGAAAATGTAGAGCGATAAATGAAAATTTGTGTTTGATAAAAAACATAAATAAATAAAATGAAAATTTTGAAATGAAAATGGTTTTTTTATTATACTCAGATTCAAGATAATATCGGTGGTATACTCGTATGTAGTATGGATGGTGTATTGTACCATGTACGTAATGTATGTACATTGCAGTGCCACACATGTCTTCAAGCTTTATAATATAATATTTTTTATTTTTTATTTTTTTTTGGAATCCTTCCGAAAAATCCAATTTCATATACGTATTATCCCTTCTTTTGTTTCTATACGAAATAAATTTCATTTAATTATAAATAATTTAGATAATTTGATCTATTTAAGTCGAATTATTGCTTCTATTATCCTTTTTTTTATCAAAAAATAATAATAATAAAAATAAAATTTTCTAGGATCTGACACAAGAACCAACAAAAAAAAATCTATACCCTTTTTTTATTATTATTATTATTATTATTATTTTTGTATAATTTTCCCATTAATTTTCTTATGATACAGAAAAACTGTTTTTCTTTTTTAGTTGTTTCTGATAAAAAATTATGATAAGAAGAATGATGATAAGTTTTTCGTTCGTTTTTGTTTGCGCTTTGTACATGTTTTATTTCTTGTTTTAGAAATATACGAACAACACAGATTATAGGAGGATTAAGTATGGAAAATTGGAAAAGACTGAAGAAGGAAAATGTGAGATGGATGGCATGTACATAAATATGAAGTCAAATAATTTGTGTTTCTCTATTGAAATTCAATTAAAATTGGATTTGTGTGACTGTTTTAATCGAAAATATTTGTGAAATTAGGAATCGTTATTCCGTCTTTGCTACTAGTTTTATTGTCTTGAAGCCTATATGAGAACTGATTCAAAGATAAAAATTTAATTGTTATTTATTAATTTTTTAAAATTAGTTTTGAATCTTCCCAAAAATAGAACCGAAAATTACCTCGCTCATAGTAGGGAATATTGTAGTACTCTATACGTGTGAAGGTTCTAACGCTGATTAAAACTGTATAGTGACAAAAATTAACAAAAAAGTGTAACGCACACAAAATAATTTTTGTTTTACTAACATTTGCACAATTACAGTATACTACACGTACGCCGCAAGCTTACTTAACGACCACCTATACACTGGCATGAACGGAGTTTGATGTTGAGTTCCGCACTCTAAGAGTGAGTCTTAGTTGTGTTTATTAACATCATCAATGCTAATCGATAAGGAAAATTTGCTTTGCATCCTGGTTCTGATGGGATTCTAACCCAGTATCCTGGTCCAAGTGCCGAAACTTTATCCACTACACCACTTGTCCGGTATATTAATAGAAGTTTGTGAAAATAATTTATATTTAACATAGAAATTACTTATCATAAAAACAACGTAAACTAGCATTCAGTTAATAATTTTTAGTTAAACACAAAAACAAAAAAAATGTACTAATCTGGAAACAAATATAACTGTTTTCTTAGTCTTATACATATAACAATTGAGCTTACACACCTACTTAACAATGCCGTATTTTCTACATGGCGTAATTAATACATTGTCTACACGTGTAGACAATATATGTCGAAAATTAAATAACTCACGTCGACAATGTCAAAAATGTTGACAATGTCGAGAGTTAATCATAAGCATTAGATATTAATAAATCAACAACAATATTTATTAATTATTCTTTGGTTTTCTTGTTTGTTACGACTGTGTGATCGCAACCACAATTTTGTATTTTTATATTCCCTTCGGTCGGTGTCTTTACTTCTATATTTTTATATTCCCCTCGGTTGGTGTCTTCGCTGCGGAGTTGTTTGGTTTTTGTGCGTTTAACACACTAGCGACATTTGTTATTTTGTTTCTCATCTTATGGTGGCGCGAGGGTAAGAAGAATGACGTGAGAGCGAGATCAATGCGCATCGAGTGTGTGCAAAGTAAAACGTTTTAGAAAAATGTTGTTCTTATATGCTTCTCGTTTATATCAATGCGAATTGATGTAAACGAAAAACAGAGAAGAAAAATAATTCTTATTCGTATTCGGTGCGAGAATTTTTTTTAATTGGGTCAGTTTTGGTTGGAATTTGAGTTAAAAATAGTCTCGTTTATAATTTTGAGAAACAATCGCTACTTGTCGGATAAGAAAGTCTTTAATTTTTTATTTATTTTTTTTTTTTTTTGGATGTGTGAAGAAAAAAAAAATCCTGAATAATTCTTAATTAAGCCACATTGATGGTAACTAATTAGATTCAAGTGCTTAGTTTTGTATAATAACAGAAAAAATTTGATTATAAAGAAAAATTATAATAATTTTGGTTTGATGTATAAATACATATTATAAACTTATTACCAAATATTTTTTTAATTTGTGTGTAAAGTTCAGAAGTGGGTAGAGAAAATTATCTGCGTATAGTGAAACATTAAGTTATCTGTATCATATATTTTTTGTGGGCGTTCGTATACGTGGGTAAAACGAGTTGCGACGAATTTCGGTGCGTTAGGACAGTATAACGCCACAATTCGTTCGGTAACACATTTTTAGAGAAATACCGCATTTTTAACAGATACCGTATTCCAACGGTACCGTTTTCACGGGTGTGCAATTTTCAACCGGCGGCGCATTTATCATCGGGCATCCCGCAATTTTCAACGGGGTTGCATTTCTATAAAGGAAACACCGTAATTTAAAGCGAGCACAGCAAGTGCCTCATCGTTGGACGGTCCACTCTCTACGGATCCGGCGGCCAGTTGAGGCCAGCCGCGATATTTTTATTTGTCAGCCAACCGAGGCCAACACAATTTAAGGCGAAAGGACGCCCAACATTTTGAAACCTCTTTTTTTATAACGGGGAAAGGCCCCGCATCGTTTGGATAGTCGATCGGTATTCGTTTTTTTCTGGTTTTAGTCACGGGAAAGGCCTCGCGACGATACGGGTGGCCAACCGGTCATTTATTTCTGGTAATTGCACCCAGCCGCAACGGTCCGGGCGTGGCACATCACCTGTGGCATGACGGCACCAAGGCCGCAACATTGATGTTTTTGCGAAAAAAAATATAATATATTTTTTTTATTATTAAGCTACCATTTTATTTTTTCCATTTTTCTTTTTTTATATATTTGAAATTTTATTTTTATTATTTTTTATTAAATTTTTGATTTGTAATCGAGTGCCGGATAACGGCCGCGCACTCGGTGCGCATTGCTCTCTCTCTTTTTCTCGTTCTCTCCCTTTCTTTTCTTTTTTTTTCTCGTGGGAAGTGGTATTTCTTTATTTTTGTGTGTCTAAATTAAAAGAAAAAATGAATTTCCCGGTTGGGTATGATGAGGGGGGAGTTCCCATCCTGTGTCAGCAAAGGGTTGGTGGTCCCTTGGTGCCCGCATCCGGATTCGAAACCGGTGTTTACCACCGTGTGAGTTCGGGCGGATGCGCGCACCAAGGCACCTCTCTACCGTTATAATTTTTTTAATTTTTATTTTTGTTTTTGGTTCGTTCCTCAGGTTCCGGCCGACAAATTGCGGCGGAACGCGGTTATTATTATTTGCGTTTTCCCTTAAATATCTGTAATCACGGTGTAAGCCAGGAGCCACGCATGCCTCAATCCCCACGACCCTTCTCCCTGAGATTGTAGCAGGCAAAAATCACCGTGGAGGCCTCTGCGTGCGCTTAGTGATATCTGCAAGTTGGCAGTAGCCAGCCTGTAACATGTTTATTGCAAAATCTTTAAATATAAATAATGCCTAATTAAAAATAATAGTTGCTTTATAATCAAATTTTGATTCAAAATGTGTCTAGATTTAATTTCAACCACAAATCATAGAATCTAACTTTCCAATTTTGAATAAATTTTAGTTTTTTTTTAATAAACGTTAGATTTAAAAATTATGGGTACCTAATTTTATACAAATCAATTAAATGTTTTTCCTCTCAAAACCGACGAAAAATTCGAATAATATTAAGAATTTCAAAGCAAACGGTATTCCGATTGGGGAAATTTCCACCGATTTCTAGAATACGGCCTCAGGTCAGATTTTTTTACGTGCAGAGTTTCCCTGAACGATCAACCGCCACTTACAAAAAGTTCAACAATTACTAACTGATAGAGAAAATTCCGTATATTTGTGGAGTGATTCCACAATTGTTTGGCCTTGGATTGGAACTGCACCGCGCTCCTTCGAAATTTGTGTGAGAAATAAAGTTTCAAGCAGCAAAAATTCTTCAATTTATTATGGCCGAGCTACCATTCAGTCGTGTAACATTTTTTAGGCCTTTCTTATAGGCTGGTGTCGATTATGTTGGACCAATTTACGATCAAAAATCAAAACATAGAGGTCTAAAACCTATTTATATGCTTGATGTCGTTCTGTTTATTGATTCATTGTAGTGTAGCCTTCCGGCAGTTTATATCAAGGTGCCCTCTTAAATTATAAGTGACATCAAACTTGGTTTGGGCAAAACTGATCCCACACCTGTGAATTATTCGACATTGTAAACTATAATCCAAATTCTAATTTTATTGGACAGACCTAGATTATACTCGGAAATTTTATCCACCACTATGAGACAGCTGTAATGCCTCCACAGACTGCGACAACAATTCTGTAAAAATGGGATCTTCTTTCGTAGACATCTTTCGTAGGTTTATGTGATACCACATTCTTCTCTTTGACCTTTCGGCTACTTAAAACAAGCATAGACTAATTGAAAGTTAGTTTATGCTTATTTTATGTAGATATCTCTAATGTTTTAAAAGCAAAATATTTACATCTAAACTGATAACTTAGTCTAGATTTGTCAATAGTCGATTATAAATTTCGTCGAAATGGATACATCCTAATTTAGTAATTAAATTCTAATTAACGCTGTTTGCCTTAACCGCTAAAATAAGTTGAGTAAACTAAATGTTGAAGATTCCGTTATTCTTCACCACACGGCTGCTGAAAAGTCAATTTGCGAGCTAATTTTCGATTCCACGAACTTTTTGTCTTAAATGAGTTGAGTCACGCAGTCTAAATTACTGACTAAATTTAAATTACCGTTAAGTTGTACTATTGATTTGTAGTTGTTACGTTGTAGTTATAAAGTGTCTTAGGTCTAAATTTAGTCTTGAATTGTGTACTTAATTCCTAATTATCCAACATCGACGCAATTACAATTACTTCGGCAATTAAAATAGCTCAAAATAATTTAGCGTACTAGAATAAAATTTTAGTTCATTATGTTTTACACCATCTATTAATAGCTAACTGGCACGATACAATTAGTTTAGTCAGTCATTTAGACGAAGTGATTGATGTCAAGCAAGAAACATTAGAGTTTTTAAACGTTGAATTTTAACGTGTGAAAATGTAAACAAAACACTTATCAAAATCATCCAGGAATAAGCTTTCTGTAACAAAATTCACTGGTTCTAATCCTCAAGAAAATTAGAAAAAAAGCAAACTCTTCGATAACAATGGAAAACGAAGAGCAAATGATCGGCTCCAACATAGCACACACCATAGCACGATGCACGGTACCATTCAATTGTCCTTATCTTATTTAAGGAACAAATAATCCAGTATATTTATGGTAAGAGGACGTATGTAATGTTTAAAATGCTTCCTGATGAAACAATTAAAAATGAAATGGACGTTAGTTGTTCATTACAACTTGACCTGTTACTGGGAGAAAATTGAGAAAATTTAAAATATCCCACACAGATACTTTTAACACTATTTGGCGAAATACACTAACACTTAATAAACACATTTCACTTAACAATTGTTTTTGTATTTCTCAAAAAATTATTTTTGAATATTTTAATTAAAAAATGGTTTCAAAATGTTTAAAAAATTACTCGATCGAGTTCGACTTGTTAGGTCATCATCAGAAGTATCCCAAATAGAGGTTTACAGTCGGTTTGTAATAAGCTGCTCGGTTTGAAATGCCATGTCATTCTACAGCAACTTCTATAGCAATACAAGTTAATAGCAGACAACGAGCTATTATTCGAAAGAATCAAGAAACGCAAACGAGTTGAATGTTTGTGGAAGACTCCTTCCAATTTTAAATAGTTTACATTGATCAGAATCAACTTATAGCTCTTATCAAAAATGAAACAACTATAGTCGATAACAGTCAATTTGATTATCAACCCACATCGTCGTCTACGCAACAAGGCCAACTTGACGTGCTTTATCATGTACATCAAGAAATCCTACATCCATCCATACCCACACCAAGTCAACATTGGCATGTTGTATGTTCTGTGTTAAGTTTTTAAGAATAACGTATTTATATTTTCATTTTTATTGAAGGCAAAAAAAATTTACAACGACTAACCAATGGTAAAGGTGATGGTTGAATATTTAGAAGAAAATATTCATATAGTAACAGGCTCCTTCAATGCGTCTACCTCCAGAGCCACTTTACAATAAAATTGACAGGAGCTAGCGGTAAAGTTAAACGGTGAAGTGCCTCCTATAAGGGATGGAGAAGCCTGGAAAAAGGTAGAGAACTTAAATATCGTTTAAAATTTTCTATTAAGAAGACACGCGCTTTAAACATAAACAGTGTCGAGTATATCTCTTTGGCCTTCTAAATAAAAAAATAATTGTTTTTAATTTATTTTAGGTATAGCCGGATTACAAAAATAAAATTAAAAAGAAACTGCGCAAGACACTACTTGATATAAATCGGACTCGCACAGATACTCTGATGTTCAGATAATTGGTAATCGGTACAGCCCAACTATTGCTATTGTAACAACTCATCTCACCATTCAACTCATCTCATACATGGTACCAACAACTTACGGTGGTGTAGATGTTATTCTCCATCACCAGAACATAAAAATCCACAAGTTACCTTGGACTGCTATCGGAGTTTATGCCAAAATAACAAAACATACACTGTGTGCTAAAAGTACTTAGAATTGAAAAAACACTCAAATAATGAACTTTCATAACAATATCGGAAGTTTTTTAATAAACACAAATATTTTTACACTATACGTATAGCAAACATCTAATACTTGTGGAAAAATTTGAGTGAATTTTAAAAAATGGTTTTTTACAACAAACACACTACGAATTGCATAGAGATGATCGAAGTTGTTCTAAACTAGTAATTGATGTAAGAAACCAATCTTATTTATCCACATGCTCAGAAATCTCTAAGATTTTTGTTATTCGAGACAGAACGTCATTGAGTGTAATACGAAACATTTGAAATTATTTAAACAAATATTTGAAATTCATAAATATTTGAATAATAAAAATCTCAGAGATTTCCGAGCATGTGGATACATAAGATTGGTTTCTTACTTCAATTACTAGTTCAGAACAACTTTGATCATCTCTGTGCAAATCGTAGTTTGTTTGTTGTAAAAATTTACATTTTTTAAAATTCACTCAAAACTTACCACAAAAATTAGATGTTTGCTACGTATACGAGTAGTGTAGAAATATTTGTGTTTATTAAAAAATTTCAGATATTATTATGATAGTTCAATATTTGACTATTTTCTCAATTCTAAGTACTTATAGGTCACAGTGTATATTTTGTTATTTTGGCATAAACTTCACTCCGATTTGACTGCTGTATTTATAGCAGTCATCTGGTTTATAAAAAAATTAAGAAAAAATGTGTCACCAATCAAATACCCCCTTCTCCACTAACACGACCAGAAGAAAGTATCGTTTGGCAGTAACAAGTTGTTATTATTCTCAGGGTAGAGCTCTTGTCTCAGGGTATTGAGAATACAACATGCAGAATAATCAGTCTGAAATATCTTCAACATATACCCTAGACATTTTTATGTATAAATAAAACCTTTTAAATAAAAATAAAGTAGAATTAAAAATATTTTACAACAATATAGTTCTCTGATTACTTGGATTACTTTACCTCACCAGTGGTAATCTAAATAATCATATTACAAAATCAGGACAGAGGCCTGATTTTTCGGGAACAGTGGCATCTCCAGTTAATACATATAGTCTCATATCATTATTTAAAAGTAGTTAACTAATATAAAAGTAAGTATTCGAGTTCACGAGACATGTACTAGACTATTTCCTTTAAGAAAATAACAACAACAACAACTGTAAACTAATCTATACATAAATATTATTGTTTATGTTGTTTTATGATATATTTACATAAATTACATAATTTTAATTCAGATTCGACGGGAGCGTCTTCGTATTTTTGATTCATGTCAATCATGGTATTCATCACGCCTCTAGACATTTTATTTATGTTATAATTTTTTTTTGTTAATTTCGGTTGGAAAATTGAGTTAATGTGTTTGGATTGGAAAAATTAATTGGAATTGATAATTTATATAAAATTTATGTCAGTTTAATGAATTTTTAAGAGAAAGACGCGAGACAGACGTATTATTAGATGATCGTTGCTGGTGGTATTATATCGTCATGTATTTTATTAAGTTAGGGCAGATAAAAATCTTCGTCAACAGTAAAAAATTTTCATTTTTATTTTTCTTGTGCCTAATCGCATAATGGTTTTTATAGAGACGCTATATAACTTTATCATTATTGTTATTATTATTAGGATCAGGATTAGTTTTGTAACGTATTTGCAAGGAAGCATAGATAAAATCCGCTAAACGGTATTTTGTTGTTACGTAATCGTATATGTATAAAAGCTTAAAGTGTGATTATTCGCGGGTTCATTAAATGAGATATAGAAACAGTATCGTCTCTTAAGCTCAAGCGCTTTTATTAATATTAGATTTTCACGGTTTTCCTAATCCGTTATTTTTTATACTAATTACCTCATTTCTAAAAGCTTTTTATTCAGAAAATATAAGATTATTGCGTCACCTCAAATAGATGTGGATAATAATAATTGTCTATAATACGAATTTGATCGTGTTTTAGAAAATATTTACGTAAAGCTTTTAATAACGCCGACACTTCGTTCGACACACACACAATAATCTATATAAGAAGAAGCATGTAGGAACCGAATGTTATAAGCTCATATCGACTAAGTAAACAATATCAGTTTAACAAAACAACAGAACACAAAATAAACTTTATCGTTTTTGTATAGCAATACTGTAGGAAGCACAAAAAAATTCTAAATAAATAAACTTTTTAAAAGTTTTATGTATGTATTTTGCTTTAAGTTTCTTTGTGTATATCTTAGAATCTTAACTTACAAAAAGATTTCGTAATTTTATTTAAAAAATTTATATATTTTATGTAACCAGAAAATACACATAAAACATATATATATACATGATACAGTAAATATTTTATTATAGAATATCTCGATTTTAGGCTAGGATTTAACTTCGCCGTTGCAAGACTCGTGAGACATACTGTTATACAAGACAAAAAAAAAATATTTATTTTGGTCTACATTCTGGAAAAAAAAATCACCAGAGATTTATCTGCTGTATTATATATTTAACATTTCCGTATCAAATTTATAATAAATCAAAATGATAAACTAAAATCACACAAAGACTGTTCCGTATACGAGTAAAAAACTCATCAGATGCATTTTTTTACAACTTGATAGCGCCATCCGGTCGGTCGAGTTAATAAAAATTTTCGTATTATTTTTCTGACGTCTAAATAAAAATTCGACCACATTTTACCACACGCACACCATATAACTCTACTGCCTGGCTGTCGTCATAATTTCCATAAAATGTATATGTGCGTATATGGCTCCCAACATCCTATCAATCATATAAACAATAATCATAATTTTTTTCGAATAAACATAATTAATAGGTTTTTCCAGTTTATGATTTTAAACATAAATTTTTGAGGTTTTATGCGTTGTGTCTGTAAAAATGTTTTTATTAAGAGAAAACACGTGAGTTATGTTTACAAGTAAATAGTGTATAAAACCATTTTCTTAATAATTATATGTAAGATAACTTCTAAATACTTTCCTTCCACTACACATACAATCGAAATCCTAATTTTTGGTATTTAATTATCTTATCAAATCATTGGTTAACGCAAACCAATTAGTCATTAAAATATAAAAATATTCACTTTGGACGAGGAAAATTTGATTGTTGAATAATTTTAACCAGTCATTTTTGCCAACATTACCCGTGTTTTATTATTCGAGCACTATCCGGAGCCAAATGGCAAATTTCTACTGGAACTGCAGCTATTATTCACTAGTGACGCTATACCATAAACATGAAAAATTAATGCATCCATAAAACAAACATTTATCACTTGAAATATACTAATTGACATTTACTTTGACATGACGTAACAAACAAGAATTCATCTTGCTGCGTTTTAAATTTTTATTGCAAGATTAAGTTTCTAATGGATTTAGGGGTTTACAAAATAAAGGCCTTTTCAAATTTCCTCCTGATAAATAGTTAGAGCAAAATATTTTTATATCGATTTTTAACTAAAAAGTTGAATGAAAAATATAAGTTTAGAATAAAATAAATTAATTACATGCAAAAATAGCGCGCTAAATATAAGTTTTGACATAGAAAATTGGGTGCTCCGAATAAATCTATCGGGCGCTAAAAAAAAAACACGACTATTATGCTCAACAGTCCTGAACGCAGATGTTCAGAATTGATCTACAAATAATCGTTGCACCTCATAACTCATAACCATCCGTAATAATCGTTGGACCTCATAATTCATAACCATTCGCTTTCATCCATTTCGACTATATCAATTGACCCGTGCAGTGGTGCAGTGGATAAAGCTTGGGCACTTGGACCGGGAGGTACTGGGATCAAATCTCACCAGAGGCTGTGAATGCAAAGTGAATTTTCGACATACATATTACGATCGGTGAAAATAGTAAACACAACTAGGAGTGCAGATTTTCAGTGCCAACCCACCGTTCATCGTGCCGACCGACCTTCAAAGGACATTAAATCCACTGGACAATTTATACTTTCTTTAATTAAATTAATCAATTCCTACATATTTTAATACTGTATAAGATAGCGGAATTTTGACAGCGGAAAATAAGAGATTACGCTACTCGCCGCAAGTGGCAGCACTATCACTAAATAGAAGTTATTTGGTAATGTAAGTACCAGCGCAAATTTTTTATTCATTATGTATATATTGTTTCACTAAATAAAACATCTCAGCGGAATAAAATATTAGAAGTGATCCTTAAAATGACAAATTGATTGATCTCCGAAGTAAAGGAACTCGGTATATGAAATTTTGAAATGTAACAATATTCCGTCTTTCCGACATTTCTTCCAATAGTAACCAATATTTTCGGTTGTTTTTCTAATAGCTTAGGCTATGCTAAGACTATATGGAAAATTTGGGGAAAATTCATGGACAAGAATTTTTTGATTTTCTGCGGCCATATAATAAGTTATTTTCAGTTTCTGGACAATATCTCAAAAACTTCCACTAGTAACCAAAAACAACCGAAAGTATTGGTTACTAGTGGAAGTTTTTGAGATATTGGCCAAAAACTGAAAACAACTTATTTGGCCGCAGAAAATCAAAAAATTCTTGTGAAAATTCTAGTCCATTAATTTTCCCCAAATTTTCCATATAGTCTCAGTATGACCTAAGCTATTAGAAAAACAACCGGAAGTATAGGTTACTAGTGGAAGTTTTTGAGATATTGTCCAGAAGCTGAAAATAAGTTATATAGCCGCAGAAAATCAAAAAAATCTTGTCCATGAATTTTCCCCAAATTTTCCATATAGTCTTAGCATAGCCTAAGCTATTACAAAAACAACCGAAAATATTGGTTATTAGTGGAAGAAATGTCGGAAAGACGGAATATTGTTACATTTCAAAATTTCATATACCGAGTTCTTTTACTTCGGAGATCAATCAATTTGTCATTTTAAGGATCACTTCTAATATTTTATTCCGCTGAAATGTTTTATTTAGTGAAAAAATATATACATAATAAATAAAAAATTTGCGTAAAAATATTTCTCTTTAGTGATAGTGCTGCCACTTGCGGCGAGTAGCGTAATCTCTTATTTTCCGCTGTCAAAATTCCGCTATCTTATACAGCATCATATTTTACACAGTGTTATGCGTCTAAGCGTGTTTCAGAGATAGAGTTTTTGAATTTGAAAAATCACTGGCATGGCGGATAAAAATCCAAATATCTAAAAACCCCAATTTGAACTAGATGAATATAAGAAAACGAAACCAACGAAAAAAACGGCATGAAAAGCAATAACCTACATTGTCTACGAATTATCTACATATTTTACTAATTGTTGACATATTTTACACAAAAACATTTTTCTACGCTGTTTTCGACATGATGATGAAAATAGAGTAGAAAAATGATTTTGTGCAAAAAATGTCGACAATTATGTAAATAATTCGTAGACAATGTAGGTTATTGCTTTTCATGTTGTTTTTTTGTTGGTTCCGTTTTCTTATAGACCTCTAGTTCAATTTGGAGTTTTTAAATATTTTGAATTTTTATCCACAAGCCAGAGATAGTCCACTTCTACATAGGTCACTAAAATAAGATAATTTCGAACTACAATAAACTGTTAGAAAATATATTTTCGAAATTATCAATGTCAACTGCCACCTACAAAACCAAAAACCAGCCACACTTACCACTGGTAATAGAAATGAAAACTTACGAATACAATTTTTTTATGGTCGATAGAATTTAGTAGAATATATCAATTCGAACCAATAAATTATTCTGTCGGCTTAGAACTTATTACAATTTCGTCAAATTGGTTTCTGCTCATTTGTTGTACACGTGCAACAAGCTAAATTGATTAACGTTTACGTGATTAAAATTTCATCTAGTGATATCCGATTAATAAGAGAATCGTGGTTTTCGGGAAAAATTCATCGAATTATTTGTCAGTAGTTACCAACTGTGGCGTGGGTCCAAAAATTGGCAGCAGATCGCGTGACTTGCATATATCTATAAAAGAGGTGTTGGTTCGTAAACGATAAACTCAAGAACTACTGCATCGCATTTGATAAAAATTTAAATTAAGAGTGTCCCTGAAGAGTTGTTTGATAGTATAATCCTCATGGTTATTTATGAAAAATCACTTCATTCAAATGTAAGCCGCAGCTGGCCTTGAAGTACTCCTTTCGGTCGGTCCAATATTTCTGAACACATTTTGGATTGTGTGTGGATCCATTTCGGCAACGGTTGCTTCAATATTGGCTTTCAAATGCTAAATTGTTTGTGAATTGTCTGTATAACACTTGTCCTTCATGGCACAGTACAAGTAAAAATCCAAAATCACTGCTCCTTGCCGGCCAATTCAGGTCAGCCTTTCGACTGATAATGCGGCCATCGAACTGTTGACGCAGTTTCACTATTGTAACGCCCGATGTGTGGCATGGAGCACCATCTTGCTGGAACCAAAGGTCTTCCAATTAAATATCTTCGAGATGTGGCCACAAAAAAGATGTTAGCATATGGCGGTACTTGATCCCGTTGACCGTAACGGTCGCGCCGGCCTCATCTTCGAAGAAATACGGCCCAATTATGCCACACAAACAGTAACGCAATGGATCGCAATGGATTATCCTTGTGGATTTTCCGATCCCAAAATGAGACAATTTTGTTTGTTTACGAACCCACCGAGATGGAAATGCTCCTCGTCCGAAAAGATGATTTTTTGAGCAAAATCCTCATTCAATCCTCCATCAATTTTGAGTTCGTCGCAAGCCCACACAGCAAATCGATACTGAAGCGTTAAGCGACTGATTTTGTCAACTAGAAATAATATACTGAGTTTCGGTCAAAGAAAGAATGACATTAGTGTTGCTAGAGCCAAAATAATCAATACGTCAAATCTGAACCGGTTATTTGACAGCCTTTATATGTTCTATGCGTAGGAGTGTATCTCTGTCTATAAGGTTTAGTTGAAATCGGTCCACTGGAAGTGGCAGCACTCATAGAAGATTATTATCATAAGAACCACTGATCTGATTTTGTTAAAATGGCTCGTGAGAAGTGTTGGGGTAAAATTAGATCCAAATCTGCCCACCGGAAGTGACAGCTACCATAGGAGATTTTCGATCGAAAAACTTAAGATGTATACGGCACCGATTTCGATAAAAATGTATACATGTGTTCTGTGGGTCGTATAAAGAGTGTTTATGTAAGTCTTGGTCGAAATCGGTTCACTGGAAGTTGCAGGTTCCGTAGAAATCTTTCTATTTAAGAACTTTTGCACGATTTTTAATAAAAACTTATAAATACGATCTATAGTTCATATAAAGTGTTTTTGTAACAGTTGATCAAATACGATTCATCGGGAGTGGCAGTTTCCATAATAGATTTTAGGCCAATAAACTTAAGAACTACGGTACCGATATTGAAAAAAGTTTATACGTGTTCTATAAGTCGTGAAGACCAATTGCAGACGGACAACACAAATGTCTTCAAATATTGTTTTGAAGTTAGTTTATTGATCACAAAGTCAACACAATATGTGCAATTGCCTCGGGAAAACAATTCAAACGTAGAGACATCATTTTACAACGAGATGGATGGACGGTTTCTGGTGGACCGATTTCAGCCAAAAATCACTTCGATCTCCCATTTTATGAAAAAAGTTTATTATTTAGTTTTACCCCGATCAATTAAACCGTCTTAGCTATAGAGAGGTTACACACATTTAGTATGCACAGCACCACACACAGCCACACACACTATTTCGACTAAAAACTCTATTAGTGTGTGCTGGGATTTAAAATTTAGTACTTGTAAGATCCAGCTCACCGCCTAATGTGAAAAAGGAAGCGGTTTCTCAGTCGAATTGGATACCACCGAGTATGTTTCACATCGCTTTGCATTAATTAATTAATTTAGGCTGTGTGCCAAAATTAAAATAAAAGTCAATTTTAAGCAAAATTTTCGGTAAATTCAATTTGTTTTCAAAAACACTATGGCAAACTGATCGTAAAATCTGTCCTGCACGGTTAGAAATAAGATGTGATTTTTAACGTATATTAGCTAGACCAAATATTGTTCGTCTAGTCCATCCAATGTAATAGGTGGGTATAATTCGACACTTGTTCCCGTTGTATTTCAGTTTCCATTATGTCACGAAAATATTTTATTTATTTTGACTGCAGCTTTTCTAAGCGTTTTTAATCGGTTACCGATCCAGCCCCGTTTATGATTAGTTGGTAGGGACAAGAAATGCTTGGTGTTTCACGATCTTTCAATACTTTATTCATCTCCAGTAGCTCCAATTTTAATAACTCGCGCATTACATTTGAAGCTTGAGTTTTGAAGTAAATTTGTAAATCACGTGATCAATAAAAGGTGAAAAATTTTAATAATGGGACTTTTGGCAATATTTCTCTTAAAATGGAATTGCCTAATAGTCATTGTTGGAACAAATTTCTCAATAAGTCCAGATTAGTTTTTAGGTAAGAATTTGGCGCGAAATGAAATAAATACATTTTGTACTTAACTGATGCAAACAACTTTCAAAAACCAAAACTTTCCGGAAGAAAATCGCAATTTTGTGATCCTCATTTGAGAAAGCTTGAGTTTCGTATATAAGAATCTAAAATTATAACAGGAAAAAGGGTACAATTACATTGTTCTTATCCTGGTGTATGTCGCTCTTTCGCTGTTAATGACCATCAGTTCAAAGATTTAGAAATTCGTATATGATCATGAATACATGGCAATCTACATAATTTCGAATGATTTCGCTTCACAATCACAATCTTTCTGAACTCGTGGATATTTGGTCACTTTGACTCAATAAACTGGGGGCTATTTGGGAATTCGATTCGGTAACGAGAGTACAAGATTCATATTGGATTTTAAATAAAAATAAATTAAATTAATTAAATTCGTTCGAATCACATTCAAATCAAATATGAATCTTGTACTGTCGTTATCGAATCGAATTGCCAAATAGCCCCTCTGGTTACTTGGTTACTTTTTTTTCTTACTTTTGGTCCGGATGTTGAAAAGTAACATGCATACATATATCAATTCAAAGGTTAAAACCTTTCGTTTATGTCACGGTTATAATTTAGTAATATGTATTGTATTACCTGCATCAATAATATTCCGATATATCGGAAACGGGAAAACACCATATTTGTTTATCGTATTGTACTATAACATATATTGCGTATCACATTGACATTGAATTGTCATAAGAACTTACTTGTAATAAACTATTATGATTTAAATCTTCTTCTATTATCACATAACTCAGTATACTGTGCAAAAAAAAAATTTGACAAAAAAATATCACACTCACACTGTATTTAAATTAGGCTGAGGAAGGCCTAGTTGGTTCAGATTTACTAGGTAGTACTTATTTTTTATTATGCACTTGTTCAAATTGTTTCCACTATGTTCACTAAAAATCGCTACATATCAATAAATATCAATTATACATTTTTGGTTTTATAAATAAATTTTAGCACGAGTTTAGCTATTTTAACTTTAAAATTCCAACTGCAAATGAAAAAATTAGATTCTCATTTAATCTTTCGCACGGAAAATATTAAAACAAAATATCAAGAGAATCTACAAAATCGCTCACAGAGAAACAAATGATTTTAAAATGACAATAAAAATGGCGTCCTTTGATCGTTAAAATAAATATTTTATATTAAAGTACTCAAATTTAACATCCTTATGATTTTACTGGGTCATCAATTTAACCCATTATTTTTGTTAAATTTGAACCTGTCATAATAAAACTTTATTTTCTGAATTTAACTAAGAAAGAATATTATCGCGTCGTATACTAGAAGAACGTTAAAAATAACGTCTAACTTTTTTTTGCATTTTGTTTGACTATGATTATTTTAACCCCAGTCAACACGTCCGAATTTTTACCGTGTAAAACCAGTATTTACCGTAGTAAACGATTTACCTTAATTTTGGCACACAACCTCAGTATTAAATAAGATAATATTAAAATTGAGCATTGGATAAATTTAAACAATTTCAATACGCGTCTAGGGCGTCATTTTACGGAAAAGGTGTGTATCCGAATAAAAATATGTTTTGTATTTAACTAATCTGGCCATCGTCTATTAGAGGTGGAATTTCTAATGATATTCGTTCAGGAAAATTCTATATATGTGGATGAAACTAAACCTTTTCTCACCCGATTAGTGTGTAATTCATTTCGTAGCCATTTCTTATTCCATTGGTATGGAACTATATATTCGGTTTGTATGAAAGAAATGGGATTCCGTAAGGTGTTCAAATCTGTTGCTGAAAAATAACCAATTTAACTAAAAACATCAATGCTAATTAGAAAATTTCATTCTTTGTAGCATGGAAATACAACTGCCCATTAAAATAGGCCCATTATTTTCAACAAATTGGAACACAAACTACACGAAGACGGTACTGTTATCTTGAGTTCGTATTTCTAATTAAGTCAATTTCTGATCAAACGTAGCCAAGCGCAAGGTGATCCTTAAAAAATTTACCTCGCACAAATCTTATTTTAGCTCAAAGTTTTAAATACGAAAAATTTATAATCTTTCGGGTGAACAAAAATAAATATTTATAAGGGTCGAAAGAAAATTTAAGGGATTAAAATTAAAAAAGGAGAAGATTTAATTTCGATATATATTTTATACGTACATATATATGTACAGTCATACGCATCCCAAAATAATATTGAAGATATTAAAAGAAAATCTCAGCTCAGTAGATTTTTCATTTCCATAAAATTTTATTACATTTATGATTCTCTTCTTATATGTTCAGATATGTATAGAACACAGATTTTATATTTTTAATAAGATAGATAGATAGATCCTCAACATAATGTATGTATACGTACTTTTATCGTTGTAAAGGATTCGAATTTTTATATTTTCTGATTATTTTTTTTTTTTTTGGGTAATTTAAAGAAAATTCAAATAAAAATAAAATATTTTAAGTCGTTTTCTATAAAATGCCTTTTGTTATATACGGTGGCTCAATATATACACACTTGCTGGTATTTATTAAGGGTGAAATAAATTCATATGTATTCATGAAAACAAATAAAAGATTATGGTATAGAAATTGAAATTACTAAATTTGTTTATTATTTCAAATTTTATTATATTCATCCTCCAGTTGTGCTTAAATAAATCATTTACATCTTGGGTTCATATTGAGCTCACATATACAGTATACAAGTAACCTTGGATGAACATAAGAAAATAATTATTGTATTTGAGTGCTACGTTTCCCACCCACCCCTAAACCCTGTTACATCTCATTTCGTTTAATTTTGATAGTTCACTTCAATGATTTTGATTAATTAAAATAATTCGATTAATATATCTTAATTTTTTTATTTTTATCTTAATTTCATTTTTATTATTTGTATAGAAAAAGACACCAGTTTTTCTTATTTCATTTTACTTGAACCTTTTTGAGCTACTTCTTATGTACAAAACAAACAAAAAAAAATCTTGAGTGGTAGTTTTCTTATACGAGTTAAGTTTTTGTGTTCTGGGGGCAGAAGATTGAACTAATAAGATAACGAACAGCAATTGGACGATATACGTAAAAATTTTAGTGTTTGATTGTCATAAACAGAGACTTTGTATTATTATAATGTCATTAATTTAATTTAAGGAATCTTTATACATGTACTACATACATATATGTACATATGGATTAAATGGGATAAAAGTTTGGAATTATATACAAAACACATATATTTGGAATAAAATCTTTTTCACTACTATGATAATGAAATTGTATATCGAGAAATCACAATAATCAATAATTTATAATATCGAAGAAGATGCTGAAAAAATATTTTCTCAACCCAAAAATTTTCCTGATCAATGTTAACCCGAATATCCTTTTTATGTACGTAACATATAGATCTTTCCATTTTCAAAAAAAAAAAAATCGTATACGAATAAATAAAATTTATTTATTTTTATTTGGAAAAAAATAAAATCACAATCTGATAAAAAATTGTATTTCTCTAGAATAATGATCATTGTATAAAAGAAGCAAAATAACTGAAAGAATATTTATTCTTGCACACACAAATACACTGGAATAAATTGAATTATTTATCATAAAATAAGAAAAACGAAAATATCCTTATTATTTTATTTTTATTTATTTTTTTTAGTTTAGTTTACTAAAAAGGATAAAGTTTTCCTTTTTGTGTATATACAACTTCTATTTTATTTTTATTGTCTCAAATCAATATAATACAACTTAATATCCGTTTTTTTGTTGTTGTTCTTCTCGCTCCTCGAGAACCATTGGCATTAACAACATATACGAGTACCGAATGAAATTTGAAATTTTTCTTTATTATCATTTTTAGCTTTGTCTTATCGCAATCCTTTTCGAGAAAAGAGTGGGTGGTAAAAAATTGATTTGACAAAATTTTATTGTGAGCTGATAAAATTCAATTAAACAGGGAATTAATAACTATGTTTGGGAATTCTTATAAATCCCAGATTCATGGTCTCCCAGATGAGAGATTTGTCTACCATCTGTGACGAAGAGTAAGTACTGGTTAAGCTGGCCGATTTTGTCGGAAATAAAATACTTTAAATTAATTACTTGTAACCATCCAAGTAGTCATCTAAAATTCTCCACTGTGAGTGTAGTTTTGGATAAATTTTATGGCTACAAAATAGTTAGATCATAAAGTAAATAACAATAAAGAATAACAATAAATCGCTGACTATGAAAAAAAATGAATCGCGCTAGACTAAATTAGGCGGATAGTAAACAAAACAAAAACACTGGCTTTTGCGATAAACTGAAGGTATTTTGGTAAAAATTCCGCGAGGTTTTTGTAATTTTTCCGTTTCGCTTTCGATTTTACGAATCCTTATTGTTCCGCCACAAATGGGACAAATGCATAATTTCGCAACATTGTTCGTCTAATGTGAACGTGTTGCCAAACAGAAAGACACCACATTTAAAAATCAATCTATTCTGAATTAGAAAATTAGAGGATTTCATTTCAAAGACACTTTGAATGTTGCCCAACTATTTAATGTAAATCTACTATCTCTCAATTTCGTTTACTACAGAATAGTAGTTGTCAGTCCAAATTTTAAAATTCAAAAATATTATCATATATTAATAATTTTAGTGGCGAAACCATAGAAGAATCCTGTATTAGTAGCTCGGGTGTCTTCATTGATATAGGGTCAACATGGAAGGATGAACGCAATAAATGTTGGTATGAACTGCCAATATCTTTTGTTATATTAAAATTGCGGCCAACACCTGCGGACGTTCTCTAGCCACGAATGTATACATAGCTTTAGGAATAAAGTGTGGTGTATTAGAGAAACAAACTTGATTCCTAGAAGCAAAAAATATAACTCAACTGACTTTTGGTAAAACTGTCTTGTATGAACACAAAACCTTATCCCTGCTTTAATTTCGGAAAACCAACAGGGTGAAACATTGTCGGTTTAATTAAATTTAATGTTTAAATTTATTTAAATCTTTTAATTGTTTGGCACTCTTTGTAAATGCTAAACTTTTCAACAACATTGCAAAAATTGACAGAGCTCCAAATGAAGCTGCCACTGCCGGTACACAGATTTCCGCCGAATTTCGCAAGAAGATGTTTAAGTAGACTCCAAATTTTTCTGGATGGATAAAGTTTTATTAATTCAAAAATCTTCATCTCCGATAATATTTAAAAAATAATCTGAACAAATTTTGTTTGAAATTTATTTTTGAATCTTTTGGTTTTTTTCGTAAATGTTATATACTTTTCAAAATATTAAAGCTGCCACTTTCGGTGGACAGATTTCGGCCAAAAATCACTGAATAACTCAAAAGTGAAAGGGGTGAAATTTTTGGTGAAAAATAGTTGTGTGTCAAAAATCGTCATTTCCTTTAAACTATGGCCACTTGAGTACAGATTGTGATCGAAAACTGAGGCTTGAGGGTTGGAAGTTTCGCTGCTGTTTCACTAACCTACTAGAGGTACAAAATTAATATTAATGTTGATTGATCGAAATAATAATTAAATTTTATATTGATATCTAGTGTGCCGATAAAACAACAAAAAACTCCCAACTCTTAAGTCGCGGTTTTCGAACAAAATTCGTATACTGATCTGCGTACGGATTTTGGGCAAAAAATGAGGCTACAAGTCGAAAATTTTACTGTTGTTTTATATACGATATTTACATGTAGTACGTATATGTAAAATAAAGGTAAAACTCTTAAATTGATGCTGTGTACCTCAGGTCGATGTTTTTGACTAAATTATGCACTAAACTTTTTTGAGGTGACCTTACGCTATTTCGTAGGTTACGAACGAAAAGTCTCGTCGCAAGGTATCTTTTCAATTTAGTTTTCAAATGTCAAAGGTTATAATATTTGTTTATATTTACCCGGCAACAATTTAGACATTTTTTAAACATTTCGTAGTTTATAAAAACATTTGAAAATAATGCAACTTCCATATCATATTCCATTATTTAAATTTAATTTAATATTTCGTTTATCTACGAAAAGTCGACAATTTAGTATCTAAATCTAAAAAAATCTAATATTTTATTGGAAAATTATGAAAAACGTTGATTGAATGGGGCAAATGGTACCATATGTTCTAGCAGAATATTTCTAACATACGGATCAGCTGTAAGGGATCGGCCATCAATAATCACTAATTTTGTACGGCACCGAAACACCGTCCCAACCCATAATTGAGCCTCCACCATAAGCGACGGTTGCCTTCCATCGATCGATTTCACTAAGAAACGACTCTCGCCTGTGAACAAAATATGGCCTCACTGGTTCAAAGTCCAAAATCGGTGTTCTTGAACAAAACTCAACCTTGTTATTTGGTGATTTCTCTACAGTAGGGGTCAAGTGGCTGGAACATATGATCTCAAAACGACTCGTTAAGCCTTCGTCTCACAGTGCGTTCACTTTTTCACACTCCTCGAACATAAAGCATTACGGATTTGAGTTGCTGTTTGAAGAATGTTTTTCAAAGTTTCAAGGACAATAAAACGGTCATCTTTAAAGCCAGTACAACGTTTTCGGCCTTGGTTTAATCTTCTCTCGCAAGAACCCGTTTGCCCCGTTTACCCATCGTTGAACAGATCGATAAATGGTAGACGTGGATACATCGAACCTTCCGGTAACTTTGTGGTACGTATAGCCATTCTCGATTATTGTCACAGGCCTGGAAACATCTCTGTCGTTCATTTTGAATTAAATAATCTTTCTTCAAATTCTAATGGTGAATGAATTGATATTCATACATCAAACAACTAATCCATATTAAATAAATACAATTAAATAAAAAAAAATACTGGATACCACTAAAAGAGTTAGATATTCTGTTAATTGTTAATAATTTAAATTTGGAATTAAAGTATTGAAAAACACAATCGTAACATTAAAGATTATAAATTACAAAAACACAAAAATAACAAAAAATATTTTATGTTCCTTTGTTTTTTCTTAACAAATCGAGTGTTATTGTGCACTTTGTGTATATTTATTCGTAACGGCGGATGTGGGCACGTGAAAATTCGAAAAGCCATTAGGAACATAAGCACCAATATTTCTTTATTTCTTGCTTTATGTTACAAAAGTGTATCTTGCATCTGGTGAGATTCGAACCCATTACCTCCCGGTCCAAGTGTCGAAGCTTTAATTTGATTTATAAGCTGGATTTTCATGTATGTACTTCGAACAATGGTTTCTTTAATTGCTAAAATATATAAAAATAATAAATATATAAAAATAATTATGAAATAAAGCAAAATAAATAAATTCAGTTAAATTAAATATCCTTTAATTCGGTATTAATTTAGTTCACGAGTACAAGTTCGACTTGTGAATGAATTCAGCGTCCAATTCCAATATATGCTTGTGCATAAAATGCCCACCATTTCGCTGATTTTACTAAAGAATTCAGCCTCTATACACATTAATTATTAATTAATGATTGATTGATTGATGATTGATTGGACTGTAGAACCAAGTACTTGACGAGTGTCCCGGTTAACGCCGGGCCTATTCCTACAGCCTTTTTACACATAACAATAGGAGGGATAGGAAAGGTTTTTTTTTTTTGGGACAGAATGACCCGGTTTCAGACACCTAGCGATCGTACGGCACAACACAATTCTAATCTACTTCTAATCTACGGAGGGGGGATAAAGGTTTAATAGGTTCAATGGATAACGATGATATTGGTCTTCAAAAATTGCTTCTTTAAATCAGCAACCTGATAAAAAAATAATATTATTTCACGAGCATCTGGAAATTCCCTGAAATATAATTCAACATTAATAATTTCCAGCTACCTAAAATAAAATTGATTGATTAATTCACTCCGAATACAGTCACCTAGGTAAATCCGATAGTGAGTAATACAAACAACACAATTCTAAACTACACAATCATCAATTAATATTTTAAAGAAGTATTAGTCCACAAACATCTTAAGACTCCTGAAATTTAATTCTTCATTAATGTTTTTCGGCTTCCTAAATAATACAAACATTTTTTGATTAATCCTCCTAAAACTCAACAACTTACAAAAGAATTTCCTGAAATCATAGTTATTAGAATTATATTAATAATAAAACTAAACTGAAATCCAGTAGCATTAAAAAATTATACTGTAAACATGGTTGGGCTGTATAGTACTTAAATTGTCAGACTAATATTATGAAACTTACAACCAATTTCTCAGAATTCCATCGTCAAACAGCGAAACACTTAACATCAAATTGGTAAGAAACACAAATCGAAATATACAAAATTTTCAAGATCAGTCTCGAAATAACACCAACGATAAATTTTGTTTTACGCCGCAATGATTTCATTGGGTAATTTAACTATATCCCGCGAATCTCTTTTTAATTAATTTGTCCAAGATAAAAAGGTAATTCAATTATTACAACAATAATGTTAGTTCCGAATAATGAAAATTAACAGAATTATTCATTAATTTTACAAGTATGAGCACTTTAAGTAAGAACTAACAAGCAATTTATTCAAGATTTCAATATTCTTAGCTTATTAAGGAATCAAATCAATTGCATACATTAAAGGGGCAATTAAATATCTATACTTAAAAGATTTTTTCTCAGTACAATACAGCCATATCCTTCATAATAAGCCAAGCTTAATAGTGAAATTTTATTTGCACGTAACAGTACATAATAACAATCTTAAGAGTTTATACAAAATAATCAGAAATCATATAGTGATTTAAACAAATAATTAATCGTTCGTTAAGAGTTAAACTTAATAACATCACAATACTGTTAGTAAGATAAAAATTAATTTACATTTAGCGTTCATCTTCTGAGTATATTTCATTTGTAACTTATTTATTAATACTTTAACTTATGGAAGTTTATAAAATTCCAGGAGATGATAATTGCCTTTTTAATTCTCCATCAGCTACAAATGAAAGAAAGAAAGAACGAAAGAACCCCAGAAACCATCCTGCAGTGTTAATCAGTTACGGACTATCGTAACTGAGTACCTCAGGAATAATCTTAATGATTACATTCCAACGTTCTATATATTCATCTAACCTTAAATTGTCTGAAAGTGATTTAATAACAAAATATTTAACTAATTTACAACAAGATGGTTTCTAGGTTGGTGCTAAATGTCTATCAGCAATTTCAAAATTAAAAAAAAAATCATAAAAACTAATGTGCATTACCCAAATTCCCAACACCAAGTCAATTTTGTTCCTGAAACTCCAGAATAAAATTTTGAAATTAATTTATTATACACCGGAAACCATTATGACAGTTTAGTTCCACCATGTAATTCATCTATCTGCACATTCTCTGAAATTTAATAATGAATTAATATTTTCCTGCTACATGTTACGACATGCTACACAACTACTATATCATCAAATTACAATGTTTTAAAATAATTAATAATAGTTTGTAGATAACAAACATATGATTTCGGTTTTTTATCGTTTTCTTAAACAAATGGACAATAAACGCACTTCTATTTATCTTCTACAAACATTGTTTACCTAAATAAATCATTTAACAATCTCAAAACGAACATCAACTTTGTAATTGGGGCCTTCTTTAATTTGTAGCCAAACCCATCACCTACATAAACCTGATAAGATTAGAGATATTAACACTTCGTTGTTTAACAAGCGGAAATCATAAAATAACAATGAAATAAAATCGAGATTTAATTTTAATTTATAATTTAAAGTACATAATCTATTTAAATTAATGAATTCTTAAGACCACGAATATTTTGAAAAATACACATTAATTATTAATTAATGTACATATTTTTTGGTATTGTTCTGTTCTGTTCTACACCAACCATTTAAACGCGGGTAATGCGATATTTCGTATGTAGCCGCAAGAGCACGAAATATCAGAAATAAACGTATTGTGGAACTTGATAGAAGTGGTTCATTAAATCTATAGTTTATTACAAGCGAATGTGAAAATTTTTTGGCCAACACCCAACTTTCTTTTACGACAAATGGTACTTAGATCTCGAATACACCGCACTTCACTGGGCAATTTATGGAAAAATGTCAAGTATGACGTTTCACCCCTGTAGCGATAGTTATAAATAAAAGAAATAATTTTAATTTAATATAAAAAGACTTTATTTATTTTAACAAAAAAATTAAATTTTAAATTATTTTTGAGCTGCTGATAGCTGCAGTAATATCCTAAATTTAATAGGATCATTTGTTAATATTATTTTTTTTTTCATCGCAACAATTTTACCTCAATTTCTCGATTGATGTTGTAAGATTTACGAAAAATAGCTCATTCTAAAGATAATCATGTCAAAAGGTGATAACTTCTTCGGCATTTATCAATAATTTGTGGTAAAAGGGTCTTTCTGTCTAAAAAAAAAATCCCCAAATACCCTTTTTCTTCGAAAATTGTGTATCTTGAAATCCTTTTCTTCTTTTGGCTCAGTTAGAACTATTTTATTCTTAACACCTTCACTTTATGGGTTTCCCAATTCACGCTGAAATTATAATTTATTTAATTTGGTACAAATTGTGATTGAAAGTATTTAATTAACAATAAGTAACTATTATATTTAATCTCGCAGTTTTTGAAATGCGAAGTTTTAATATAAATTATGCCATCAAATTTCCAAGATTGATAATGCTGGTAATTTTGGTAATCCAGAAATAATTTTTTTGTGGGGGCACCAGATACGTGGGGGCACTTAGCTTTATGTGACATTAATCGACAGTTGTTGTCAAACGACGCCGTTATTTTAGAACTAGCAAATTTTCCAAAGTTATATGATACTAAACATCATTCCAAATAAGGGCCACAATTATCAATTTCCCGATTTAACGGAAGACGAAGTGGTAAGTGATGCATAACACAACCCGAAAACCCAATTTTAAATTTTTTATATTTAAAGCAATGCCGGACAAAAACATGGCAACGAAAGCGAAAAAACCAAATAACCAAATGTCGATTTGAAAACTGCGTTGCTCTGTACAAATATCTGAAACCGTACGCAAAAATATTTTCGAACCTTTTTTGATTGTTCCCATGACCAAGCAGGAAAATATTATTTTATTCCCTTTACAAGACAAAAAGCGCATTGAGACACGTAAAATTTTATTTTTATAATTTTAATTTGCATGGTAACATAATACCGGCTTTGCGGAAAGTTTTATTTAGGTATCCTAATCGTGATGAGTGCGATCGAAACAAAAAAGGCACGAAAACCTCAAAAGCGCTTGGAAAAGAAAGGCAGGATTGCATGCCTTGAATCGCACTACCGCAGGGCTAAAACGCAAAAAAAAATTATATTAGAATTATGTACAATTTATACACTAACAAGTGTTTGTAGTTTGTTTAAGCCGAAAGAGCATATAATTGTGTGTTAAATAACATGGACCCACCGCTAGTAAAAAAGCAATGAATATCAAGAGCACATCAACATGAAAGAAATTGACAAACCGATTCTTCGTTTTGATATGCAAAAGGTAATAACATTTCCAAAATGCAATGTTTGCGAAACGTACTATTACTCAAAGCTTAATATACAATCGAATGGCGGCGCGTTTGTCTACCGCACCAACACCGTATATAGTGTCATATGAAATGAGGACACATTGGAGCGAACGACGTGGAGTGCTATACAAGATAATCCATCGGTCAAAAGTCCCGAGGCTGACACATACATGGCGCATCTAATGAAAACTCATATGATTTTATAGAAAGTACCAACTTTTAAACGATTTGTGTCAAAAGCCAAGCATTAGTTTACAAGTTTGTAACTTTGTAACCAAAGCAATGGCTTATAGGGATTCTATTTCTGCGAAAGCAACCGTCAAACGTTGGTTTCCTAAATTTAGTCGAGGCCGCCCAAACGTATACGTTATTTCACTTATTCCAGAAAAGATAAAAACGTGCACAAAATCTCTTTGAAAGACGTAAAGTGAAGTTGCGTGACACAGCTGGCGCCTTAACCGGTTATTATGTATAATTACCAAATAATATTGGCGTAATTTTACTTTACATATACATCGAGAAAAACATGTCAAGAAATTTAGAAATTTTTAAATGTAGGATTGTTTATCAACAATTTTTGGGTGGTGGAAGCTATATTTTTCACTTTTTTTATTTTTTCAAAATAAGATAAGATGTTACTGACCAAATAGCACAGTGGTTAAAGCTTTGGCGTTTGGATCGGGAGGTACTGGGTTCGGTCAACAGATTACGATGTGAGGTGAAATTTAACACATCAATGACCTCCTGTCGGTGTGCGAAACTCATGGGCCGACCCTTCTTCCATGCCAGTATAGGCTGGCATGGTGCTAAGCAATGTGCAGATGGTCTTAAATCGGCCCTATAGCCGTTCGTCCTTGATTTGGTTGACTGTTGTAAAGTAAGGATGGGAAAAGCAAAACCGCGAAAAAGTATGGGGAGAACCATGTGCCCCAAAACAAATTGCATTGATTAAAAAATAAAAAAGAGGTAAAATTTTAATTTTTTGATAATTGTTGACGTTAGGATTGTGTATCTTTAGTTTTTAGAAAGTACAAGCCAAATTTTCCGAGAAAATGTATCACAACTTCCTCGATAATTTTACTTTAAAAATTTTTTTTTATAAAAATCATGTTTACTTAATTTTCATGAAACCCGAAATATGCGGGCATTCTATATCCCAGCAAACTTCATGACACTCCTGACGAAGATCCCAACCTTAATACAAATGAAAATGAAGATGAAGAACAAATTAATTTAAATTAACAAACTACTTTTTATTTTATTTATTTTTATTAATAATAATTGCTTAGTCAATCTTGCAGACACAAATGTTTAAAAAATCAACTTTTGTAAAACCCCCTCTTTTCCAGAGTTTATACAATTCTTCAAGTATCAAATTTTATTTATAATTTTAAAATAAGTAAAAAAAAACTTTCATATGTATCACTTTAACCAAAGGTGTTTGGTTAATTATATATAACAACCGGTTAAAATGATAAATTAAAGGAAAATCATTGGTATTTCACAAATTTTCCAAACGCTCTAAGGATTATGTATAATGACCGGTTATTATATATAATCACCGGATTATACACTTTTTAATATACATTATTTTACATGAACATTTGCCCAAGAGAAAGCTCTGTTCAAAGTGGGTGCTACACTTGGTCATATTGAATCAAAAACAGCAACTAGTGGATGATTCGGAGCGCGCGGTATGTGAAAATGATTGAAACATGGATCAACAACAACTACACTCTGGAATCAAATCGAAAATCACCTAAGTGGATAACAGTCGGTGAAAGGCGTCCGAAGCGACCAAAAATGCAAATGTCAACCGATAAAGTTTTGTCATCCATGTTTTGGAATGCACAAGGTGTTTTATTCGCGGGCTATCTTGGGAAAGAAGGACCAAGAACATCGAATATTACATGACGTTATTGGAGCGTTTGAAGGAAGAAGTTGCGAAAAATGGTTCCAAATGCAAAAGAAAAAGTATTCACTAGTTGTAAAATTGCATAAATTGAAGTTCGAATTAGCTTTCCGATCCACCAAATTCTACAGATCTTCTACAGACCTCGAAAAAATACTCCAGAGAAAGAGATGCGTCAATTTTGAGTTCTGAGACTCATTGTGTCCCCCAAAAAAATTTATACTTTGCGTACGCTGTGCAGTGAAAAATTTTGACCTCTCGATTTTTGCTTATTTAACATTCGCTATAACACGGAAGTCAAAAGAAGATCATTTTAAAAAAATCTCGATGAAACTTTATACATAAGCTTTTTCATAAATACATATCTCCCAATTTTTTTAAATTAATTTTGCAAATTTTCAAATCAATTTTTCAAAATTTAAGCGAAAATTACGATTTATGTCAAAAATCCGTTTGCAACAACAATTAGGCCCTGTACTGATTGATCAGGATGAAACTTAATACTTTATCTTTTCCAAAAATTGGGAAATTTCAATGAGAATCACCGAAATCGGTCCACCAGAAGTGAGGTCTCCTTGGAGCTTTTCCTTGTTCACCGGAAGTGACAGCTTCTATAGGAGCTTTTTAATTTGTTGCATGTATTTTGAAAAGTATATCATTTACGAGAAAAATGGCAATTAGCCCTAACAGATTCTGTATTTTGCAACAATACCGGTCCAAGTCAGTTTTCCAAAATTTAAGCGGAAATGACGATTTTTGACAAAAACTGTGTTTCAGCAAAAAATTAGATCCCTCAGCCCATACAAATTGATTGATCGGGATGAAACTTCATGCGTAAGCTTTTTCCATAAATTGGGAGATCCCAGTGATTTTAGACCGAGATCGGTAAAGTGGAAGTGGCAGTTTATTTAGGAGTTTTTACGTTTTTTGTAAATATTTTGAAAAGTATATAGCATTTACCGGTTAAAATAAAAAGATTGTAAATTAAATTTCAAACAAAATTACCTGCAGACCAGTCGGATTGGCTATTCTGAATAAAACTTCATACTAAAGCTTGTTCCATAAATTGGGATATCCATGCGAAATGTGGTGGACATCTGGTACAAGAAATGGCAACTTCCGAGTGGCTTTTTCAATTTTTGCAATGAAAAATAAATTTTCAACAAGGGTTGAACCTTGTTTGTTTTCTAAAATTTATGCAGAAATGAAGTCGGGTGTTGGCCACAACAATTACATGCCTCCATTTTATTTAATAACGTTACATAATTTATTTAAAATATGATATTTTTTCAGATATAATCTGATAAAAAACAAAAATGGTTTTAATTTTCTACAAGATATAGCTATGGAGAAAACCTTCCCTTTTAAATAATCATATTGTTCTATAGATTGTATACCAAAAGTGTTTGTGGCCGCTGCGGCACTATTCTGGTATTGCCCCAGGAATAGAGAATTAGGGATAGAATTTATATATAATGTTAATCCAAATATTTTTTTTCCATCCTACTGAGGAACAAAATTTGGTGTAAATTTTTATAAATTAGGAATAATTTTGCCATAGCTAAATTGACAGGGTAACATGGACTCTCCACCTGTTATTGCTATCTAGTTATGCTAGAAGATGTCAGTCAAATGGCAATTGGAGACTCTCAATAATATTTATTTACTATCCGTATGCTATGAATACATGCTATGTCGGCAGAACTAGATAGCATGAATATTTTGACGCTTCTTCTATTTCAATATGGCGTCTACTAAATTTTTAATCGCTTTCATACAAAAAATTATGACAAAAGACGACAAAAGAATGATTATTTCTTAACGTCAAATATAGCAAGTTTACCAGTCACACCAGATTCCATCTTGGAATTTTTGATAGAAAGAGAAAATAGTTGCAATAGTATTCAGATAGCAGGTGGAGAAGCCGTGTAAAATATTCCCAATTTAATTTTGTTTTCAAAAAGTTAACACTACCTTTTCAGCTTAGTGGACAAGAAAAAATTTCAGACTTTTTTCTTCAGATGGCAGAAATTTTGACACCGCTATAGATCAGGTGGATTGTCTATTTGGAAAAAAAAACTTCATACTATATAGATTCTTCCGTATATTCGGAGAGCTATGCGAAATGTGGTGGATATCTGGGTACTAGAAGTAGCAGCTTCCTTAGTAGGTTTTTCAATTTTTGCAATAAAGATTACATTTTGCACAAAGGTAACCCTGGGTGGTTTTCTAAAATTTAAGCAGGAATAATTATTTTTGAATATACAAGATGGGATCAAATATGGCATCGATTTTTAATTTTTTATTCTAAAGGAAATTGTTGTAGCCAATGAATTAGGTGGATCCCCTTTCCTTAAACTGTTTTGGTTCGTTTGTATTTCTGAGGAATATTAAATTTAACTAAATTCCTTGTTTGCAAATTTCTTAATTTTTTAATGTGAAAATAGAAATAAGTTCCATATGCTAGTAAATGCTGTAAAGTTGAAAATACGTTTCCTCCCGTTTTTCATGTGTATACGGCGACAAACGTATTAAGATACCTTTACAAATAGAATTATAATTATATTAAACTTTTATATGTGACAGGAGAAAAAATTGTCTACCTTTTTCATAATAAATAATTTTAAAAATTCAATTAATTTTTTTTCCTATTTAATTCCATTTTAACTTTTCCAACCCTTATATTCTTATTATTTTTTATTATATTATATTCTCAACGGGAAGATCTTAATATGAAATTACGTCATAAATAAGCAGAACATGGTTGTGTATATAATGCGGCTGAAAACGTTTCTCATGTACGATTCGAATACATCAAACAACCCTTAAATACTAAGAGCTAAACTTGCACTGAACGTAATTTGGAATGTAGGTACAGGTGTTTTTGCCCCCGAATGTGGTTTTAATCCCACAAAAGGATTTTGAATCAAAATTTTGTGTGAAGCGCTTGTACTCGCGCAACAAGATTTTCACTCGCAAATTCATTTCCATCAATAATATTATTTTTCAACTTTTGCGTGTTTTCATTCATTCATTATAAATTTGTGTATTGCAATTGACGTTATAGGGCAACATTTTATTTTATCCAAAACGTAATTGAAGGCGCGTGTGTTTTATTTATATGATTTTATGCTGTATATATATATAATATATGTTTGTGTTTACCTATGTTATATATATATACCTGAAATATTTTTATGTAATGCGGTTGAATTGACTTTCAATCAATTTAATTTAATCAATTGAGCTATTAATTTGATATTATTGCGGCTGAAAATTTATATCCAAAAAATATATATCCAGGGTGTGTCGCATATATACTTTTTATCTTTATGTGCTCTGTCAACTGCAAACCCAAACAACTCCTTTAAACGAAACTAACATTCATCTTCAGAGATAGCTACCTACATACCTACGTGTAATACACGCGACGGCGGCAGAGATGAAATTCCTAGAATATTTTTTTGTTTTAATCTTTTATTAAAAATTAAAATCTTTATTAAATTTTTAATTAGTTTAAAAAGTAAGCAAACTAAAAAAAAAGTAATTTTCTTACTAATTATATTTTTTGCGTTGTTGTTGTTGTTACTATGCTTTTAATATAATTTTATAAAAAAAAAAATTTGTCTTATGAAACATTCCATTAAATAAAACAATTTTTTTTTGTATATATTTTTATTATTAATTTTTTTACTTCAGTATTTTTGCTTCCCGCCCTTAGAAAATTCTATTATTTATTTATATTATGTGTCACATAAAATGATAAAGATGAAAATTAATTTTAATTATTTCGTTTTTTTTTTCGTCGCTTTTGTGTGATAATATTTTAACTGAGGTGAAAATTTGGGAAAATTATTTTTTTACTTTAGGGGAGCATAAACCCGAGAGTTTAATGTTTTATAAGGTAATACCGAGTTTAATTGAATTATTATATACACGAAAAGTAAAAAGCTTTAAAGTTCCTATGTATATTTGCACAATTCGCAAATTTTTTATTATTTTGTAATTTGATTTTTTTGTTTTGTTTACACATGTGTCATTTTCATAAATGGTTGTTATATATTACGATGACAAGGCTGATATGAACATCAAAAATTCTAATGATATGTATCTCCGGTTTCTCTGAACTAACCCTCTGCGTCCGTATACATATTGTAAAAAAGGATAAACACCCTTAATATTTATAAATTTTATTAAATTCATTTTTTTTTTGTGACTAACAATATGTAGTGTAAACAAGATTTTGTATTTGTTCATTGAGTGTGAAATTGTGCACTTCCTTGTACTGAATGTATGTAGTAAATTTTCACTTTTTGTTTGATATAAAAATGATGAATTTATATGAAAGTGTCCTGATCCGGATGCTACACAGTCATGATGATGGTGGTGATGATGAAGCTGATGTTTATTTTATGATGATTTACGCAGATAAAAAAATACATCTAAAAAAGGATATCATTTGTGGAAGGAAAATAAGGGTTGCAATATTTTGTGTGTTTAATAAGGTAATGGTTAAATTATTAAATTGAATATTATACAGAATTATCAAAGAGGGGTTTTTATATTTTGAAAGCGTGAAATTGTGTTATTTGAGGAAGAATTTTTTTTTTGAAATACGATATGATGACTAATTTTGATTAATTGCAGTTGCACCGTTCCCCAAAATCGCAGTCTGGTCAATAGTAAATATATTTCAGTGTGCACCTCACTATCTATAGACACTAACTGATTTAACACAATAAATGAATTATTATCCAGAAATCGACTAATTCATACAAATTCACCCTCATTTAACCTTTAACTCCGTCAATTAGTCCAAGTAAAATAAAACTGTGAATTATTTACATCTCTCCTATATAGCAACACCTACTCCATATGTTGCGTTTGTGATATACTGGAAAAGCAAGTGCACAGCATCATCATTATTTCAGCTATTTTCATCCCTTTTATTAATTTAATAAACATTTCGAATGAATTCATTCTATAGAATTATACATTTATAATGAAACCAGTAATCTTTCAATAATTTTCTTTTGTGTCGTGTGCATTACTGCACCGTTCTTATACAACATACAGAAGGAGGATTTTTATTTTCTAAACTGCGATAATAAAATAATGTGAAGATGACAAAAATTATTTAATGCACATAAATTTATTAAATTATCCAATTTTCTTGCATTGTAGTATTAGGGGTAATAAAGCGGAGATCGATTTTGTTGGTATATTGCGTATTGTTGTAATTCTAGTGCTACAAAGGAAAACAGACACCCCATTGATTTCATATGCTAGAAATTATTTATAAGCAAACGATATCTAGAAAGATGATCTACACAAGTATTTGGAATATTTTGAGAAGAGGAACGTTTATATAGGAAGTAGTATATCAGTATTAAAACAATCACAATAAAATAAAAGTTATCAGGACCCCAAATGAAATATATTGTTGCTATGACCAAATTTGTAAACTGGCTCAAACCAAGACCAGCTAATTTGCTGTGTATAGGAGTACAAATGGAACTCGGTGAACTTCAGATAAAGTGAATTCGAGATTAGATATGTAAAATATTAAATTTCCAAAAATGGAAAAAATTTCAATTTAAATACAACGGCAGCTATACATCAGTTGCCACAAGACGAACGGAGAATCGCTTTACTATAGAATTTCAAGTGAACATTAGAAAGAAGAACCATTAAAGAATATGAAGGAATACTTAAGAAAAATTAAATTTTCAGAAATGTTACAATAGAGATTTTCACCTCAAAAATATATGTATTCTACGAAATGGAATAAGCACCTGCAATTATTACAAAATTAGGTGTATTTTGGATGCTTTATTGCAGGCTCCAGTTGTCACGGTTGAATCAAATGAGTCAAGTCGGTTATTTGACCGACAATGTGAGGATAGATGAAGGCCGAGACAATTAATTCTGTGTATTTTGCAGAACAAAACGCATACAACATTAGAAAACAAGTTCGAATAAATATTTTTGAAGGCTGCACATGCAATGTTTTAGATGTATCTTACACGATTCTGAAAAGTTTTCCTAGTGCTTGTCAAGAACTTCATTGTCCAAATTGTAAACATTCAGGTTCCAGTAAGAGAGCCTCTCTTGTATTTGTAAACTTGTGCAAACTTAATGACCTTGGATTTTCCAATTTAAGCCAATCAAAGTCAACTTACGACGATATCTTTGATAGAACCAATATTTCGTTTTGGCGACATGTGTTACAAATTATCTTCGCTCGTCATATAGTTACTCTGCAGGAAGCGGGGGCATTATATAAGTTAGTGCTCCAGAAATGGTAAATGGCTCAAATATGACGATTTAATTGCTTGTGTAGCAACGGTCAGAAACTACGAAATACAGAATGTAACACTCCACATGATAATATACGCTAAATCAGCCTCAAAAACAGTGACCAAACAAAACTAGTGTTCAATTCAAAATAGAGCGTTCTAGAAATGTTATGATCATTTCTAGTTTATACGTTTTTGATAAGTTAGTAATATTTTGAAACGTTTCATTTACAAGAAAAACGATTATGACTAAAAGATTCTAAATAAATTTGTTTTCTTACATCGATCCAGATCAGTTTTCCAAAATTAAAACGGAAATGATGTTTTTTTGTCTAAAAACTGATTTTCAATAAAAATTGGGCCACTGTACAGCCCAGACGTGTTGATTGATCAAGATAGAACTTAATACTAATGTATCTTTAATGAAATATTGTACTTTTTAATAAATTGGGAGATTTTTTGATCAAAATTGATCCGCCAGAAGTGACAACGTGCATGTGAGATTTTTCGTTGTATGCAAATATTTTAAAAAGTATTTCATTTACGAGAAAAGCGAACCTGAGCTTAACCCTTATGTGAATGGTACCTGGGTACCTTTTGCACTTTTAAACGTTTAGCTTTGTATGTTCCAGTCATAATAAAAAGTTTTAGTTTTATGAAAACTTCTAGTTCAATTGATAGATTACGATCACACTTAAAAATGAGAATTTTTACAACTTGGACGAACGTGATAGCAAAAAGTAGTTTAGTTATACGAATTAGAGTAACAAAGGTACCCGGGTACCTTTATACATTTTACATTATATTTGAAAGAAATAGTATGCAAATATTTTATAGTTTTGTGTTATATGTCGTTGTATTTCATTGTTTGTATTTCTGTTTATTTAATTCATTTAATTTATGTTTATATTTTTATTTATTTCAAAAAAACCAAACAAACATTTTTTTATTACTATCGATCATTTTTTTCACTGATGTGACACGTTGGATTATTTACTTATTTTTAAAGAATGATTTTCGAAAACTGACATGTTGCAGCTAATGCAAAACTATTTTCAATTTATGCAGTTTTAGCTCTCTCTCTCTCTCTGGCATTATATCCCATCAAGGGATTTGGCCGCCTCAAATGAGGTTTCATAATCATATCTTCATTTCGGATAATGAGTGATTAATTCATTGATCCTAAACCAGCCGTGAAATTTTTTCCTTGTCACCACCGGGAATCGAACCCGGGGCCTCCGGTCGCTGGAGCAAGCATGCTAACCACTTTGCCACCGGGGCGGCAGTTTTAGCAAAATCCGTTATAAATTTCATAATTGCAAAAAAAAAAATTAGTTTCTAGAGAAATTGCATGTTACCCGGGTACCTTAGTCACTCAAATTAAGATATTTTTTTCTTCACTCACATGAGGGTTAAAGATATTAAATTTCTTTTCCAATATTATCGGGCCATAGTTTCTCAGCTTAAACGCAGCCCGTGCAAAGCCCAGACGAATTAACTGATCAGGATGAAACAGCAAAATTACTAAAATTCGAATTAATTGATAATACACAAGTGGTAAACTGATTCAATAAGTTATTTCTACCAGTAATCCCCGTGATATCGTAATGCAATTTTGCAGTCTGTTTGTCTAGTAATCTAGAAACCTGAAACCACTACCCATTTGGCGCAGAAATCTCCAAGATCGGTGCTGGAAAGTTCTAAAATTAATTATATGATAGAGAAATTAATATTTCTTACCAGAAGTCGTTTTAAAATACAATTTTATAATTTAACATTTTTTAATTATTATTTTTACACTGCCACTTAAGATTTTTTTTATCTATCTTAAATTATTTTCTCTGCTTATGATGAGTATAACCTATTGCTTACTGATTATAAGTACTTATTTTCATATCCTAATCAGAACTGCGCAGCTCCAGCAATTTCTGCCTTTGGAGTCTCCTCACTCAATTGGTGGTGTCCAACATACGACGGATATCTGTATTTTCATGTGGGGATAATTGCTGTACGTGGTTTTTTGCTTCCTTTTTTTATTTCATCGGTGATGTATTACGTCAAAAAGTCCCTATGAAGTTTGTCGTTCCTAATATACCATGGAGCATTCTCAATTCCGCGCAGGACTTTGTTAAGAAAGCATTATATCAACACCAAAGTTGGATAGCATAGGTCCATAATGGCTGTGGCATTTGCTTGTACAGAAGCAATTTGTTGTGTACTGGGACCTCAGAATTTGTGCCCATGAGCCAGCCAGTACATTTTCCTCTATTTGATGTTTAACTCATCTTTTTTCTTCATGTGTTCTTTCCTAATTAGCTTATCATCAATATTGTATCATAGATACTACCATCATTTTTGTGATAACCAAGTCACTGGCCCATGTAATTCAATTTTTGTTATCTTGTTTATCAAAATCAAAAGCACAGGATCAATCCGCTTTTTATTGAATCCAGATTGCATTAAAAATTTAAATGCAATCTGGATGCAATAAAAAGCAGAAGTTATACAAAATTTAAAAAAAAAAACAAGAGCGGCACTGCATCCAGCACATAAATTATTATTATTTAGACAAATATTTTAATTACCGTGTAAATGAATGAAAAATAAAAAAATTAAAATTATAAAATTAGCAAAACGCCACGAAAAACAAAACGGATTAATTTTGTTTTTCGTGGCGTTTTGCTAATTTTATAATTTTAATTTTTTTATTTTTTAAACTTGAATATTTAATATTGTTTTATGGAATTATTTTAACCAAAAGCAACATTCAATTTAAAACATTTTTAAAAACGGTAATGAAAAACACATTTAACAAATATTAAAATTTATACATTACGAAAACTACAATAATTTCGGAAATTCTTCCTTTATCAGTTCCTTTTTCTATACTATTGCTTCATCAGACTACTTTTTTATGGTATGATACCAAAGGGCCGATTTTTTTTTTTATTTAATTTAATTATTTTTTTATTTATTGTACATATACTTTTGTACATATTATCAGAAGGCTGACATAAGAGCGAATGCCTCAGGAGGCGCATGAAAAAAATTTCCTTCACAAAAATGTATCACTGACTGGATACGTTGGATTTCATGAATATTCAGAGATGAAAAATAGTAAAATACATAAATTCATTAGAAATTCATTTATGGTTTAAAAAATAATATTTCTAAAAACCAAAAAAATAGGTCCTTTGATCCATTCGGCCCTTTGATACATTCGGTCTAGGAGTTACTTTTTTTAAATAATTTTGAAATAATTTAAAGTTAAACTAACATAAAACAATAATAAATATTCAACTTTAAAAATTAAAAAATAAAAAAATTAAAATTTATTATTTTAAAATAAATTTTTACCGTATAAATGAATGAAATACATTTCTGATGAAGAACTGATGAAGGAAGAATTCCTGAAACTGGTATTATTATTTATAAAAAAATTTAGTATTTATTGAAAAGAAAGTTTTTTTTAATTACTGATTTTTAAAATTCTTTAAAATTGAATGTTATTTTTTAAATAATAATAAATAATTATAAAGTAAAAATAATTATAATTATAATAAATACACAAGTTTTTGAAAATTAAAAATACAATAGAATAATTAAATTATAAATTTTTATATTAATTTCTAAAATTACATTAAACTTTGTTTTTTTTTTATTAGCTACTTATTTTATTATTATTTTTATATGTATATTATTTATAAAGTGCTTCGCATCTCGCTACGTAATGTCTGATGGGAAACAACACTCGCAATACTGGTGACCCCGATGTGATGTGTTGTACAAATTTGGGGGATAAATTTGTGCACACACAAATTTTTTTTAACACCCACGTTCTCATTTCAAATTTTTATACCGCTCATGCAATATCAATGTTTAATTTATTATATGTATTGATTTTAATGTTAGTATTATATTTGCGTAAAAACGGGCGTCAGGGTCACCACTATAACATAAATATTTTTATTTATGATTATTAAATTTATTATTTATTTATTATGTTATATTATTAATTAATGTGTTTTTTTTTGTTGTTCATTTATATTGCTTCCATATGTGCTTTTCCTTTACCAAAATTTTTAATGGAATGAATAAATAAATAAATAAATAAATAAATAATTTAATTAATTAAATAATTTAAATTTTTCTTTATTATTTTCTGCGATATACAATGGCGGAATGACGTGACGTGCGGCATGATAGTGAGGAACACAAGAAGTTTGCGCATCTTCATTAAGCGGCTGGTTAAGACGAAATTAGTTTTCCGCTCCACCTTTTGATTATTTCCTCGTTTCCTTCCCATTCATCAACAAGCTGCTGTTAGTGCGCAGGAAACGAGGAAAGTATCACGACGAAGAATCAAAATGTGGAACGGCGGATTAGAACGATAATTTATTGATCGTTAATTTAATAAATTTATCGCCGTTATTCTTTGTTTTATATTCGTTGTGCTACTTTATGTTTTCGTTTTGGGATGCTCGTCGTATTGTTTCCGTCTTGCGTGTGCCGTATATATGTACATATGTTGATGCATTTACTCTGTTTGCACGTACAGGGTGGTGAATGATGAGTTCATGGGAAGTGCTCACTGTGTTAACTGTATTTTGAAGTTTGCTTGTTCCTTTCGATATATCTTTTCCACTGCTAGGACAGCTGTATCGTATGCAAAAGTAGTATTTGTATGTGCTACTGTAGTACATTGAATATTCGGTAAGTCTCTCGTTGTAATAATTGACCCACAGTGATTGGTCTTATGGGTTTTGTTTTTTCTCGTTCGTTAAATTGTCTATTGTTGCCAACAAAAAAAAAAAAAATATTTAATTTTTAGAAATTTTGTTTTGGACGGAAAAGAAGGAGAGCAGTAAGAAAAAAACTGGTGAGGCGTGCGGATGGTTGGTGAACAACCGAACTAAAGAAAAAAAAATTTAATCTAGTTGAAAAAAAAATAAAAAAATTTAAGGTTTAGTGATAAATACCAGCGTCGTATACATATCCACGAGGCGCGGTAGAAATTACTGTGAAAAATACCAGCAAAGCACACACATCCACGAGGCGCTGTAGAAATTGATACAACAAATATCAGCGTCGGAGACTTATCCACGAGGCGCGGTAGACATTAGTGTGAAAAATACCAGCATCGCACACACATCCACGAGGCGCGGTAGAATACCAGCGTCGTACACCAGCAGGCTCGATATATCGTTACCATACAGATATAAATCTAATTCACCTAATTTCCGAGGCGCGGTAGACATTACTGTGAAAAATATCAGCGTCGCATACATATCCACGAGGCGCGGTATACATTGTTGTAACAAATATCAGCGTCGCACACATATTTCCGAAGCGCGGTACAAGTGCTACCATATATACATATTCACGAGGCGCGGTATACATTGCTGTGACAAATATCAGTGTCGCACCTACGTCCACGAGGCGCGGTATATCGTTACCGCATATAGACATAACTACGTCATCTTATTTCCGAAGCGCGGTACAATCTCTACCATATATACACATCCACGAAGCGCGGTAGAACCGCTACTACGAGATTCATCACTTATACACATTCGTCAATTTTTTTTTTTTTGCATGCAGTTGTCGATAGACACGTAAAGTATTTAGCTTAGTTTTTTTCAGTATTTACCACAAAAAAGTTATAATGCAATTCCTAAATGCCTCCTTATAATAAGTTCATAATTTTATAAATTCCTTTAGAAACATAATGAAAATATAATCACCAATAACCAACGACACTGCGAGAGCTCTTGAGGTGGATCGGCTGGGGACCTGGGGTAAGTGAATTAATACTGCAATTTTTTTTTTTTATTATAAACGGGCAATTAGGATTTATATTTTTTTCCTTCACTTAAATAAAAAAAAATTATAGAAATGAAATTTTTATTTAAACTTTATCCTTATTGTTACATATAATCAATAAAATGTTTTATAGTTTAAAAGTGAATATGTTTAATTAAAGTGATTTGGATAAGATTTTGCAAGATGGTTAAGAGTGAACATTAAGTCAAGTCCAGGCAACTATGCTAGTGATGATAGTGTCCGCGGGAACCTCCCACGCCGATGAAGAACCCGGAAAAGTCCTGGACGTACGCGGGCGAGTCACTACATCGTATAAAGAATAAACGGAATATTCCCAAGTATACATGCTGAAATTATTTTTAGTTCAGAGTAGAGTACTCCTTTTCAAGTTTGAATCTAAAGTATTGATCTGCTATGTAGGATTTAAGAGTTTGGTAAAATTGCTTATGCATAGATATATAGAGCATATTTTCTTATTCTCAAGTGCATCCTCAATTACATTTGTTATTTGGTGCAAATGTTCAACTGTAGAGTGAAACTAAACGGCTCTCTTCTACTATCGGTTTGAGTGGCTTGAGCAACAACTTTTCAAATATTTTTGATATGACCGGAAGTAGTGATACCGGTCTGTATGACTTTTTATCGTTTGCTACCAGTATGCAAACTTACAATTACAGTCACGGTCAAAAGTATTTGGAATTTTTATATTTCAAGTAAAATGTTTCCAAATTGTAGAGCATTTATTAAAATTAAAATTTTGCTTCTACATTTTGTTCTTCGTTTCCTTTCTTAGTAGTTTTTATAAATTCGTAAACAAAAAATGAAATAGCGATTCGAAAAAAACGCATCTAAGTAGTAGTACATTATTTCAGCGGGACATAAGTAATTGGAATTTAATTTATTCACGTCGCAACATAATTGTTTTCTAGAGGTTAGTTCTTTGTTTTAATTGGGATATTGTTTTAGTCTTGTTTAACTGCCCTGATGGGAACCAGCTAATAAATCACTTATCAAAATGCCTAAAAACAGTGAACTTTCGGTAGAGCTATGCCAACAAATAATTTCTAAGTTTGAATTCGGAATAACAGCGCAAGAACTAAGTAAACAGTTAAAATTTCAGAAGAGTACTATTTATTACAACATAAACATAAAATTTTATTTAAATTTTAATTTGGTAATTTTTTAAATAATTTTTTTATTTAATTTTTTAAATTTTAATTTTTAATTTTTTAACATTAAATATAAAAAAATAAAACTGTTTTAAATGAAGAGAGATGTAGGTGGAAATGGCTAACAAATGAAGCAGTTGATCGCTGTTTAGTTAGAGAGTTTGTTAAATGTTCAAGACATTAGTTTCCGATGTTTCAAAAATATTATAGGAAGGCAAATCATGTGGTAAGATCAATTCCACTTTGTTTGGTTTGAAGCATCATAAAAATATCTGCCCTAAAAATGTACGAATTTTGTTAGTTCGATCATTAGTAATTCCCCACCTCATTAGTAATTCCCCAGTGCCATGTTGGAAGTTACTTTGAATAATACCGTTAGATAATAATACCGTTAATGGACTGAGAAAATTTGACCGCATATCAGCTAAGTTTAAAGAATTTTTTGATTGGACTATGATTCAATTCTTTTACTTTACAGCGTTACTATTATTATATAAATTCATTAATAATCGTCTTCCTTCATATTTATATGAGATAATAAAATTTGGGTCTAATTGAAATGGTAAATTAATACTGTCTGTTAACTGTTCAAATACTTACAAGAAATCGTCTCTGTTTACCTCTTTCACAATTTGGAATGAGTTTCCGATTGAGATTAGACTTTTCGATTTACTAAATTTAAAAGATTATTGTTTGATTTTATTAAAATTACATTTTAATTTCTGTTGTAGTAAACTTTTTATTACTAATTTGTATGGATTTATTCTGACTGAATAAATAAATAAATAAAAAAAAAATCAGCAGACGAACTAACCCCAAAAGTTAGTGTTCGACGGTACATAACCAGAAACTTGATTAATATCACTGACATCAACAAAAAAATCCGAATGAACTTTGCTTTGCAATTTGTGAAATTGTGAACAAATCCTTTGATTATTGGAGAAATCCAGAATGTTCGTTTACGGCCCAACAAGATTATCATCTCCTTATCATCAGCCGTTCGTGTATTCTCGATAAAAGAACATAAAAATCACCAATTGTTCATCATGAGAACAGACGTAATGGTAGGAAGCTTATATTTTGGGGTTAAATGGGATATGTTCCTTTTGTCTGAAAATGTTGATAAAAATGTATACATTTTAAATCACCATGCGATATACCACGAATTTTTGAAAGATTCTGGCTTCATTGTTTTAGACTGGCCTCCACAAATTCTAGATTTCAAGTAATTGAAAATTTTTTGCAGAAATCAAGTGAAAAGTGGCACGCATAACCGAAAAATCGAAACAATTGGCCGAAAATGAAATCCGCAATGTTTGGGTCAATTTAACTTTCGAATATCTTACAAAAATTATAGATTGAATACCAAATCATCTTCAGACTGTAATAGACGCAAAGGGAGACGTCACTCGATATAAAAAATTTAAAAGAATCCAAATGAAAAAAAAAACAAAATTCCAAATACACTTGAAATAATGTAAGAATAAAAAAAAGAAACAATGAAGTTTTTCCTAGCATTTTGTTTTTGTTGTCACAATTGTTTATTTATGATTTTTATAAACATTAATTTCAAACTAATATTTTATAATTAAAATTTAATACTCAATTCCCTTAGACGTATCACTTCATGCGACGTGACCTATGGATCTTCCTGGTTACTAGATTTTAAAATCAAAATTTACTAAATAATTTTGTGCCAAACTCTCAATGAAAATTTTTTATATCTTAGTTGGCTGCATTAGATTGATTTTTTTTTATTTATTTGTCACGTCAAAATCGTCAAGTGATAGAAATTGTCATTTCAAGTGATAGCGGTCGATAGGAAATATTTATAAAGCAGCATACTAAGATTTAAAGAATAGCCAGAACGACTTTATTGAACAATTATTTTGTAAGTTTTGATTTAATGATCTAGTAACCAAAAAGATGAGCAGTCGGAATTAAATTACTGGCACACTAAATTATGTATGGTAAATAAATGTAATTCTGGGCTTAATTTTAGACATTACTACTCTATATATCAGTAACAAAATGCAAATATTTACTTAATAAAATTAGGTAAATTGTTTAATCTTTTTTTATAAACTATTCTTTCATCTTGTTTTCTCTAGGTGCTACATCATCTTAAGAAAAAACAACAATTTTGGAAAAAAATATTCAAGAAAATTTGAAATTAAAACTAAATATGTATTTTCCATCTGAAGTATTATTCTAATATAACAAATATTGTGTATCCTATGTCCACTAAATCCCAAACAAATACGGAGTATACATAATATAGAGAACACAAAACAAAAAATACTGGAGGACTCCTAAAGAACAACAAAGAAACGAAAGAATTATTTCTTCAAGTACAATACACAACATATAACAATTTTCCAAAATAAAAAAAAATATAAAAAAATAAGAAAAGAAAATTATATTTTAAGATAACGTTTGAAGATTGTATTTTACTTATATATAAAGTAATAAACTCCTTTTATTTTTTTTTTTTTTTTGCTTCTACATACATAAGAAGTATAGTTGTTTACTTAGTAAAGTGGAAATACTTGAAACTAAACTTTTGGATAAAATAAAATAAGATGACCAGAAGAGAAAAAAATAAACGAACGAAAGAAAAAAAAAGTTTATGGATTTTATTTATTGCAACAAAAAAAAAAATTCAAAATGAAAGTTTACTTTTTTTACGGTACAGTCTTATCTTTTATATATACATACATAAACTTAAATAAAACTTTTATATAAAATAATATATTTCCAAAATGGATGTAAACTTTTGATTTGGAGAAATGTTTATAAGATTGATATATAGTGATCCTCTCCCGATATTAGATATTCCAGTCATATCTTTACATTAATATGTATGCCACCCTGTATATTCACGTGCCCCCCACATATATTCCAAAATAATCAATCATAAAATGGTTGCCTCGGCATAAATAATTCACGTATTGTGATACGAGCATATACGGACACACATTTCTTGTTTTTATTACTTCAGTATTTCTGTCAGAAGGATATACTCGACTCGAGTCTATTATTATTTATCATTTTTTCAATTTTTTTTTTCCTTTCAATTTAATAAATTTTTCTTTATATATTTTCATTTTGTTCGTTCCTTTTTTATTTTATTTTTTTTTTTAATATTTTGACCAATGAAATACAATTTACGTGACAAGCTTTTCAAATATTTCCAATATCCCTAAATATACGTACATATATCGATATACGAGTGAACGTAATATGTATGTAGTATATTGATAAAATGATAATCCAATTCTAGCTCCAGAAGAAAGGAATGTTATACGACTCTATACACAGAATGCTGAGCTGCAAAATGGAAAATATTAGTGTCCTTTTGAGTATATGTGATTTTGACAGTTGTTTATTGTCCTACGTCCTAAATTTTTTATTTTTTATTTTTTTGCAAAGTTATCGCCATAATAAAAAATGAAAAGTGGACGGAGACAATTTATGTGGATAGATTGAAGATGGGCCCATCAATTTATATTTTCAATTTCCTTTTTAAAATAGTACGGCATAGTACATATTTGGAAGTGGAGATGGATGTAGAACTTTAGGCATTTAATTTTTTTTTTTAAAAAACGTAATCCTCTCGTTCTAGGGTGGCACAAAAATATTATTATCGAACTACATGTACAATTGTACACCTATATACATAACGTGAGGCATTCTCATCTCGATCCAATATTTTTTATTGAATTTCGGGAAAAAGAAATATTTCTGTATTTATATTGACCATGCGATTCGAATCCGTCGATATAAAATATATTTATATGCATACATATGTATGTACCAAGGTATGGACGGATGAAACAAATCGACAAATATCTAATATATACAATACCTTTTTCGTACATTCACCACCCATGCCAACCCAACCCAATATACGTCAATATTGAAAATATATGTATATACAATACACTCGTACAGAAAAAATACAGAACAATCGCTGGAAATATATCAACATATATGTTGTCGGTCCCCATGTACACATAACGAACACCTTTCTCACACCCCATAAAACAATTTTTTTTTGCTCATTTCGTCCCCAATTTTTTTTTTCTGTGTGGATACGTAAAACGTAAGTATTGAAAATGTTTTGGACGACGAAATGGACAGATATTCTGAAATAAATATGAGATTTTTATTTAATAATATTCGGGTATAGAGAATTTTCGCTTTTTGGAAAATTAAATTAATTTGATGGAGTTTTTATTTATGGTATAAACATGATATAATGGATATAATTAAATTTGTATCGTGTATATATTATGTCTGAAACAATATTAGATTTAAATTTATTTTGGTTGAATACACTTAACGCAGGGTTTGGTATTTTTATGTTATATGGTTTTGATTACAATTATTATCAAATATAGTTTTTTGCTTAGCCTCAATTGTAAATTTTTGTTACAAAAACAGGTGCTTACATAAACACCAACTATTTTTAAAAGAAAATCAAAAATTACTCAAACGTGAACTATGGCACTTATTGAACTGGATTAGTTCAAATTGTTATAAAACCGATATATTCTAAAGATGTAGAGTTCAAAAATATATATTACGTGGCGATGTTTGGTCTTGGAATAACCTTGAAAGGACCTGCAAAATTGCGCGGATTTTTAAGATTGCAACTCTAATAGATTACCCTAAAAATGCTAGATTTTAAAATTCCGAAAATCAAACTTCTAAAAATCAATTTTCCGTTCGAATTTTAAGGCATTGATATTAAGATAATAAAGGAAACCTTGGTTAGTCAAAAAAATAATTTTTTTAACCTTGCTTTGCAATTGAACTTCATAACAAATTATGAGCAAACTTTAGTATGTAGAATTGGATTGGTATTCCATTCAAAAATTTTGACTTGGCAATTTGGCCATGCTGATTTGACTCGTCTATTTCTTCGCACTACAAAATTATTTCAACATGAATTTTGAGCAAAGTTCAAAGTTTCACACTCAGCTCTATCCCAATTTAAATTTTTTAGGAAAAGTTTGCGAGTTTTTCAATAAAAGAAAAAATAATTAAGCTCGAAGGTAGAAAAACAGATTTGGTAATAATTAAATATGCATTCCAAATCTCGAATATTCTATGAATATCCATGTTAATATGTCACAATTTGTTAATACGTCATATAAATTTCCGTTTTCCGAATTTGTTTTAAATGAACAGGTTAAGATGAGGCACCAAGTAAGGAATTTTTTTTTTAATTTTTAGTGCAACTATTTTCCGCTGTGAGGTGGATTCATGTCATAATCTCTATATGTTTTACTCCAGAGTATCTTAATCTGTGGATTTTTTATATTGGGTTTTAAAACTGAATGGTTTTCAATTCAGGCTAATTGATACATAAAAACCTTTTAGATTGGTTCATAGATAATATATTGCATAATAGCCTAATGGTGTCTGTAAGTAACGCTCTTTAAGTATTAAGTTTGATTCCGAATAGTCAATCCGCGTGGACTGTATATAGATGCCAAATTTTGGTGAAATAAATTCTTTTGCCAAAACTCGTCATAGCAAAATTTAATCAAACGATTCCCGATATTCATCTCTTTTAAATTCTATCGCTATTTGTATTCTATACTGAAAGGTAGATAATTTCATCTGGTTACGTATAGTAAACCGACGACACAAAATCTTCATTTAATGAAACCAATGAGACAAAATGTTCATTAATGAAACCACCGAAAACTTTTGTCACCACTAAAACAAAAGACTATCACAATATATAAATTTTATTTTAAATTATTTATGCGCACATATTTTATTGATGGTGCGAGTACGTTAATGATTTTAGAGAGACTACTTTAATGTTACAAAACAAAAGTATATAATGTGTTCTATAATTCCGAACATTCACAAATACATAAGTAGATAAATATAATATATAATATTTAATTAACAGTGAACCGAAAGCAACAACGGTATTATAATTGAATATAAATGAATTATAGGCAGGATCAAATTGGGTGAGCACGAACATACTGCCCCCGTTGACAGTACTCCATATTGTCAACCTGTCTTGTCATCTTCTTCTACTGGTAACGGTGCTAGTTTTACGATGGCTCGTTTAATAATACCGGTTGGTGTTTTTACAGATGCTACACGTACTAATCCGTCCGGTCCGGGATGAACCTCGATAATGCGTCCCAGGATCCAGTTTTGAGGTGGCATCCCCTCATCAGCTATCAAACCTAACGTGTTGACAGTGACATTGTTCGACAATGTCTTCCATTTTCCGCGCTGCTGTAATTCTGATATGTATTCTTTCTGCCAACGTTGCCAAAAGTGTTGATAGAGCTGGCGAAGTTTCTGATAACGATCAAGTCTGTTGACGTTTAGATGGGTGAGGTCAGGCTCGACGATTGCTGAGAGCGGGGAACCGATCAAAAAATGGCCCGGTGTGAGGGCTCCGAAATCAGATGGATCCGATGACAGCGGTGTCAGCGGCCGTGAATTTAACGACGCCTCAATCTTTGCGGTGATAGTGGTCAGCTCCTCGTATGTCAACGTTGCTGCTGATAACACTCGATACAAGTGATGCTTCGTGGATTTAACAGCCGCTTCCCACAGACCACCAAAATGCGGTGATCTTGGAGGGATGTGAACAAATTGAATGTGTGCGTCAGCGCAGGTTCGGACTATTTGATCATCCATGTTTTGATTTAAAAATAATGTGCGTAGCTCTTTCAGCTCTCTACTACCTCCAACAAAATTGGTTCCATTATCGCAGTAAAGGTATCGACAAAATCCTCTGTGACTAACAAAACGATCGAGAGCATTGAGAAAAGCTTTGCTCGATAGATCACTGACGACTTCGATGTGAACGGCTTTCGTCGCAAAGCATACGAACACTGCGATATATGCTTTATCCGATCGCTGGCCTCGGCCTTTATAACGAACCCAGACTGGTCCACAAAAATCAACACCTGCATGCAAAAACGGTCTCACAGGTTCTACTCGATGTCTTGGCAAGCTTCCCATTATTTGATTGTATAACTTGGGTCGAGCTCTAAAGCATGAATTGCATTTGTATACCACTTTCTTGACTACATCACGGCCGCGAATAATCCAAAATTGTTGCCTCAGGTTAGCGAGCAATGCTTGAGGGCCAGCATGACAATTCTTCATGTGATAATGCCTACATAAAGAAAAAATAAATACATGAGAATTCGGCAAAATTATCGGGTGTTTAGATTCGAATGATAAATCCGAATTCTGCAATCGGCCTCCCACTCGAATGATCTCATCGTCGTCGAGAAACGGATTTAAATTTTTGATCGAACTATTCGAATGAATGTGTTTATTGGAAAACAGCAGCGAAAATTCTTGTTGAAAACTTTGGCGTTGTATGATTTTGACGATAAACTTCAGCGATTGATCTAGTTCGGCGACAGTCAAACAACCATATGTTTTTGGTTTGCGTATGGATCTGGACCGGCTATTATTTACAAATCGAGCCACAAACCCAAATACTCGGCGAGTGGTGCAAAAGTTGTTGACATATTTGACCTTTTGAACACAATCGACCTCATTGGGCACTGCGATAATGACGACATCACTATTCTTTCTTTTTTCCGCAACCAAATTCGAATCAAATGACTTGTTAAATTTCGGCCAACTGGATGACGAGCGTGATAAAAATTCTGGTCCGGAAAACCATAGTTTATTGTTAAGCAGTTTTTCTGGCAATACCCCGCGCGAAACGAGATCAGCAGGGTTGTGCTTTGAACTGACGTGATTCCAGACCGAAGACGATGTCAGATCTTGAATGATGGCGACACGATTTGCGACGAAAGTAGTCCACGTTGATGGATGTGCTGCTAACCAATTGAGCACGATTTCGGAATCGGTCCAACAATACGATGCTATTTTGTTGATTTTAATGCTGGACTTAATACGATCCATCAAATTTGCTAAAAGAACTGCGGAGCAGAGTTCTAATCGCGGCAACGAGATGGTTTTGACTGGAGCAACACGAGACTTGGCGCACAATAGTCTGATTGAAACTTCTGTTTGTACGATTGAACGAATGTAGATACAACATCCATATGCTGTGATTGATGCGTCTGAAAATCCATGAATCTCAATTGCGTCATGATTTGGCGACAAAACGAAGCGAGGAACTTTGACGTTGTTGATCAAAGGTAACTGATTTCGAAATTTAACCCATTGTGTGGTGTATTGTTCAGGTAAAGTCGTATCCCACTCAAGTTTCAATCTCCACAGGTGTTGCATCAATATTTTCGCCAAGACGATAATCGGATTGATTAATCCCAGTGGATCAAACAAACTGGCGATGTCGGACAAAACTTGGCGTTTGGTTATGTTTACTTCGGTAGGTTTCTGCGTGTATACAAACTGGAATTCATCTACGTCAGGTTTCCACGAAACACCCAGAGTTTTAATGCTTTTGTCTTCGTCGATATTTTTGAATGTCTCGCGGTGCGCGTCCGGAACATCTCTCAGCAATCGTTCGTCATTTGATGCCCATTTACGTAATTCAAAACAGCCACACTTTAAAATTTCAGACACCTCTTTCTTTAGTTTCAAAGCTTCTTCGAAAGTATCACCTCCACTAAGCATATCATCGACGTAGAAGTCGTTTAGAATTGCGGTCGATCCGACAGAGTTGCTTAACGTCTTCTCGTGACCCAATTGATGCAGGCAACGAATTGCAAGGAACGGTGCGGCGGCTGTACCGTATGTAACGGTCTTAAGACGAAAGATTTGAAGTTTTTCGTTTGGGTTATCTCGCCACAAGATGCATTGCACGTATGAATCGGCTTCATTGACCTGTATTTGACGGTACATTTTGGTGACGTCGGCCGTGATTGCAAATCGTTTGAACCGAAACCGAAATAATATCGAAAACAAATCATTCTGTATTGTCGGTCCGACCTTTTGAATTTCATTCAACGACTTTCCAAAAGACGTCTTGCAAGACGCGTCGAACACAACCCGTAGTTTCGTGGTCGAACTTTGCGGCTTAATAACGCAGTGGTGGGGCATAAAGTATTTACAACTTGATAGCTTCGCTGCTGGAACGGCTTCCATGTGGTTTAACGAAATGTACTCATGAATGAAACTTTTGTACTGGCATTTGAGATCTGGATATTTCGACAATTTGCATTCGAGATTCAAAAAACGATTTTTAGCGGTACAATACGAATCGCCTAGTAATGAAATATCTTCCTTGAATGGGACCTTGACAACGAATCTTCCGGATCCCAGCCGTTTGTGATTTTGAACGAAATGAGCTTCACATTCAGCCTCTTCCATGGTAAATTTTGATTTATTCTCACCATAACTTTCAACAGTCCAAAACCGTTCAAGCAGTTCATGTAACGACGCGGTATCTTCATCGTGTTTAAGCTCAGCAACTGCAGTGCAAAAGTTATATTTATTTTTAATGTTACCAGTCTTACCAGATACGATCCACCCGAATTTGGTCTCTCTCAACAACGGTAGATTCTCAGCCAACTTTATTTGGCCGGTTTCAAGTAACTCATAGAAAATTTCGGCACCGATAAGCATATCGATACGATGTGGCTGGTTGAATAACGGATCTGCCAGTACTATGTCGGATGGAATATTCCAGCCTTCAATTTCGATACTTCTGTTGGGTTGATTTGATGTGATGCTAGGCAGAATTAACATATCCAAAATATACGAATGATCACCCAAACGCGATTTAATAAGAACATTCACTTGATGTTTAACTTGTGTACTGATATCGTTTATTCCGCTGATCGAAATATTTACTTTCCGTCTCGCTGCACGCAACAGGCCAGCCAAACACTCGGTGATAAAATTTAGTTGAGATGCCGAATCCAATAACACACGACATTTAACGAATTGCCCAGCATAATCTCGAACCAGAACGACAGCCGTAGCTAACATAATAGAACCTTCTCTGTTTTCAGCTTGAACTTCTTTATTATAAGAATGTAGTACGGTCGAACTTGAACCAGCTGCCTCTTGATTGCGTTCGAGTGAGTTGGTTTTAGGGACAGCTTCTGGTTTCGGTGACAACGGTAACGATGGAGTAGACGTTGGCAATGGATGAAGGTTTCTTCCGATATGCAACAAATAATGATGTCGCTGATGACATATGCGACACCTAACCCCACGACAATTGCGAACTCGGTGATTCTTACTGAAACAATTAATGCATAATTGATGTTGTTTCACAGCGCTAAAACGAGATAGAGGTGATAATTCAATAAAATTAGAACATTTATCAATCAAATGACCAGATTGATCACAAAAAACACAGTGCAAATTATCTTGATTATTGACGGTTGTGGTTAACGAAGCACTTCGAAAATTCGACGAATTAGACGACCTTTGACTTGATTGCGGACGGCTGTATGGTATCGAATTCGATTGCGATCGATTGGCATTTGAATTTTCTAACATCAAACATCTTTTGACTAGATATGATTCCAATTCCTTCCATGTCGGTACAGAAGTTGTGGGTGCGTCTTCCTCCCATTTGATTTGAGTAGCATTCTCCAGTTTTCCAAATACGATATGCAGCAATAATGCGTTCGCTAGCTGTTCATGATTACCCAATGCTAGTAAGGCGCGAAGATTAGCGTTGACTGTATCGATAAGCCTTTGCAGAGATCACACTGATTTGCCAGTGGCTGAAATTTCACTTATTTCACGAATGTGAGCTTGATAAATGAGCCGTTCGTTGTCGTAACGTTGTTTCAATAACGTTAACGCCTCAACATAATTTGCGTCGGTCAACTCCAATGACGCCAACATACTCTCAGCGTTTCCACCTTTCAGACATTTGCGAAGATAGTTGAATTTCTCTAGTGGCTTCAGATTATCATCTGCATCAATATACGTGTTGAATCCATTTATAAAATCGGTCCAATGTTTGTACTCTCCTGAGAAATGAGGTAATTCAATTTTTGGCAACTTCACTAGATTGGAACGATTTCCCGTACGATTAAGTCCCAACACATCTGCACTACTTTGATTTAAATTGACCGATGGACGCCTGAGTTCAGTGATTTTTGATAATAATTTCGATTTAGCGTAACAATAGGTTTCTTCAAAGGATTCCCGTTTATCGCTTTCCAGCTCTAATACATCTAACTTTTCAATCTCCGATTGAACTTCCTCAAACTTCGCGAAATGATTTTCAAGCAAGCCTAACCGCGTGGCTGCTTCAGTTTCAGTCGGAGAATTTTTGTCGATATAGGTTTTAATTCGAGTTTGAGCCTTTTGTATAGTTGTGCGTCGTGCCTTTAGCTCAGCCAACACAATCTTCGTTTTTTCTTCTTCAGTCATGTTATATATTTTAAACCAACACTCTTTTAACAATTTATTTTTTAATTTGAACTACCACCAAATATTATTAACGAAATTTATTATCACTTTATAAGTATCTTAGCAGTTCACAATTCTATCAACACGAGTTTTACCAAATGCACAAAACATACGATAACAGTAATAAAAAATCATACGATACCACCGGAACAAATCGTACGATACCAGCGACCTTGTCCCACGTTGCGATACAGGTTTGTTTGATGGCGTGATGCAAAACGCCAAACGAGACGATAACGTGATGAAATTGATCGATAAAAAATACTCCAACGAAAATGATCAATTGCACCGAAACGAATGCGACGATATCTCCGGTTTGGATCCGGCTCGAAGGACCAAATGGTTACGTATAGTAAACCGACGACACAAAATCTTCATTTAATGAAACCAACGAGACAAAATGTTCATTAATGAAACCACCGAAAACTTTTGTCACCACTAAAACAAAAGACTATCACAATATATCAATTTTATTTTAAATTATTTATGCGCACATATTTTATTGATGGTGCGAGTACGTTAATGATTTTAGAGAGACTACTTTAATGTTACAAAACAAAAGTATATAATGTGTTCTATAATTCCGAACATTCACAAATACATAAGTAGATAAATATAATATTTAATATTTAATTATCAGTGAACCGAAAGCAACAACGGTATTATAATTGAATACATTAAAATTAGGTAAACGTAATGAATTATAGGCAGGATCAAATTGGGTGAGCACGAACATCATCATTCAAATGCATAAAAAAAAGTCTAGTTGGCTTTGGAAATGTTCCTTTTTATGTTTCAAAAAAATCATTTTTATTGTTATACACGTCAATAAATCCAGTTCATTTGTGTTGTCAATAATAATTTAGTGTTGTCAATTGTTTTTTTTAAATGGGGAAAATAAAAGCTTAAACGAAGTTGAAAAGAGAAAAATTGATGCTTACCACGATCAAAGGCATTCGAAGTCATACTGTTGTGCTGAGTTATTTAAGAAATCCCGAAACCTATGGGAAAATATGAAAGGCTTTTCTGTTTCGAACTTAAAACCTCACACAACTACAGTATACCACCTGCACATTGCAAGCTCCATGCCAACCTGTACATTGACATGGACGGTGGGTCGGCGCTGAATTCTTCTCTCCATCAGAGGGTCTTAGTTGTGTTTATTAACATCACCGATTGTTTCGATGATGAAAATTCGATTTGCATCTAGCCTCTGACGGGATTCGAAACCAGTACCTCCCGGTCCAAGTGCCGAAGCTTTAACCACTGCATCACTTGTCCGGTGTAGAGGAGGTAGTTCTCAATCGATATCGCACCAGGGAAGGAGGGGTGATGGTGTGGGGAGCTATTTCATACTTTGGTGGGATTGAGTTAGCTTTTCAAATACAAAAAAATGACGCCGAATTCCTATTTGTTGTTGCTGAATCCAAAAACATTTCCAAAATTCCAATTCCAAAATTCAGCAAGATAACGCCCCTATCCATATGGCAAGGATTTAAAACCTTTGATTTCCAAGAGGAACGATGATTTACTTAGATCAGGGCCCATTTTTCCAGATTTAAATATTAAGAAAAACGTTTGGGGATAGCTTTCTTGCAAAATGTATGAAGTGAATAAGCAGTATAATCATAATGAGTCGTCGACATTTCCTTGAATTATTTGAAGTCGCTATAAACGATTCAATGGGTTTCAAAAAAATGGTCTTCGTTTATATGTTTGTGCGTGTGCGATTTCCTTGTTTTCAGAGAAGGTGAAAAAAATCCAAAATGAAGTGTGATGAGAGTCTTACTCACTAAAACCACCTTCTAAACCCTAGTACATTATTACGACCACTAGGTATTATTTCGGAGGAAAGGACTTTCCCTCCTCTCTGATATTCTTATATTGTTAACTGGTGCGATTGGTGTTTTTAGTGTTCCACCGTGACTATTCTTGTACAACTTTATTCGTTCCCTCAATGATGAATAGGAGGTATTGTTCGAAACATATTTCTTTGTACAAGAACGATAATTGTTAGTGCCTAATTTTCGCGCCCTTGTGCTTAGCGATGGCGGCAATGGGGGTATTATTAACAAAGCCAACTACATCCTCGGGAACTTGGAGTGTGAGAACATCGCTAGACATATTATTTGCACATTCCTGCCATTAAGGGCGCTAAGCCGAGATTTATGGTGGGTTTCACCTTATATTTTGTTACGATTACATGATCGTAACAAGCGCTGTTTGTATTTTATTTTCCTCGGGTTTGTGCCTCCACTTTCTATGTTTGCTCAATGTTGGTTGTTGTCCCCACTTTCGTAGATGTTTGTTTTGTACGTACCTTATTGTTAGGTGGCGCGAGGGTGAGAAAGATGATGGGAGAGAGAACAATGCGAATCGAGTGTGTGTGTAAAGCAAAACATTCCATAAGAATGTTTTTCTTATATGCCTCTCGTTTACATCAATGCGAATTGGAATGTTTCTGGAATGTTTTGCGCGTCGTTTGTGCGGTGGCGGTGGGAGAATTTTTTTGGCTGAAATTCATTCGAGTGGTGATTTTTATAAAGTCAAGTTTGTTTTTATATAAAATTCGATTCTGGAAAGTAATAAAATAAAAGATATTACTGAGTAATAAAATAAAAGATATTTTTGTGTAAATTTACCGGATAAACTCCTGTAGTTTATTATTATTAAAACTAAAACAAAAAAAATAAATAAAAATATCAAAATATTATTTGTGATTTTGAAATCCATTTTTGTTTTTATGTAAATGGAAATAAGTGTGGTGGGACATTCATTTTTTTTTGATTTCGAGTTTTGCTTCTGATAAAACAGTTTCGTTTTTGGTTTTTGATGGACAGTCAAGTCTAGTCAAATCCACTTTTGTTGACTCGTTTAAAAGCAAAGTTTAAAAAAAGAATTTTTTTTTTTTGAGTTTTATGTGAACTTGGAGTGAAGTGACGCTTAAGCATAGAATTGATTTTCCGGTGGTTTTGAAGTAAAGTACAAAAAAAAGTTGTGTATAACTTTTAAAATTCGATTGATTTTTCTTGTGCAAAAGAGATACAGTGCATTACGTTTTCCAATTGGTATAAACTGTCGGGAGTGAAATTAAAGATTTAATTTTGGAAATCTTTAGCGTATATAATTGGCATAATTGCTACGAAGATGTAAAAGGCACACATTATATAGAAGGGGCAGGCGTGCATCATTCACTAATTTATTGCTACGGTTACCAGGCCGCCATTGAGTAATTTATTTCTACGGTTACCAGAACAGCATTACTTTCTACGGTTACCAGGCCGCCATTGATGAAGTTATTTATACAGTAACTAAAACAGCATGGACTAAATTATTTCTACGGTTACCAGGCCGCCATTGAGTAATTTATTTCTACGGTTACCAGAACAGCATTACTTTCTACGGTTACCAGAACGCCCGACCGCACAAGGTCGCAACGAACAGGTGGCCAACCGGCCAGTTGTACATTTTCCGTTAGTAATTGGTATCGGGGAAAGGCCCCGCAACGGCCGACCGCTCAAGGTCGCACTACAACGGTGGGGTAATGGCACCAAAGCCGCAACGGTCCGGGTGTGGTCCACCTGTGGCATGACGGCCGAGCAAGGCCGCAACATTTTTTCGTCATTAACATAATTAAGGTACCATTTTGTTTTTTATTTTTACTTTTTTTTTTGATTTTATTCTTTTTATATTTGTGTTTTTTATTATATTAAAATTTCAAATTTTATTGTAATCGAGCGTCGCACAGCGATCGCGTGTCGCGCGCTCGATGCGCATTCGCTTCTCTTTCTCGTTCCCTCCCTTTATCTTTGTTTTTCTCGTGGGAAGTTGGGTTTTTTATTTTTTTTTTTGGTGTTTGATTAAATAAATAAAATGAATTATTAAAATTTTTCGGTTTTGGTGTGATGAGGGGGAGTTCCCATCCTGTGTCGGTGTAGTGTTGGCGGTCCCTTGGTGCCCGCATCCAATTTCGTAACCAGGGACTAGCTCTGTTTGAATCCGAATGGATGCGCGCACCAAGGCACCTCTACCGTTATTATTATTTTTATTATTTGTATTGATTATTCGTGTCGTTTATCAGGTTCCGGCCGACGAGTTTCGGCGGAACTCGGTTTTATTATTATTTGCGGTTTTTTTTTCCTTTTTATAAATTTCTGTATCATCACGGTGTAAGCCAGGTGCCCTGCATGCCTCAAACCCCACGACCTTAGCACTTCTCCGCTGAGAACGTAGCCGGCAAAAATCACCGTGGAGGCCTCTGCAGGGGCTTAAGCGAAATCTGCAGGTTGGCAGTAGCCAGCCTGTAACAATTTTGAAAAATATATAGAATTTGGGAAAAAACTATTGAAAACCAAAAAAAAAATGAAACCTAATGTAACTTTACCGGAAATGACGAGTAGTTTGATAAAAACAAACAAACTTGTGTGCCACAAAATATTCACCACGCCATAAAAGAAAGTAAAAATTAAGTGAAAAGTAAATTTTCCAACTGACCTTCATAAATTTATTTTTTTTTTAATTTTAGCTAAATAATCTCAACTCTAACTGACTGGATATAAAAATGGAGGCTTGAATAAGTTGTGGCTAACATAACGAATGTATACATATAGATCACGAATAGGCCATATACTTCATTTCATTAAACATACCGGGCTTTTGGTTAAACTGTCTTGTATAACCAAAAATCATTATTCCAGCTAAACTTTCAGATAAAAACAACACCAACCCTTGCTGAAAAATAAAAAATTTGATTTATTTGAATCTTTAAATTATTTGTCATTTTTTTTGTAAATACTACACTTTTTCATATCATGCAAAAAATGGAAAAGCTCCCATGAACTTGATACTTCAGGTACACAGAGTTCTACCAATCCCCTAGACTGTAGAAATGTCAAACTATGTGACGAAATAAAGTTTTTCTTATCAAAAATCATGATTTACGGTAAAATTTGAAAAACTGATCTGAACAACAAATTTGGTTCGAAACTTGTCATAAGTTGCCATTTCCGCTTAAATTTTGAAAAACTAATCTGTATCGGTATTGTTGCAAATCTAATTTTGCTATCTTTTTGTTTATAATCGTTTGTTTCTTTTTGTTTATAAACGTTTTTCTCGTAAATAATATACATTTCAAAATATTTTCAAAAAAACAGAAAAGCTCTTATGAAAGCTTATACTTGCGTATCGTAAAACTATGGAAGCTTCCACTTCCGGTACAGAGATATCCACCACATTCGCATGGATCTCCTGTTTTGTGGAAAAAACTTTAATATGAAGTCCTGATTCCGAATAGTCAATCCAAAGTTGCCGAGCGTGGGTGAAATAAGTTTTTTTAATCAAAACTCGTCTCTTACGGAATAATAATATGAACAAATTTTGTTTTAAACTTAACCCTCTTAACCTTTTGTTTTAATCATTTGTTCGTAAATGCTATGAATTTTTCAAAATATGTATTTGCAAAACACTAAAATGCCCCTGTGAGAGGTGCCACTTCCGGCGGACCGATTCCAACCAAAACACAAATCCCATTGGAAGGAATACTGAAGATCAACCCCTTGCCCTTCATTTATTTATTTCATAACTCCAATGGTTTATTCCATAGTTCAACTTTTTAGAACAAAAAACTCAAGATGAAGAATGGTTAGCTATTTTTAAAGATACACTAGCCGTCGTTTCTAGCGAAAAATTAGCTATAGCCAAACAGCTGGGGCCTATTATGAAATTTTTTCGATTTTGTAAAATACGATTCGCCGCGTTTTTTCCTTTCGTAAAATTTGAAAATCGTAAAATTCGCCCTATTATCAACAAAAAAAAAATGAAAATCGAATTTTACTAAAATCAAATGTCAAAATTCGACTGCTCTGTCACAAATATCGTATTTACGAAAACAAGAGTACACGTATTATTTTTTTATTAAAATGAAATACTTCAATTACTTTTTTAAAATGTAAGTTACTCGATTATTTTATTAAAATTGACTAGTTTAATTTATTTAAATTCATTTGAAACTTATCTTAAGCCAAAAAGTATTTAAATGTGCTTCCATATAAAGAGAACATTTGTGGAGTGAAGTTGCAAGCCAATTAAATTCAGTCGGTCCACCTGAAAAACCTGTTGATGGTTGAATTTTATCTAAAACAACACAAAATAGCAAACTTCATTTCCTTAAATTTTACAGCCAAAACTAAAATCATAATAGGAATATTCGCGGCGGATCGAATTTTACTATTTCGTATTTTACGAAGTTGAAAAAATTTCATAAATAGACGCCCGGCTCGCTGTTGGGTTTTGTAAAATGTCCGTTTTAACTATAAATTTTATAAACTTTTTCGTTCGTAGAATTACAGCGGACAAAAATTCTTTAAAAACCTTCCTAACGGCAGACTGGCTCGAATTATGATATAAAATCTGCCAACTCACAGATGGAAAATTTTCAGTACCAAGTACAAGAGAATATTTCACTCAGTAAATACTTATAATTAAATGAGGAGGAAACACTTTGTGGCGCTTTCCGTCAAGTCAAAACGGTTTTCACGATCTCGAAACATCTTCGGGTTGAAGTAGTGTGTTTTGCTTGCGTCGTAGAATTATTAATTCATTTGATAAAAATATTTAAAAATCACAAAAAATGTTGATTGACAAACGTCAAAATTAAGAAGTTTGAGGTTATGTTCGATGTTAAATTTATCTACTATCGAGGATATACCCTTTAATATATCTTTCGCGTAGTAATCGCTCAATAAAATTATGGAATCTGACTGAAGTCGAATCCACGACAGTTGGGATGAATACACTTGAAGATGTATCACTTAACCACTCTACCACCACATGTTATATAGTGTAGAGTAAAATTCGTAACAATCTCTTGAAAATGAATGAAAAATTGGTTTATAAATATATACTAGTATATGGTTAAAAGTGGGTAGTGGGCGGGTTAAAAATTAAAAGATAAAATCAGGCATGGAACAAAAAAATTATCGAATTTTTATAATTGTATCTGTTGTATTGGGATAATTTTTCGATTTTGCATTTTATTTTTTATTTCGATAAATCTAAATTAATGCACTGTAACAATACAGCAACTGTATATCTATGTATTTAGTATACAGTGAATTGTAAGACTATAAATATATATACAGAGTTTGACTAAGTATTAAATTTTATCAGGAACACAAAATGCTTAAAAAAAATGGTTGGTCAGAGCTTAAAATATACAGCAAAAAAATGTTGAATTTACTCGATAAAATTAAACAAGTGGATTTTTTTTGTGCCACGTACATAGCATATATGGTTGTACACACTCTAGACTCTATATTATGTGGTTTTAAGAGTTTGATCCAGAAAATGGATTGTTTTTCTTTTAACATCGGATGAATTAAAAATTTGCAACCACAGAAAAAAACGTGAACGGTTAAATTTTTATTTAGACGATTGCTTCTATATCTGCATATAAAACATATTCATTATTTAGGTTTGGGTACTTTTATCATATATAGTCGTCATAATTGCTACATAAACGATATTCTTACTTATATTCGTGAAAAAAATGCGTAAAGACCAAACTTATGTTTCATTTTCAGATGTATCCTTTTTTCGTCCCTCGCATTCCATACACAAAATAATAATTATAAAAAAAAATTATTTATATTCAGCATACACACAGTTTTATATACTTGTATGCCACAATATTTTCAACCCACACTCAGCATCAACCCATATTATTTTATGTCCGTATTTTTGCTTGTTGGACATTTTATGTTCAACTATGTTGCTGTCTTAATGATAAAAACATAATTCATATGTATCGTGCTTGCAGCATCGGTTTATGGTCAGTTATATATACGGCGAATTTATTAGTATTCATAAATCATCAAGTTGGGCTCAGTAGGGGTGAATAAATTGATCACCTTAGATATTCCGGAAAAATTTGCCCCAATTTGTCAGTGTACACAATGTCAATACCAATTATAAATTAACCGATTCATCCCCCCCAATATTTACCCGCCATATAATAGTAAAATATAATATCATAATATTAAATTAATTGTATTTTTATGTATCGAAGCATAAACGTACCTAAACAAAAAATTAAGTCGGGACCGAGATAAAGAAAACGAAACATTTTTATGTATACATCCGTACTGTGTGTATCTGGACCTGAAAATGGCAAACTACATATATATGTAGTGGTGTTGTTGTTGTATATGAGAAAGAAAATAAATTACACTCATTAAAATTAACGAATAAATGAAATTATTGTATGTTGTTGTGTCCGTATGCCTGTTCCATTCCAAAAATTAAAGAAGAAATTATGTTAGAAATAATAAAAGCTACCCTTCTTTCGGTGTGTCTAAATATATGTACAACGTATCTGTACCCTTATAAATTAGCTTTGGACATTGGTCATAATAGTCTTTTTACACTGTTAAAATATTTCTTCTTTTTGTTTTGTTGATATATAACATTGTGGGACAGTGTATATCTCCATAACGAATCGATACGTATATAGGTATATTAAATTGCCATGTAATTGCATATAGGGATCCCCCACCCCCAAACTAGATAAACCGAAATATAATAGCAGTATTAATAATATAAGAAATTAAAAACTACAAAATCATCATTATCAGAACACTAAACTGTACACACACCAAGCTCGTATACGAAAGGAAGCAAAGGAAAAGTAAAGAAATCCATTTCAATCGATCAACTCGATGGAAAATATGAGGAAAATTGAAAATCATTTTAAAGGCCAAAATGATAAGAAACATTATTGTTGTTATATAGATTGGGGGGATTGTTTGTGAACATGTGAGACGAATGTTGTATTTGTCCACTTGAAATTCTTGTTAATATAATTGAAAATTGTATACAAAAGTTTAGGGTTCAAATTTTTTATGCTTAAATGATTTTTCGTCGGTCAAATATCGTTATATATGATGTGTATGTATGTGCATGCGAATTTTTTTATTGATAACGTGAATCTAAAGACGTATTGTGATACAAACGGTTCGGACTAAACGAATACGCACACAAACGCTTTAATTCGAAATGTACAAGTGATCTACGTATTTTGAGCATAACTTCAAAATCGTAGTTTCATATAGCTGCAGTTTATATAATGCAGTTTGGTGAGATTACCGAACATTTTTATTAAAACTATTCAGAAAAATGTTTGATCAGTGAGACACCAAACGTGCCGAGGGAAATATGTTTAGCATTTAAGCCAGTTGCTCACTTGAGCTATGTTTTTTGACTGATGTGAGCTGCGTTTTCATTTTATAGCTTCGCATTTTGGTTTACAGAACTCAAATAAGCGAAACGTTGTAGATAAATCCCAGGATCAACCCAATCTGTAAAGCAACATATTTAGATACTTTATTTGCTTCTTAGAGATAAATAATTAGTTGGGAGCGATGTGAGCTATATTTCTATCCCATATGTTCAATATAAAATTTAAATAAATCAGGGCGTACGAGTAGCTTGAGCTAAGCTCCACGAGGTTATATCGGCTTTGTAAATAACCCGAGTATATAGCTGTGATCTCAAAACATAGAGGTTATATGAGCGGCAAGCCGTCCCTTCAGTAAATTATTTCACACTATGTTTGCTCGATTTATAATTTTTTTGATTTAATGAATTTTGGGGGTTTTATGCAAAACTCGATTGTTTATTGTGCCATAAAATGCGCGTGCAATTCAACTGAAGGGCAACAACTCTGCACTTCAGAAATTGAGTTACTCTTCATTTTATTGAGTTACTGAAGAGATGGAGATGTTCGTTTGATACTCATAAATTTTAATTTACGTAATTTATTTTAAATTATTTATGATTAATTGAAAATCATCAAATTAAAATATCAAAAGAAAACAAAAACATATTTGATATATCTACACGAGCAAACTATCTCTTCAGTTAATTCAGTTGTTCAATTTGTAGTTGAAGTGAAGAGCTATCAATCGAACATTCTCTTCACTTCAATTACGTCAGATGTAGTTACTAAAACTTTAAAAATATGTGATGATGCGCCTGAATGTACGCACCAGTCAGTGAAATTTAAAATTTTTAAACTACCGACTTTTAAAAAAACATTCACTTCTTCTTTCTAACGACTTAAAAATATTGTTATTTTCGACTGCTGTGTTGGCGTGTTTTTGATGTTTTTGCTGCTTTTTCCACTGCATGAATTTTCGGCAGTCGGTGCGAATATGTTGATTATTTTTGCATAAAAAACATCGACCTCTTGTTTTGTTCCTAACTTGAAAGGCATTATCAACGAATCGTATAATGAAACATTGCTACTTGACTCTCAACGACGACAGCCTTCGTAAAGGTATTTTCCTTTTGCCATACTACGGCTTAAATCACCTTCGGCCCTTGTTTCTAATGCCCTAATCAATGTCGAATAGCTTTCTGCTCAAATTTAATGCCACAGCCATATGGCACAGCCATGGTTTTGTCTAATATTGTCACTTCGTCCATTATTTTATCCACGGTACTCATATATGGGTTTCCGCGTTCTTTCAGGGTTAGAAGCCTATAGCCAACATAAACTTCTTAATAACCTTATTTTATTTGACAAACTCCATTTTTCATGATGCTTTCGTAACGCTTTCCCCATATCTTTCGCTATTCCGTTTCGGCTAGGGTACGCTAATTGATTATCTTCAACCAGTATGTCGATGTGTGCTAGAGCCTTTCAATCTTTTGCTTTCCATGTATGATATGCTTTATCTTTGTCGGCTGGTGTTATATAATTCGAATCAATAATAAATTTTCTTTCGACCATAAATAAATCTCAATCATTTCTGGAGGAATTTGAATGATTTCTGGATCACGAAGTGTCTAAATTTTTTGCAGTCTTCCCTCGCCAAGTCTCAAGAGCCATTGATTATATAGTTGGTGGGCTCCACTTCGTCGCTGTAAGCCTTATTTTATGAAATGCCGCCACAAAGAACTTGGTTTAATGCAGCACTCAGTAATGTTTGCTCGATTATCCCGAGGTACTACTGGAAATACCTGTCTAAAATCACCATCGAGGGCGACGACTTTGCCGCTAAATGGTCTTGAATTTTTCACGAATTCGTGGCATTGGCAACTTAAAACCAATGTGAACAGTTCTTCACTTTTTGAGAAGCGATGCAGCAATTCTTGTTGTTGCAAAGGGACTAGCTACATGTTCACGTCAGAAACACATCAGAGTTTTGTAAAGAAGCGTTTTACAATATACACACCGTCTTGAGAATGACGGAGTGTGTTCATTATTGAATGCCTCATAGAATAGTCGAAGCTAAAGTCCTCTTTAAATTGATCCATAGAAGTTAGAATCCAGCAAACCACGCGCCAAATTAGCAGCCAAATCTTTGTTGGGTTCTCGTTTAATTTTATGCTTAGGAATATAAATATTCTCCTTTATCTTAATGCGCCTTTATGTTGCGTTCGTTCGGTCATTTTTTTGACCAATCATCTCTTGTGGAAAAATCCAGAAGAAAAAAATCGTCTTTTTTGAGCAATGAGATTGGTTGAAAACATTGTCAGAACGAACGAACGAACACCAACTTTAAAGGCTTAAAGGCGCCTAATTTCATTATTTATCTTGTTGAATTTTCTATTTTGTTCTTGTTCTCGAAGAGCGTACTACTTTTCTCATATGACATTTTAATATCTCTTTTCTTTCGAGTTGGGATTAATTCAAGTGGTTAAAGTAAAATAATAGTTGGACCAACCAGAACCCTTGAGACCAGCCTTCGAAAAAGGTGGAATTTCCTTATTATTAAGGATGCCAACTGGGGTAAACTCGACCGTATTCGTTGTTTATTTTATTTTATACTGAATTATGTATCGTGAATTTGGCCGATTTATATATAGAATCTTGGCCCGGATGTTTCCACTTATAGAGGTACGGACACATTTGACAGGTTCCACATAATTACAACGTTGTACTATTAATTGATTACATTACAGGGCTCCTATTTCTGAATACGAATAAAAACAACAAATTTACGAAAACGTATGGTTGGTATATTTGAATACGAATAAGAGCAAATTTAATACGAATTCGTACCTACACAGTTGAAAAAAATATGGCCTATGTAATGCAAATTGCTTTTCATATAGGTCCTGTGCAAGCTTGCATTACAAACTAATGCACAAGTTGCATTATATTAGATATTAATACTAATTGTATTAATTTTTATTGTATAGTTTACATTAAACTTTAACGGAATATTTTGTTAAAACTGATACAAGTTATATTAAAATTTTACAACACATTGCATAAAAAAGTTAATTAAAATATCCATTTGGAAGCATCATTTTTTGTCGTAAGTGGCATTAAAATTGTATAGCTCAGGCTCAGCCCAGTGCTTTAAACAGTATAAAGAACACTACATCAGAAATTTATAAATTCAAAATCAGCCATGCTACACTATAATTTGGTTTTCTGGATTCAAACTATTGCGCAATAGATTTTAATTTTTAATTTTAAACCCTTATTTTAAATTAAATCATTAAATTTTTTGTCTTGTTTTATTCTGTTCTCTCGAAAATAAAATTTAAACAAAAATCTACATCTCAAAAATGTCCGTAATTTTTTTTATTTTCATTTCAATTTTTTTCATTTCGGATTCACGGTCAAAATTTTTACGTCTCAGCTGCGTAATAAAATTTTTGTCCGTGAATCCGAAATGAAAAAAATTGAAATGAAAATAAAAAAATTTAAGGACATTTTTGAGATGTAGATTTTTGTTTAAATTTTATTTTCGAGAGAAAAGAATAAAACAAGACAAAAAAATTTAATGATTTAATTTAAAATAAGGGTTTAAAATTAAAAATTAAAATCTATTGCGCAATAGTTTGAATCCAGAAAACCAAAATTGTGTGTAGCATAGCTGAATTAATTGTGTTACACTTATGTTATTTTGTATTAAAACTAAAACTATAAGGCGAATTCCACAGATTCCAATTTTTTACTTTTCCAACTGGATTGACGTAAATCAATTGACGTCCTTACACAGGCACAGCAAATATATGAAAAATATTTTAAGCTTTTATATTAAAAATATACACAATGCCTTAGCGAATTATAATAAATTTTCTAAAAAATAGTCAACCCCCAGATTATATAGAAATTTTCTTTTAATACACTACTGCAGCAATTGTTGAGGCAACTGCATCATAACTATTTTTAATGCATGCTTTGCATCAGAATGTGATACACGATTGCATCATATAAGCCTTGATGCAAGGGTTGCATTAAAAATTGCAGCAAAATTTTTAAGTGTGTACTAGTTACGTTCGTAAATGTCCCTTATATGACAATACGAATTCAAACTGTTTTGCATATTTTATTGACGACTCCACAGAGAACACAAAATTTATTTATTTATTGTAATAAATAAATAGAAATTATATTTGTTTTTAGAACGTGTGGCCACATAAAACCATTTATGAATATTTCTTGCATTTAACCACCTATGTAAGGCTGTAACATTTAATTTATAAATGAGCCCCAATGATAACAGTTTTATTATATGCAAATAAAAAAATTGTGTCCCCTTTGGCCTTAAATTATACTCTAAGCAGCTTATGCTCAGCGTTGTGTTGAATATAACTCCAGAGTATGGTTATATTTTACAATCTCGAGCCATTGGTCTTCTAAATAGTGATCCGCTCGTTTTAATGGTTCAGAGATTTTTTCGTGGTTTCTCAAGGCGATCACGGGGCTATCGTTATTTGAATCGATTTATGAATTTCTATAATATACTCATTGTATACCTCGAGCAAAATGAACCGTCTCATTTGACGTCTGCCTTGATTTTGTAGTACAGTTGTCTTGATTTAGTAGTGCAACTAATCTAAACAATGTTAGCATGGTTGGTGGTGGTCTTTCTTCGCCATCCATGGTTTACCTTTATTTTTTTTTTGTTTAATTTTTCATAAAGGGATGGTATTATAAATGGCCTTTCCACCAATAAGTGTCCTGGTGTTATCACTGTTGCTGCGGTTGTCTTGAATTTTGCTGATTTTTGTCGAAGGGAGGAAAACATTTCATGAAAATATTTAAATAAAGTAATTTTCTGATTCCGTAACCACTGCCCTCTTTTACTTTCTTTTACGTAGTAAAAGTAGGTATTGTAATCAGGAAAAATTTTGAACTCGAAATTTTTGCAGCTATATAGCCGAAGACAAAAAATTTTTTTTTTTAAATCACTTGTGTGCGTATGCGCGTGCAGACTAAATGTCTGTTGGCATTCTACAGCCCAGACGGATTGACTGATCAGAGTCTACGGTTTTACTATAAATTTGTAGATCCCAGTGATAATTAGCCGAAATCGGTCCACTAAAAAATTAATTATACACTAAAATTTTCTAAAAACAATTTTCAGTAGCATCAGATTTCCAAAATTTAAGTGGAAAAAACGATTTTTGACAAAAAACCGTTATTCAGGTAAAAATTCGGCCCCTAAACAGCACAATTGGGCTGATTGATCGCGACGAAACTTCATATATAAGCTTTTTCCACAAATTGGGAGATCCCAGTGATTTTTTGTCGAAATTAGTCTACCGGAAGTAACCGCTTCCGAGAGCCTTTTCGTTTTCCCCTCAGAACAACAGCTTGAAAGCTTCAATATGAGCTTTTTCGTTTTTCGCATGTATTTTGAAAAGTATACCATTTACGAGAAAATCATAGCATTTACGAAAAAACGATTAAAAATCAAAGACTGTAATTAAATTTCAAACAAAATTAGGCAGATTTACTATTCGCAAAAAAACGTCACACTAAAGCTTTTTCCATACATTGAGAAATCAACGTGAAATGTGGGAACATTCTGTGTATCAGAAGTGGCTGCTTCATTAGCAGCTTTTAATTTTTGCAATAAAGATTAAATTTTTTAACAAGGGTTGACCTAGTACGTTTTCTGAAATTTAAGCAGGAATTATGATTTTTGATTAAGCAGGGAAAATAGGGAAATGTGCGAAAAAACAATAACAACTCTTCATTTTTTAACAAATCAACGTCCTTGAATTCAGATAAACCATTTGTAACATTTTAATGTCGCGTTTTCTTTTATCACACATGTTCTAACTCAGAATTTCGATAATATCTGAACTATTTTCCGCTTTCAAAGATTGGAGGCAAATATTTGGTTTACAAAGTACCGAATTTATAAGCAGATGTACAGCAAATCGCCAGAATCAAACGATTGCATTGAACTGTAAAACTAATGAACCAATTCGTTATTCGCACTGCACTAATGTTGATGAAAATAGTGAAGTGTCCATATATATATAGTCTCAAATGGCTGGACATCACTCGCTGGTGATAATATCATTCATTGACTTAATAAGATGTACATTGGACCGTAAGTATATTTGACTAGCCGTAAATCATAAATATTTTAAATTAAATTTTACTTTTATGTTTTTGCTTCAAGGTAAATCTGTGATTGAAATATGGAATTTCACACAACCTCATGTTCCAGATTGCATCTAAGCCACTTTTCTGCAACTCATCTGACTTAGATAGATTGTATTTAATCCATTTTAACAGCTTCATTATGTCTGTTGGGCTTACTTCAAGTTCATGTTCAGTTCCATCTTCCCAATGAACCACAGAGTCAGTTGGCAGATCATTTTTTATACTCTTGAGCACCTCATCGGGAATATTAGCACATTTAACATGAAAGAATTTTCCACAAGGAATTCCCAGGAGCACAACAATCAAAAGACATATGTACATGATGATACAATTTTTTTATCCGAATATTTTTCTTGCACAATTTATTGAGTTTATTGAACGCTATAGTTGTATGATTCTTTGTAGTTGAGTTATTTAAAATATTTAAATGTCGATTCTAAATAAACAAATTTCGGGTTGGAAAGACTAAACATAAGCTATAAGCTATTGTTAATATCCTGAGAATGAAATTGAGCTGTTGCCAGGCTCAATTTCAAGAGCCGAAATGCTGTAGTATACCAACAAAATAAAATGGTAATATTATCAAGTATACCTTTAAATTGGACACGAATAAATAATCCAGCAAAAAACCGAATCACCCACCATTTTCTAAAACAAACCAACATTATATCCTTAATAATAAATTCATCTCGAACGTTATATAAATTCGTATCCGCCCATTCATACAAAAATTCTTTATATGTTTTTTTATTCCACCTAACCTAACTGTTACGTATATATTATGTATTCCGACCGAATATAGAATACCCATCCATTTCATAACTAATAAAAATAATAAATTTTCTTTCCAATAATTTTCCACCGAATCATCATAATCCTAACCACATACATACATATACATATAGTAGTAGAATACACTAGCATAGGAGCGATGTATATAAATTTATATCATAACGTATAATGTATTCCCCTTTTTTTTGTGCCATGAAACAACAGCAACAACAAATAATAAAATAATAACGGAAAAATAAGATTTTTCATTATTTTTCCTCTTGTATACACATAAATAATTATTATTATGGGAGTAAAGGATATACGGGAGGGTGGTTGCGCAATATATAAAATATTTTTTTATTATACATACAGATAATATATTATAATAAATACATACATACATACATACATACATGCGATATTATATTATATTATTCCAAGTTTTTCCATCATACACGGATTGTTGTTGTAAATATTATATTTTCCTTATACACAGTGTTCGTACATACATCTGTATATATATTTTTGTGCTGCTGCTAAACCAATAATAAAATGTGTATAAGGAGGAAAAATAATACGGAAAATTTTTTTCTACCCTTCGAAATATTCGTATCGTCTCTCTCTCCTATAACGGATTTTTTTTTTTATTATGGTTCGGTAAAATTCTATATTTTTTTATGTTTTCTCGTATATATATATATAATATTATGTAGGGTGTAATAGGTGAAATGAAAATTAATTTTTTTCTAGGGGATGATGTCCGGATCCACAACGAGAGAAAATGTGGTGTATTTTATATATGTATTTATGTTCTCGAATATTTGTATAGTGAGTGGGTGGGTGGGTTAGACTTTTGCACGAGATAAAAAAATATATAAATAAATTGTTGTTTTTTTACTGTTGTATAGAGTTATGAAATCCATAATTTGACCGCATGCGTAATATTTAGATAATGAAAAATTTGTAATAATGTTTGTTTAGTGTTTATGTATATGTTTGTATTTTCATATAAAATAAGAATATATTGAACGTAAGTATTTAAAGAGCATATTAGATTTTTTTATTTATTAAGGATATTTTCATCCATTTTGTGTTTTTTTTATTAATATTGACTCAAGGTATTACGACTGGGCACGTTTATGATATTAATTGTAATTTGATTATATTTGTGAGAGAGACTAATGAATGTAGAATAACATTTTTCTCGACATGGAATACGCATTGGACATACAATATAAAATTATTTCAATTTTAAATTCGGTTAACTCAAATTGGCCGCCTGCAGCTTGAGTTAAATTAAAAAGTTGCTCACTATCGACCTACCTAGAAAAACTATATCTTATCTAACCTTGGTCAAATTTAGAACTTTTCTTGATCAATTTAATTGAGTTTAAAAATAGTGTTGTAATTATTTAATATCTTCTAAGATTAAGCTGTATTTCTATTAAATTTAGAGTTAAGAGCGAGTTATTAGCAAATATGGAGAACGGTTACGAAAAAAATTAAAAATAACTGATCATGTCGCACATGCAAAGTCGGCTCTGAACCACATCTTTATTAAAATTATAAAAAGTCAAAATCAATAATAATTTATTTAGTCTAAGACTAATAAAAAAATTATTATTATATAATCAGAACTTATGCATAAAAATAATAATTTACTGAATTAATAAAGTTAGTTTACCTAATATTTAGTAGTGTGATCTACTAAATGTAACTTAAAAATTAAGAAAAAATTTAACCTTCGATGACCATTGATATCTCTATATTAACGAAGGTATAAAAATACATACAATAGATCCTAGCAAAGGGCCTACTGAGGGAATAAGTTTGTTGTAAATATTTTCGAAACAAAGTAAATTAGAAAATAATGTTGCCTATAAATATTTTGTGATGTAAAAGTTTCCCAATTAACTTTGTTTTGAAATTGATTGCACTAAATGCACTAAACTTATTCCTTCAGTAGGCCAGAAAATACAATTTGGGTAAAAGTGGTATGAAAATATTTTCCCCAATTCTCTATTCCCAGGAAAAGTTAGAATAGTGCCACAGGCCAATATAGATATTGAAAGAAATAAAGAATATTTTATGTATTTGAAAGATTCGATCATCTTAAATTTCAAATACTTTAACCATACAATATATGCATAGAATAAAAACACATTGACTTAGCGAATTATTATAATTTTGATAAGCTACTCTCAAATTAATACTGCATTCATTGATATGAATTATATGAATTAACAAATGTTAATTCTATGATTTTGCTATTGATTTAAATGATTTATTAAATTGTAAGTTCAAATAATAACTGCATCAAATTAGTAGAAAACATAGAATGTTTAGATGTTTTAACAAATTTACTGTACGATAAACTTTATCAATTATTTTTAATGTTTTAGCGAAAGATATTATTTAATATTCCCAAATAAATAATAAATTTACTTAATTAATTATATAATCTGTAACTGTAATGCACTCAACCAACAAATTAAGTTTCGGCAAATCATTGAACTTGCATTTCGTATTTTATAAAAAAAAACATGTAATATATATTATCATTTAATTTAGATGTTATCAAGTGTAAAGTTAACATTTAGATCATTTAATTTTACAATAATTGCAAAGCATCTATTTAGAACTCGAAATTTTGTTAAGTACATTTTTTAATAAAAACGACTTACTTTGTGAAAAAATTTATAAAAAACATTTTGTTGTGAATAGCCTGATGTGTTTTGGTGGGTGTGCATGCGATATCACTAAAAAACAATAAAAGTAGAATAACTTTTGCACCACTCGTAAAAAACTTTACTTGACTATTTTTGTTGAAAATAAATTCTGGGACACCCTGTATTTTCAATAATCTTATATTCTTAATTTTTATATTTTTAATATCTCTAATATTTTTAATATTTTTAGTAATCTTTATATTTTTTATATTTTTAGTGTTTTTTATATTTTTAATATTCTTAATATTTTTAATATGCTAAAGAATTTTTCGGCTTTCCGGACAAAATATTATTTTTAATGGCACCTATACAATGTTTACAACTTTTCTAGACGAAGAAAACAAAGAGGTCATTTTCTCACAATATAGAAAGTAGAAAATGCACTCCCAAGTCCCACCCCTCCCCCATTTTAACCCCAGGGTTCTGGTGTAAAAATACACAAACACTTACAAAAATGAGAACTTTCTTAAGTCTCTTCGTGGCAGCTTGACCGAAAAAAATCTGAAACAACTTAATATCTCGAACGATTATGAAAACTTAAATATTTTTAATATTTTTGATATTTCCAATATTTTTAATATTTTTAATATATTTAATACTTGCTCTATTTGTATTCTTAATATTTTTATAAATTTTAATATTTTTAATATATTTAATATTTTTAATATATTTAATATTTTTAATATTTTTAATATTTTTCATATTTTTAATATTTTTAATATTTTAAATATTTTTAATATTTTTAATATTTTTAATATATTTAATACTTGCTCTATTTGTATTCTTAATATTTTTATAAATTTTAATATTTTTTTGTATTTTTTGATTTTTCCCTGCAATCTGTTCTGGGATCTGTTCAAGGCTCTTCCTGCTCTTTCGCGGTTTGCTTATTTCCATCCTTACTTTTACGCCAGTCAGCCAATTCGAGGACGTACGGCTATAGGACCGATTATTGAGACTTCCTGCACATTGCTAGTTCCATGCCAGCCTATACTGACATGGACGATGGGTCGGCCCATGTGTTTCTCACTCGGACAGGCGGTCCTAGATGTGTTACATATCATTACAGATCGTAATCTCACTTTTGCTTCCTGCTCCTATCGGGATTCGAACCCAGTACCTCCCGATCCAAATACCAAAGCTTTAACCACTGTACCATTTGGTCGGTTGGAATTTGCTATATTTCTATATATTTTATATTCTTTATAAATTTTATATGTTATATATACAGTACAAAAGAAATAACAAGAAAATTTGTTTAGTACTTAACTTTTTCACATAATTTTAGTATGAAATTTTTCGCTTAATACGAATCTTTAACCACGAATTTTCGTTCAACGCGAACCAATTTTTCAGTCCCTTTATATAAAATTAGTAAAAAAGTATTCGCTTAACACGAATTTTATAATTGAATACCTGCGCTTTCATAAAACAAAAAATATCGTTCAGTTTTTGGGAATTCCCCGAAATTAAATTTTGTTTTGTTGGAGAGAAATGGTTTTAGTTTGCTTTGAATTTGGTACGTAATTCCTGTTAAACGTAAAATTTATTGTTTCTGTAAATCATAAACATGGATTTATTGCTGTCCGTCGCTGGGTTAGTAGTGGTGTTACTTTTGATGACCGTGTTAGTTTTGGTGACTGAGATATATGTACAATTATTCTTGTTGTCTAGATTGTGTTCTCTAGAGTTGTTTAAAATTGTTGTTGCTTCTTCGGTGATTAATAAGCAAAAGCATAGCTACTAGCGGAAATAAAACACAAAACACTTGAACGGTAAAAAAAAACATTATATTCTGGAAAATGTTGATCAAGATTCTGGATTGCTGCTTTGGTTTAAACAAGCACAATCTCAAAATGCTCCTATTTCTGAACCTCTTATTAATGGAAAAGGCTGATAAAATAGCCATCAAAATGGGGATTACCTTTAAATCTAATCCTAGATGACAAGAACGTTTCTAAACAAGACATGGAATTTTGAACATTTCGGTGATAATGAAGAACCGAACTGTAGCATACCCCTCCCCCCCCCCCCCGTGTTTCACTAATAGTTTTGACACATTATCAATCTTCGCCTGTTTTGCAGGAACTCCGCAATTTAAGTGGTCTGGTTTTATTTGACCAATATGTTATCCCTTATAAGTACCGATTTAGCAACTCCCAAACCTGATCGATAAACAATTTCCCCGCGGACTTATACAACATCTCGCGACGATTTACTAATAATAAACCTTTTGGCCTTATTGAACTGAAAGTGCTACTGGCCTGGTAGTTTAAAACATGCCGCAGTAGCTGTTTTTCAGTCATTGGCTGGACATGAAGTGTCTGAGCTGTGTGTGTCTCTAACTTTTTTTCCAGCTGGGCAAATACCCTGTCCGGTGGAATGAATGAGTGCCCGGGAACAGGAAATATTATTTGCACTTACTTAATTTCGAGTGGTGCAACTTCTTTTAGCCAAAACGATAGCATTCCCATGACGGCCAAATTTTGAGAGCCACAACCATCACATATTAGCCGAACGACTGAAACTTCAACGAATGCAGCAGACAATAGTCGATGGTAGAACGCAGAAGCAATTTCATTTGGCCCTTTTGCATGCTCATTTTCGAGCCACACATAAAGGAATACATTTTCTTTATTAAGGCTGGATTTTGCCGAGCCCTGCACACTCCCCAAATTGTACAAATATAGTTGCCTTGAATAATATGCTGCTTGGTCCGGAACTTTTGGGAGTACCATATTCTTCTGGCAGTCGAACGATATGGTTAGCATTTCCTTAACCTCCTCCCATTATATCGCTTTATGCTTTCGGCTCGATTTCCAAATTTAGTTGCTCGATATACATTAAGCACGTTGAACATTTGTCAGACGACGGTGCTTTAAAACCTAGATTAAAATACCTGTTGAAAATCCAGCGAAAATTACTGGATTTATCACTTTAAATCGCCTGGTAAGTACTGACAACATCCATTTTCGCTCGGCAATAATGTATTTCAAGAACTTTAAATTTCGCTATGAATGACTTAACCGCCAATTTTTTATTATTGTATTTTGCACTACTGCGATCTCCTCCACGAGTTTCTACTGGGAAGGTTCGACTTTTTAAACATCTTTTACATACAACTCCGTACGATCGTTCCGTTTATCTTTCGAATGTAGCATTCTATTGATAATGTTCGAGTTAAGGTTGATCCAATCATTTTTCTATTAGTCGTTTCCGGTGGTTTAAGCGTGCAGCACGTTAAAATAAACGTATCCTGTTCGGCCTTATTTCTTGAACAATAAAAATATTTAGAAAATTCTATGGCATCCTTGCCATTTAGAGTACAACAACTAAGTTTCGTGCCAGCATGTTTGCATTGTAGCATTTTTGGCAGCTTCTTCATGGAATATCTATGTATAAATACACAACGAATTTTAATGAAAACACCAAGTTTTATAAAATAATTTAAAAAATGTACTTTTTGGTTTTCTCCTGTTCCCGTTTCCAACCACCACGCGTTTTCTAAATTATCCATATTTTAATATTTATTTATTTTTAATTTATTGCACTAAATTCACTTTAATTTTATTTTATTAATTTATTAAAACAATCTTACTAGTTATAACTACCTTCGTCGACTAGGTACAAACTATACTAAACCATCCTGAATAAAAAATATCCTAGCGGTGAAAATTTAACTTACTCAATGGAGTTGTTGATTTTTGCAAATTAAATACTATAAAGGTAGCTAGGTACATGTCAGGAATTTTATAAGGGAATAAAGGAATAAAGGAATTAGTGGTTTTTGCATGTTTTAAAATGTTCTTTTAAATGGGAATTCCCCACTTTTATGGGTTATTTATGCTGTTAACAAGTAGATTAAGTGGCCATCTTTCGTTTGGTATTTACTTTAATTTTTTTGTTTTTTGGCGTTAGGGACACAGTACCTTTATGAATTTTATTTTTCATTACCTACATAATGTATAAATGTTTTTATTTAAATGAAATTATCTATGTGATTTTTGGTTAGTAACATTAATTTAAAATTATGAATCAAATTTAAGTAGTATGTATGCATTTAACTTTAAATTTTTTGATTGGTATTATCGCTTAAGACGAAATTCTCATAACACGAAATGTTTTGTTAAATATAACAATATTTTTTTTTATATACATAGTTAATATTTTGTTTGTTATTCCCTTCGATTTCGTGTTATCCTTGTGTTATAATTTTCTTTAATTTTGATACTTTCCACATTTTTATGATATTGTTATATTTAATATTTTTATATTTTGTATATTTTTATATTTTTTTGTATTTTTTCCAACGGCGTAGAGTAGAACGTGAAAAGCGAACCGCAAAAGAGTTGGGAGTGCTGGCCCAGAACAGAATGCATAGATAATACAACTAAAAGAGTACTGGCATGAGAATCTGTGAATATTTTTAAACGTTAGAGCCATATAACGTTGGAGCCGTATTCTTCAATACCGCCGGCGTTCGAGAATCGCGATTTCCTAATGCCCAATATTCATCAAAAAAGTATTTCTGTTGGTTAGGAGAAACTTTTTTCGGCAGTTTTAAATTTTTTGAAGACTCCTTGGTTTTTAGTAACATCTTTCGATGTGATGTACGCAATCCCAAATTTGCTTGTTCTTTGAATCATGACGCTTTGATACGTTCGTCCGGTTTCTATTTTGAGGTAGAGTTTCCAAGTTTGACTCAATTTGTTGAGCTATTTAATTAATTTCTTCATCAGACAAATGATCCGAGGATCTATTTTTGGATTCGTTTGGTACAGAAAGTTGGGGAAATATATTTCCATTATTTTTTGGCTAGATGGCTTTGGAATATATCTCGTGATGTATTTGTCGCAGTGGACCATACTGATACTTGTTGGAAAGGGGGATTTGTGTCATTGTTTTGATTGCAATTGGGTGCAATTTGGGTTTCGGCGATTCCGTCCCGGGAATTTTGATATCAAAGATGCACCAAGCACTGGAAGACCTATCGTCGAAAATGTCAATAAAATCCTGGAAATTTTTGAAGTAGACCAGAATGCGAGCTGTTGTAGCTTCGCCCAGGATCTGAAGATCGACCACAAAACAGTTTCAAACCATTTGCATAAAGCTGGCTTCAAAAATAACCTCGATGTTTGGGTGCAGTACGAGTTTTGGGAAATCTTTGTCCAAACGGAACGAAATCAAGCCATTTCTGAAGGAAATGGGTCATGGCGACTAGCAATGGGTCACATACGACAATGTCAAGCAGAAACCATGATGGTCGAAGGGCGGTGAACCGGCCCAAACGAAGACCAAACCAGGATTAACAACCAGGAAGGTTAAGCTGCATGTTTAATAGGTGTGGGAGGGAATCATCTACTATGAGCTGCTGCCCAACGGCCAAACGCTCAATATGGACCTCTGCTGCCATTTGTTGGGCCGACTGAAGATAGCAATCGACTAGAAGCGGCCAGAATTAGCCAATAGGAGAAGCATCATGTTCCGCCAGGAAAACACACGATTATGATGACTCGCCAGAAGCTCCGGGACCAAGATTAGGCAGTTATTATGCATCCATCTTATAGTCCGGACCTGGTATCAAACGATTTTCATCTCTTTTTGTAAATGGCAAACCCTGTTGGTGGTATAAAAATAGCCTCAAGAGAGGCATGTGAAAACTGGTTATCTCAATTTTTTCTAATACGAATGATTGTAGCCATGTTCAATAAAGTCTCGAAATTAACGTAATAATAATGGAAATATATTTCCCCAACCGTGGACGTTTGTCGTTAAAATCATTATTCGGTTCTGATTTAAATGACGTATCGCATTCATTTATTTCTATTTACTTACAACTGTTCTTCTGGCTCTTCAACTGTCGGAAGCGGAAACCTCTTGGAATAGATCGGTCTTCGATCGGTCTTTCCCTTCAATAAAATTTTTAACCATCACTCTGCCTATGGTACTGTGGAATATTATCCGTGTATGGGATAAAAAGTACCCCAATTTATTTCAAACTTAAAAATTAATTTCTTTAATAAAAATTATTAGTTTAACTTTACTTTTGATTTATTAAAAATACAAAAATTCAATATGTATAAGATTCCGATTCTCTAATTCAATAATTTTTAGTAATTATGTAGAATCAATAATTTTTAATAATAATAAGTTGTTTATTTGTATTTTTGTTGGTCTAGGGTAATTTTTTATACCCTGTCACCAAATGAGCTAACATAACAAGTATCCAACCCAATTTACTCCTCTACTCTATAAGTTTGTTTCGCTCACATAATTGTTCTTCAAATTATAGGTAACCAGAATTGATCAATTCTGATCAAAACATCTAGTCTTGATTGAAATTGTCATAACAGAGAGCAAAGCATGTTTGCAGTTGATTTAGTATAAAAATATAAATTCACTAAATGTTGTTTTACCAATGCAATACACTTAATGATACAATTTGAATGAAAAGTTCGAACTGGTGCTGTACGATCCATCTCTTGATTAAAATAAACAATTTTTATTGTGTCTTAGCTATGAAAATCAACCACGTGCCGAAGTGAAATAAAGTCCATATAAAATTAAACAGATTGTGTCATGTCCACATTATTCAAGAACAGCGAGTAAATAGGTTTGTTTACAATTTCAAATAAAGTACCAGTAGACATAAAGCAAACCCATTGCTCCCAATTCATGCTCCAAACGATTACTATAAATTTCAATAGAGAGTCAAATTTTAATCAATCACGCAAAATAAAAAATCGTAAACTATTGTTTCATAATTTTTTATTCAATTGCTTGAACTTTAATTAAAAAATAAAAATGTGAAATTTATTTTCCAAATTACAAATACAACAACAGCGACAAATCCAATTTTAGTCATTTTTTGTACTTTATAATAATAATAAAAAAAAATCGCCAGGCACACAAAAATCCAATTTAAAAATCAACAAAAATTCCAAGTAATAATAAAAACATGCCATTTTTATATTATGTATAAATATGTTCTGTCCAAATTGAACAAATAGTGTTTTTTGCATATAAAATTTATATACAATACATGAATATGTTGTTGTATGTGTATTGCGAATTCCAAACGTATGTACAAAAAATTAAAATAAATAAATAAATAAAAAAGGATTCGAAACACAAATCTATAAGGTAAATTCAATATTCAATTTTTTATGTGCAGATGACTTTGTTGCTTGTCCTGTTTTCATTATTTTTCATATACAAAACATTCATACATACATTAGTTTGTCCTGTAGTGTATATCCTTGGGTTAACATGTATATTATATTTGATTCGGATCTCAAAGGATGTTTACAAAACTTTTGAAAATTTCGTATTTTTATACATTTAAAGGATTAGTGAATGTGAACCATCCTGTCAAATATATACAAAAAAAAATCTATATTTGAAAATCAAAATAAATTACATATAAAACTTCAGTGTATTTATACGTATTGTGAAAAAGGACATGAGAGGACATACATTCCAATTTAATATTACGATTTTATTTTTTATATTTTTCAATTTTGTAGTTATAAATAAAAAATTCATGAATAAATGAAAATTTATTTTTATTTATAGGAAAATCTTTTTAAGGTTTTTTTTATAATACCAACACAGTCGAGGATTTCGTATTTTTAATTCTATAACTACCCTCTTCTTATCCATTTGCTGTTTAGAAAAACTTGAATATTAATTTTATTGAAAAAGTAACGGTCAAGTCTTGTATATGGTCGTATAAGTATTTGTACTCTAAAGGGAATTGGAAAATCATGGAAAAAATGTTGTCCTTCTCTTTGTATTAGAAGGGTAACTCCAGTCGATCGGTTACTTTGGTCCAGTTTCCCAAAATCTAATATAGACATTTTGGGTAAATAAAAGTTAGGCGTCATTAGGCCATATACGTATAAATTTAACTATTAATAAAAAAAAAATGTGATTAGATTAGCTAACCTACACACACGATAAATTTATCATCCATTTACGTTGTTCTTTCTAATTTTAGTAATTTTATGAGTTTTATAGAAGGTAATAAAATTAACCAAAAAGAAAATTTATGACTAATTTTCTTCTTTATCCATTACATCCATATATATCGTATACGAGTATATGTTATGTATATTAAATATATATTGTATACTTATTTATGTATTTATAGCATGGTATAACAAAAGAAATTTTCTTGTGATAATATATAAAAATGTTTATTAATGGATAGATAGATAGATAGTTGGTTGGTTTCGTAATTATTTATAATTCTTCTCTATCGTATCCACATACTCGTACATACATATATAAATTTCTATTTTGAACGCATTTATTTATCTATAATGAATCGGAAAATTAAGGGTGAAAATCGAATGAGTTATATACGAGTATGGATTTCATATGTAGGTTTCAAAATCAGTTCGTAAACAAAATTATTAATGAAATATTAATGAGTTAGGGTCTGCTTATACATGCGAGTACGATACAGAATTGCAATTTTTTAATTACATTTTTGCTATATGTGCTTCGAGAGTATTTCCACAATTCACTATTTTATAGTTTTTTTTTTTACATATTGATTTTTCCCTTTTACAACAAAGGATACTTAAATATCCAGTGAAGTAGGGTTCTTGGAAGTAAGAAAAATACTACTAACGGATTCTGATGGTGAGCTCATTCGAGTAAACCGAAAAATATCCCGACAAAATGCGGTGACAACGTCATCATCCAGAAAAAAATTTCACTACCGTGAGTTTTTTTTTAGATCAGCACGAAAAAAAAATCTATCGCATTTTTTACCGAGTCATCCCGAAAAAAATATGTCGAAATTAAACAATTCAGAACTATACAAAAAGCATTAGATATTCCTAATTAGCATGTAACATTAACTAAAAAACTGTATGGTACGAAAAAAATTATATTACCCGTTTGTCTTATATAGTGCCCTGAAGTCACGTTCGTGAAGTTACCCCTAAATTCCAGCCCCGAAAATAGAAAAAGGTACGTATGGCAGTACTATTTAATTCCATTTGTACTATTACGACAGACATTTTAATATAATTCTAGCTCTCTCCTATAAAAGGATCGTATATCTTTCGTATAAAAGGATCGTATATAACTTTAGTATATGATATGTACAAGTGTCGGGGATTATTGATCGAGTAAACCATTTTTTGTTGTTGTCATATGCCATTTAAACATACGTGTTTAATAATCGGGAAATAACTTTAATTCGAGCATTACGTTATGGAGTAAATTTTAAATGACATTTACTTCTAATCAACACCATCATTCTCCTCAGATTCATTTGATGAGGAATTTTTGAAACAAACTATTGTCAATCATCGACATGACATGGCAGCAAAGATGAAACAAATATATTGTTTTGACATTTAAAAGCAGTGTAGCTCATTTCTGTTCCATTGATACAAAGTGAGGGTATACAATGAGGGTACTATTTTTAGAGTAGGAACATGTCAATCGAAATCAACATTAGGCATCACTGGGCTTACATGTTGTAACTATCACTATTTTCGCTTCGATGGATTTTCAATAGAATAACGGTATTTTGGAAGTAAACATTTTTTTCTTTCATGTAAATTTTTAAAGTTTCATCAAAGTAGCACGGTTTTTTAGTCGAAGCGAAAATAGTGATAGTTATAACATGACAGCCCAGATATTTGGGCATTATTTTTTATACAGTACGCGTTTTTTGATTTTTTTAAACGCTCGTATAATCTTTTAAAACAATTGGACATTGAACGAACTTTGAACATTTATTTTGATTTGTTGGTGATTTTTACGACGTTTAATTATCATATTCGAAATCTATTGTCAAAAGTTTTTCAATAGTATAAGAAATTAGATATACTCTGTAATTTTTGGTTTTAAAAACCCCAAAGTCTCGCAATAAAATATATTTACAATTTATAATATAATGTAAATATATCCCTTTTATATGGCGTTTTTGATAAAAGAATTTCGCTTGATTTGAAGTACAACCAATACAATTGTGTGTATATAGTCATTGTTTTTTTTTTTGCGGACGAAAATAAGTTTGAAAGGAAAACACAATGTGTAAGTTGGTTCAAAACACATATAAAAAAATTGTTGAAATAGTTCTTTTGCCTTACCCACACAATTGTATTACCGGGCATCAAAAGGGATATTGGTAGAATTTCGAATTTCGTATTAATCTATTTTTTCCATTTGTCTTTTGTTTCCGAAGTCGCTAATTTAGTAATTGCGTTATTAACTGTTTATAATACAATTTTTAATAAGCATTGCTTTTGCCAACTGTTTTACTAATACATATGCAGTTTTGTTATTTCGACAAATTTGATGTTGTGCCATGTTTTGTTATTTTTTAATTTTGTCGGAAACTTCACAGTCGTTGTCGCCAACACTAACTAGGTCGTCCTTTTTCTTATGCTCCGATTTTATTTGTCTGACTATCGTAGGTAAAATTAATGATTGTGAGTTACCATTTTTAAATAACTCCAGGTTTATTATCGACGCCAAATCCAACGAAATATTGTGACAGGAAGTAATTTCCAACTTGGGCTCCATACCTTCAAGCTTTGCGCCTCTTACTTGTCGGTACACTACTATTGATCCTGTGTGTACAGTACAAATATAGCGATTTCGTTCGACTCTTTTGTGATATTTGAAATTATCTTATGTTCATTAAAATCATCGCTAGTTCAAGCGATCATCGCTGGTTTTCGAGTTTTCGTCAGTTATGGCATCAGCATTGTTTAAATCAGGAACTTTAAGCGCCAAGGCCAGTGTTCATAAGTTTTTCAAATTTAATGTTATAAACATCATCAACAACACTAATAAAAACATTTCGTATTAAGCCTTCGTTAGTCTTTGAGAAACAAAACTTTTGAAATGACATTTTTCTGTCTGTGCATCAAGTTTTATTTTAAAAAATATTAACAGTGTAATCAATTTTCAAATACAATAAGAAATATAAGGTTATTGAAGCAAAACAAGTATCACTTTTAACCAAAGATATATAACAACGTCGGGGGTCTAAATAGGACACTATTTGCTAAAAAAAATAAACTCTCGCGATGTGACACTTTTAAATGTAATTTTAAATTATAGATCTATAATTTTATTCCGTAATAAATTTCAAATGGAAAGCTTTCTTTTACACATTTTTGTTATAAACAAACCGATATAGCAAATTATAAAAAATATTGTAAAAAAAATTGTAAATTTATAAAAATTAAATAATTAAATTTGCATGATGTTAGTGTTATCCGTAGCCGGTCAGCGCGAATATTTACGGTCCTAACAAACAATTTACAAGTGTACGGCCATATCGCCCATCCACGACATGCAAATTGTTTAGAAATTTTTTAACAAATTTCCTAAGATGGTATATACCTTCTTTATAAGAAACATAAACTTTGTTTCGTTATATCCAATAAAATACACAGTTCGACTGAAACTATGAAAGTTTTTTTCTTATGCAGCTACACTTTTTGATAATTTATGTATTTACACTTTTTGAGTCTACACTTTAAGTTAAAATGTGTACATTTTATTAACGTTCAAAATTTCACTCCGGTAAAATGATATTGTTAAATGGAAGTGAAGTATGTCCCAAATAACAAAAATAAACATGTATTAGTAAATACACTGTAAAAAACTCTTATAAGAATTTTGAGTGAAAACTAGAAAATAAACTCAAAAAAAATATTTTACATTCTTCATAATAGCCATGAAAATCATTTCCATTTTTCCTCATTTGTAAGTAGTTTTATAGAAGATAATATTTCAATATGTCTAAATGCCAAGTATACAAAATTTGTGTACAAAGCCACTATATGTAGAAATTACACGACAACAGGATATCGAGAAAGAGATAACAATCAAGTGAGCTAAAAGACATTTAAAAAAACGGGATACTTCTGAATTTTGTTCTGGTAAATTAAGTCATTTCATTAGGTATGAGTAGTTTTAGATAAAATGTATTACTAAAATCGTGGAGATTGTCGGAAAATGACAATAAGGTACCACAATGAAATAAACCTAGTTTCCAAATATCCTTTTTAGTTCCGCTAAATTAAGTCGATTCTATTAGTTTGCCTAATTCTTCTTAAAATAAATTCTGGATATCGTAAACTATGTCGGAAAAACCCACTTTACATAGTATTAATAGCCTTAGTTGACAAATTTAAATTAGTTAAGTGCCGTTTCCAAACCGAGAGTAGGAATATTATATTTAGTTGTGAAAAATGAAGAAGATTTTATTGGATTGAAGAAAATTTGTTTAGGTAAATTCTATTATGTAAATTCTATTATTCTACTATGTCTAAATGTTTTTTTTTGATTCTGTCAACCTAAAGCTGACATTTGGACTTAGTGAAATTTTCCAGCAAACTCTACGATATTCAGAAATTATCTAATTAAAACTACTCAAACCAATAAAATTGATTAGATTTGCGAGAGTGAAAAATGACACCGTTCCCTTAGATATAAAAATGGCTCTAGATTTATTTGGTTGTGTCAACCCAAGGCTAGCAATTGGACATAGTGAAATTTTCCGACAAATTCTACGATATTCAGAATTTATCTAAATTAAAACTACTCAAACCAAAAAAAAACCGATCAGATTCGAAATGTGACGAAAAATGACACCGTTCTCCTAGATATTTGAATGGCTCTGGATTTATTTGGTTTTGTCAACCTGAAGCTAACATTTGGACTTAGTGAAATTTTCCGACAAACTCTACGATATTCAGAATTTATCTAAATTAAAACTACTCAAACCTAAAAAATCGATCAGATTCGCGGGAGCGAAAAATGACACCGTGCCTCTAGATATGGGAATGGCTCTGTATTTATTTGGTTGTGTCAACCTAAAGCTAACAATTGGACATAGTAAAATTTTCAGATAAACTCTACGATATCCAGAATTTATTTAAATTAAAACTTCTCAAACCATAAAAATCGATTAGAATTACGAGATCGACAAATAATATCACTACTTTTCGTTTGGAAAGGGAGCTTGACTGTTAACCTAAGGCTATCATTTCCTCATAGTCGAATTTTCCGACAGGCTACGATTGACACACATAAACTCCTGTTCTGAGTTATACTTTGTATTCTTACAAGAATTCATTTTGTTTACTTTTTGATGTTTCATTTTTAGTTAAATTTTAAAAAATAATCTATATATAGTGAAGAATATTTAGTTTAGACATAATGTTTAAATTGAATATAGTTTTAAATTAATTTATTGAACTCAATTAAATGATAATGTGTTTTATTTTGTTTTCTCAAGAGAATTTTTTACTCTTTCTCTTGCTACCTATCTTTGCAAAATAAATAGAATGCCTGATGACACACGTAAAAAAAATACCGGATGTTTTCTCGTTTCTCTCCCCGTTTACTTATGATACAAGGTTTAATTGCAAATTCACTAATTTTCTGTACAATCACACAACTCAAACAAAAATTAATTAAAACATATTTTAAGGACATTTTTCACTCATTTTAGTTTAAATTTTATTTAAGAGAGCAGAACAAAACAAAATAAAACTAGTTTGCCTTGAAAAAAATACCAAAATACAAAAAACCATGTGTGGAATGGCAGAATATGCAAAAATTGTGGTGCCTATTTTCGTCTCTTTCTATTATAATATAGTTATTCCGTGGTTCCACACTTTGATTCTTTGGTCGTGATTCTTTCCTCATTCCCTTCCCTTTCACCAATAAACTAATTTTTTGGCGGGGAAATTCTTGATTCTTTTTTCAGCAAAAATTGTTTTTGATTCAACTGATTCTCGCACAACAACAAAAATAAATTTTTCAAGGACACCTTGTTTATTTGTCGTTTTTGGGTTAATTTTAGTTTAATTTGTACTTCGAGTGCAAAAAATATATTTTTCAACCAAGAAAGCGGTTTTCGCAGCAAATAATAAACATTTTTTACTATACGAATAAATCAAAAAACATAATTTTGCGCACATACATAAAAAAATAAACGCGCAACGAAAATAAATGTGAACGGCGATTGATTTTTTGAAATCATTGAATCACGACGAAAGAATTAAAGTGTGGCGAGGCTCATTTAGCAACATTTTAGTTTAACAGTGTATTTACTAATACATGTTCTGCATTAAACATTTCTAATTGGATTTGTATATCTACAAGGGATTTGTTTTGGGACAAACCTAACAACCATATTGTTAATTTGATTTTTAGAAATATATAGCTCCACTAATAAAATTAAATCTTTGAAATTTATTGCTTTACTTATTGTTAATTTTTGTATCTTCTAGATCGATATCATTTCTTTAATTTAATCTAATTTTAAGTTTCGGGAGAATAAAAATTAATATATGTTTATGATTTAGTAGACATTCATATAAATTAGTGTAAATTTCAGTTGTTCGGGGTAAATTTGGTGAAATAGGAAGAAAAATACCCTCAGTGACTCCTAAGAACCCTTATCGATCCTTGTAGTAGATTAGAACTGTGTTGTCTTGTGCCGTACGATCGCCAGGTGTCTGAAACTTGTCGTTCCATCTTAAAAAAATACCTTTCATGTCATTCCCTATTGTTATATTTAAAAAGACTATTGGAAATGGCCCGACACTTGTTCAGTACTTGGTCTTTCAGTCCAATCAATCAAACAGTCACGATGAAGCTTAACGAGTTTTAATTCGAAATTCTGTTCGAATTAAAAACGATAACGATGTATACATATATAGAAAACAATACATCAAAACAAAAATACAAAATTATTTTACAGTTTCATACACAGTTAGTATAATAGTTTAATTCAGCACATTGTACAACTCTCCCATTCCTCCCGTACAAAAAAATAAAAATAAAATTCATTGAAAAATGTCAAAAATGTTATGATTACAGAGAATTATTTATGAACGTCCATTTGAATTATTTAAAATGAAAATTAAAAATTAAAATATAAAACTTTATTTTAATTTAAATGTTTGATTTTTCCAGAAAACTAAAATATTTAAATTGAATAAATATAAGAAAAGTTTTGTCCAAGTTTACAAATAAATAATTGAATATCATGTACTACTCGTACTTATACGAGTACAATATATTCTCGTGTAAGTCAATATTATTATTTAACCTCGTGAGTTGATTAAACCGTATGAAATAATTAATGAAGTGCATCCCGACCCGATTTATTAATTGTGTGGATTCCTTGCGGTTGACTCTCTACAGCATCCCTTCAAAAACATAAAAATTCTTAATTTACCACTCCACAACATCACTCATCAAAGCATGAAAATTATATCTATCTGTTTAGCTTAAAAATTATATAAAAAAAAATTTCATTCCGATTTTTTTTTTATTTTTTCTACCGAATTTCCTTTCTGGCATTTTGATAAAAAGAAAACAGAACGAAAGAAAAAAATTAAAGATTTTCCTTTTCTGTAAAGAAAAACTAAGTCTAGTCTTTCCTTCTATTTGTTTATATAATTTGTGGTTATACCGAGTAACTTCATTCAAAATTAATTAAGCGACTAAAGAAAATTTTTTTTGAAAAGTAGAAGAACAAGAAAAAGGGTTTTTCGTAGTATGTACAATGATTGCCGGTTTGTTTTTCCATTTTCATTACAGAATTAAAGTGAAAAGTTTTTTTTTTGTGCTGTTTGTGTATATTTTCTTGCCTCTCTATGCGAATTTATTTCGATGTAAAATGAAAATTTCTTCTTTTAACCACAAAAAGAAACATTGAGTTGAGATTTTCTTGTAGTTTTACTTCGTTTTAATTTTACTTTGGTGTATAGAAAATTGATTTTAGTGAATAAATTAAGGCTAATAAGTTAATGAAAGGAATTTTAATTGTATTAAAATTGATTGAAATTTTTATTGTGTCATAAGTAAAATGTTAATATAGTGATTATACTCGTACTCGTATATACATACATATTATATACTTGTCGGGTCATAGGTTAGAGGATTTTCAAGCACCAAGCCGCCTAAACATATAAAAAGGGATGAAGCGTTGCACTGCTTCAATACGATTTATGTTTATATTGTTGTACGAAGACCATATATCTGATTGGCATACTTGAGCAGAGGTGGAACAAACGTAATGTAGACTGTCGTCGTCACAGATGGATCATGGATTATCTTACATCAGTGCTTAACGAAATTGAGCGCGGAATTTGATGTGTTAATCATTTTACCAATATTCTTCGTAAAGTTTACTTCACTATCACAGATAACACCCGGAGTAAGCACTACCAAGAATATGTGACGGATTGATATTTACTAATGTTTAGTTCGAGATGATCCTTTGAGCACCAGATTACAGAGCAGTTTAGATTGAGGTCACCTTTTGTTGAAATAATTTTTATAAATTTTTTCTTACCGCTGTCATACACAGTGACAACCGAGCTTTTAATAATCCGCTCAACATCAATGAGACGTGTGACGAATTGTTCAATATTTCGAAAACTTGTTCACCAAACCAATAGGAAGTGAAAATTCCAGCCAACAGATATAAAGTCTTCGTTTGAGGGAATCCGTTTCACTGGCAATGTGCTCAAGTGTGAACAGGAATCATTGGTGTTGAATGAAGTTGCAAGTTGAAAATCCAAACCAAAACAAGAATTTGTTCAACCTGGATTAGCACAAATTCAGCCACTATAATTTCGGATGGCAATGAACATGCAACACGAATATGCTATCTGAATCGCTTATTCTTGGATTTTAGAACATTTTACTTCTTTTGTTTAGTTTGTTCAACACAAATATTATTGAATGGTATACATCTGTGTTTTATTTGTTTAATATAGTATCTTTAAGGGGCAAATTTGTTTTACTCAATTTTTGAATGAAAATTTATGAAAATTATATTTCTATGATAAGCACAAATTGTGTCAGTGTATTCGCCTTTGGAAAGTTTTAAAATTAGGCTTAAATTATTTCTGTTCTTTTATTTGTTTCGTTTTTTAGGCGAAATTTGAAATTTTCTTTTCCCGTTTTCTCGGCTCCTGGACTAGCACTAATTTTCCCCGTGAGCACTAATTTTGAAATTCAAAAGTTTTCCCGCTCTTTGGAATAGTATGCGTTGCCAGCAATATTTCAGCGATTCATTGACCAGATGACAACGAATGCGTAGTTTGTTACAAGATACTTGGAATAATACAATTGTGAACCGAAGAATAATATCTAAAAAATCTGGAAGAGATCTTTAAACGATTTCCAGCTACCAACTTAAAATCTAATATAAACAAGTGCAAATTCTTCCACACTAAAATGGATTTTTTATTGAATGAATCTGGAATCCGACCATCATTCGAAAAAGATCGAGCGATTGAAGAGATGCTCCGACCAACAAACTTGAAAGAATTGCAAGCTTTCATTGGTAAGGATAATTCTTGTATCCGTTAGTTTTGTCATCGTGGCTGTGCACTCTCGTTAGCGACAGATGTCTCAAGTTATGGAGTAGGGGCAGTGATTTTTCATATTTACCCTGAAGGAATGGAAAAACCGATAGCTTTTGCATCGAAGACTGATTGAAAAAGAAGCACTTGAGATCGTCTATGGCTGTAAAAAGAAGCGAAGTGACGAAATCGAAGCGCCTTGCTACAATCTTTCACCCAGAAAAAGGCTCACAAGTGACGACTGATGACAGCCAACCGTCTCTAGCGTGGCGCTGAATTTTTCATGAGATACATACACCTATCTCGCCTTATGCTCGGTTGCCTTATGCTTAATAGTATACTGGAAATCAATTCGCGTTCCGTGAAATAATGAATATGAAAAGTTTTTTTTCATTGGTAATCTAGTAATTTGAATTATTCGCACGTAATTTTAAATTTTACTGTGTCAAATCAAAATTTCTTATAGGGAGTGCAAACCTACTCGATTGCTAACGAAAAAAACTTTTCATTTTCATTATTTCACGGAACGCGAATTAACTCCCAGAATACTATTAAGCATAAGGCAACCGATAAGTATAGAATCGCCAATGGCCTTTCTTGACTTCCCGTTGATGTGGATGTGAAATTTGACCGTGAAGGGTGTCCGTGTCCATGTGATCAAAGAATATCACGAAATGTTGTAAGAGTTTCTTCTGGATAGTAAGCAAATTGCTACAGAACAGCTAAAGATTCCATTCTATAACGAGTGCCCAGTCCTACGGAAAGGAAGGAATTAACCAGACTCTGTCCAAAATCGAGATTTTCAGAAATTGCACGTAAATCCTCATGGAAAGCCTATATATTAAACTTTACTTGTATGTGCACAAAGGCAGTACATAAAGAAGCCTTCAGTGACCTATCAACTCTTGCATTTAGGGCGAGCCATAGAAGGTTTATCTACCGAAGAGGGTTATGTGCCGAAATGTTTTCGGGCAATTAAAGAAATTATATAAATTTATCAATTTAAGCAAAAATTTATTGAGCTCTCCACATTGATATCCTCGAATTTAACTAAATGGCATCTAATCCCTGCTCGTCCCCTACTGAAGGCATCTTCATTCGCAACCCATTTGTGTTTTATAACCGATGAGAGTGATGCTTTGATGCTTACAAATCACAAAAAGTAATTTCTATCACTATTAGATGACACATATTATTTAATCGAAAAAAATCCACGCAAAGGAAAATTTATCTTGGCTTCTTCAACATTTGGATAACGTAGCTTTTTATACATTTTAGTGTTTAACTACGCTTACATCTATTTTTAGTCATCAAATAACTTAATATGGACTATTCGGTGTTTCGCATATTTCTTTTGAATTTTTTTTGGGCGCTAGTGCTTTTATTGTATGGGGTGGGCGCACACAATTACTACTACTACTACTTTAGGAAAAACTTAATACGCTTTTATAGAGATGTAGAAGGCGATTTAAAAAATATGAAATTTTTTACTTTATTTTGTGTACCAACTTATTTATTTAGTGTTTGCTAATTCTAATTATTATTCTATTACGCGCTCACAAAATTTTAGAGATACTACAAACAAAGTCCTAGATGTTTCCTTTAAATTTGTCAAAAGAACAACCGAGTATTTGTATATCATCTGCTCGAATAACCAGTTTGAAATCCTAATGAATTCTACACCCTCAAATTTGGCTGGATTAGAAATGCCACTCTTTCACAAACCACTCAATATTGGTTTAATATTAATCAAATTTCCAGGTTTTTCCCATCGGTTTTCCCTTCCATTCATAGCGAATTTGGGTAATGGTAATATCGGTTCACTCAGGTTGAATCACGAAGTTGTAACAAAATCAACACCCTTAAATTTGGCCTGAATAGCATGTATCCCTAATTCTGTTCAATCACTAAACACAATCCCAGGTTTTTCTCATTGGTTAACTTAGGCATTATGTCAAACTTAAGGTAAATCGTTCACTAGATTCGTAAAATTTTAAATTTCAGTAATCATTTGGGCATTCAAACTATTTTATTATTAAAAACGCCTAAATGTTCTCATTTTACACATATAGTATATATTCATAAAATGTTTTGTTTTTTTAACTTTAAATAAATTTAATCACTTCATATCGGTATACGCTATTTTAAGCTGCATCCGATAGTACCACAAAAACATAATTTAAAACATCGCTTTAACCGAACTTTAACTAAAATCAAAAGTATTGATGAAATGTCAATATTTTGTGCTTAAAGGAAATACATCATCCAAATAAAACGAATATTAAAAAAATAAGGGCGAATTGTACATAATGATAACAAATCCCCTTTGATTTTGTAATTTATATTGTATGCATTCCCAAATCCCGATCCCTCAAAATTCTTAAACGATACATACTCGTATAGCTATACATAGACATTTTAGACAAAAACCATAAATATAAAAATGATTGATCAAAACAGATACAATTCCTTTTAGTTACAAATGAAAAACGTACTTTCCGAGGCTAAATTTTTTATTTATATAAAAGATTGAACGCGGAGATGAAATATTTGAAATTTAAGGAATTGTGATACATCCGCATGTATGTAATGTACATTGTTCAATTAAAAATTTTGAACAAATTCAACCTCTATGTATCAGTTGATTAAACATTGAAAAAATTAAATTGAAGTGAACTTAAAGTATCGTACTCGGTCCGCCCGATGCGGTTGTGTACACGTAAATAGGTATGTAAACACCCGATTACTTCAAATAATTTTTGCAACTTTCCCCTTCATCTTGGCAAAAAGGAAACAATTCCGGATAAGTTCATCGTGGTCGAGACAAATACAGAGTTTTTTATAACAGAGAATACATATTTCCGTTTTTTTTTAATTTTACAAAATGGATCTCTTAGTTCTTCATTTTCCCTGATTTCTTTTTTTTTTTTCAAAAGAATAATAATACTGGAATAGTGATAGTAGTAGTGATAACAGTAATAATATAAAAATAATAATATTGCATTTTCCTCTTAATATGTCTCCTTGTTGTGTGTGCTTGTGTGTCTGACAATTTCAATTTATTTTCTACTTTTTTATTGATTTTATGGCATTTTTAAAATTGAAAAATGAAAATACAACAACAAAATAGTGTATGGAGTTTTTTTTATTTTTTATCTTTTTAATTTTTCCAAAAGTTCTTAAAACGTTGTGTATTTATACCGAGAGATGAAAGAAAATCTTTGTCGTATACAATTTTTTTTTCTTACGTCTGTCTATTGGTTGATGCTACTGCTGCTGCTGCTATTATTAAGACAAGAAAATGATAATAAAAAATAAAAAAAAATCCAGAAAATGCTGAGTTATATTGTGAAAATAAATTTAATGAAAAAATTTAATTCATTTTACCCTCAGAAACATAAATTAAGGCGGATTGAACCTCCTGTGGTGGTAAAAAATATAATTCTAAACTGCAAATGACTTTTTTCCGTTTATCTCTTCAGGCTTCAGCATCTATATGTCTAAGCAATATACACGTCTAGTAAAATTTACCAATGTTGCAAACATAATTAAACATTTTTTTTTTAAATTATGTTTATTTATTGCATCGATGTCTTATAAATCATCTAAAGTACAGCATCGCCACATACCTATTCCCTGTCTGTGTAAGGTGTAAAACTTCTTTCTTTGTTTCTCTTAAACCTATTGTTTTTAATATATAGAGAATTTGATTATTTACAATTTCAAAAAATTAAGTTGACAAATTTCGTTCCTAAATTTGCATAACCCATTTCGTTATAGAAATATATATCTCTTCAGGCAGCCTATCGTGGAGATAAATTTCTTTATTTTAAGAAATTTTTGTTAAACAAAATAATTACTTAAATAATTTAAAATTTTAAATTAAGAATAATAATAATAATTATAGTAATCCACTTTAATATTAATTTAAGTTGATATTAGTTAATTAGTTAATTTAATTTAATTGAACTGTAGCTGACACTGTAATTTCCCTTCAATTAATCCCATAATAATCAATTGAGAAAAAGCCGAGTTTCATCACAGGTCGCCATATTCCACAACTTCTTCGAAATATCATTTTAGAACCCTACTTCCATCCAACAAACCGTATCCTGCCATAATCAATTAAGACGTTCCAGGAGACCGTATTCTAGAAATTCTTTCAATCATTTTAGAAACCCATTTACATCTAACATATCCGATCCATTTATAATCGATCAAGAAAGTTGAAGCTAATTTTATTCCGATGAAGTTTTGTAACAGAAGTAATATCCCCACAGAAGTAATCATCTCATCAGGCCATGGCGACTGAATACTAGTACACAATGATCACACTTTGTTTTAATTTTATGATCAAAGTCGAAGCTAATTTTTTTTTTTAACTTTTCCAGGTGGTCATATTCCAAAACTTCCATAAAAAATCATTTAGAATTCCAATCCATCCAACATGGCTAACAGACCCAATCCCACCACAATCGGTTAAGAAATTGCCGCACCTGGGACGTACCTATATTTCAAAACTTATACCAAAAATTAGAAACAATTATCTCCATCCAACAAACCCAATCCCATCATGATCGGTTAAGAAATGACCGAGTGTGGTCCCAGATGCCTATAAACCAGAACTTTTTCTAGAAAAATTTCCAAAATTTCCAGAGCAATCTACTAGAATGGCAATGAAACATGTTTTCTTTTAATTCTCGTAATTTTCTCTGCCAGCAGCATTATTTCCCTGCAGCTCGATTCTGGTTTTTCCTATAGGGAAAGGAATTAGGAAAAATATTTTCATAGTATTTTGGTCACAAATTTTTTTTTTCTGACATACTATGGTAAATAGTTAGTGTAAATTTTTTCAAAAACAAAATTAAATTAGGAATATTTTTCCACTCCAATTTAAATTATAAAATTTTAGATCAAACATGATTTCTCAGTAGGCCAGAAAATGACAAAAATACAATGAAAATTTTTTCCTAATTCCTTTTCCTATAAGGAAAACCCAGAATCGACCTGCTGGGAATAGGAAATTGTGAAAAATATTTTCATAACATTTTTGTCTAATTATATTTTTCTGGCCTACTGTTAGATTTAGTTTGGTATAAATATTTTCCAAACAAAGTTGATTGGGAAACTTTTGTTCCACAAAACAATTATTATTAAATCAGTTTGTTTTTTTTTTGTTTTGTTTAAACAATTATAATTGTTTAAACAAAACAAAAACAACAAACTAATTCCAACAGTAGACCAGAAAAATTTATTTAGACAAAAATGCTATGAAAATATTTTTCCCAATTCCATCCTCCCTTCCTCCCAGGGAAAGCCAGAATAGTACTGCTATGACAGAGAAAATTACTCCCAATATTGTTTTCAAAAAAATTACCACTAACTCCTTAGTACGCCAGAAAAAATCGTTTAAGCAGAAATTATATGTAAATTATTTTCCCAGTTCCCTATTCCCTGGGAATTACCAGAATAAGACTACAGGTGGCCATATTCCAGAACTCCTTCCAAAATTCTTTTTAAATTCCAATTTCCTTCCAATATACCTAATTTCAGCTTAATTGGTTCAAAAATGGCATTAGCTCAATAAAATTGCATAAACCTAAAATTTACTTTCTTTTACATAGTGAAAATTTTCGACGTCAATTTTTTTGCTGATTCACCTTTCGCTATATCGCATTAAAAAATTGGTTTTTAAAAAAATCGCTGTGTATATGAATCACATATACCTATGTGTGGTTGCGTGCGGACTAAATATCTGTGTCCTTTCTACATCGCAGTCCGTTCTCCGATCGGGATGAAACTTCATACTTAAGTTGTTTCATTAACTCGGAGACCCCACTGATTTTTCGCCGAAAACGGTCCACCATAAGTATACGAGCTTTCGCAAATATTTTAAAAAGAAAATCATTTGCGAGAAAAATGATTAAGGACTGAAAAATATAGCAAAAATGCCGTTCTAGATCAGTTTCCAAAAGTTAAGCGAAAATGACGGTTTTTGGCAAAAAAATACGTTTTTCTACAAAAATTGGGCCCTTGTACAGCCTAGATGAACTGATTGAACACAATGAAACTACATACTTAAGCTTTTTTCACAAATTGAGTGATCCCAGTGAATTTTGGTCAAAATTAGTCCACCGGAACTGACAGGTTGCATAGAAGCTTTATCGTTTTTCCAAAGTAAGTGACAGCTTCAAAAGGCACTTTTTCGTCTTTTGCATGTATTTTGAAAAGTATGTCATTTACGCGAAAAAACCATTATAAACTTAAAGATTCCAAATTAAATTTGTAACAATACTGGTCTAAATCAATTTTAAAAATTTTAAGCGAAAATTACGATTTTTTGCCAAAATACTATTTACCAACAAACATTCGGCGCTGTGCAACCCAGATGGATGGAGTTCAGTGATTTTTCGCCGAAATCAGTCCACCGGAAGAGGAGCTCTTCCAATTTTTGCAAATATTTTGAATATGAATTATATATATGAGTCGAATATGAATTGAATGTGAATTGAATATGAATTGAATATGAATTGAATATGAATTGAATATGAATTGAATATGAATTGAATATGAATTGAATATGAATTGAATATGAATTGAATATGAATTGAATATGAATTGAATATGAATTGAATATGAATTGAATATGAATTGAATATGAATTGAATATGAATTGAATATGAATTGAATATGAATTGAATATGAATTGAATATGAATTGAATATGAATTGAATATGAATTGAATATGAATTGAATATGAATTGAATATGAATTGAATATGAATTGAATATGAATTGAATATGAATTGAATATGAATTGAATATGAATTGAATATGAATTGAATATGAATTGAATATGAATTGAATATGAATTGAATATGAATTGAATATGAATTGAATATGAATTGAATATGAATTGAATATGAATTGAATATGAATTGAATATGAATTGAATATGAATTGAATATGAATTGAATATGAATTGAATATGAATTGAATATGAATTGAATATGAATTGAATATGAATTGAATATGAATTGAATATGAATTGAATATGAATTGAATATGAATTGAATATGAATTGAATATGAATTGAATATGAATTGAATATGAATTGAATATGAATTGAATATGAATTGAATATGAATTGAATATGAATTGAATATGAATTGAATATGAATTGAATATGAATTGAATATGAATTGAATATGAATTGAATATGAATTGAATATGAATTGAATATGAATTGAATATGAATTGAATATGAATTGAATATGAATTGAATATGAATTGAATATGAATTGAATATGAATTGAATATGAATTGAATATGAATTGAATATGAATTGAATATGAATTGAATATGAATTGAATATGAATTGAATATGAATTGAATATGAATTGAATATGAATTGAATATGAATTGAATATGAATTGAATATGAATTGAATATGAATTGAATATGAATTGAATATGAATTGAATATGAATTGAATATGAATTGAATATGAATTGAATATGAATTGAATATGAATTGAATATGAATTGAATATGAATTGAATATGAATTGAATATGAATTGAATATGAATTGAATATGAATTGAATATGAATTGAATATGAATTGAATATGAATTGAATATGAATTGAATATGAATTGAATATGAATTGAATATGAATTGAATATGAATTGAATATGAATTGAATATGAATTGAATATGAATTGAATATGAATTGAATATGAATTGAATATGAATTGAATATGAATTGAATATGAATTGAATATGAATTGACTATACGAATTGAATATGAATTGAATATGTATTGAATATGAATTGAATATGAATTGAATATGAATTGAGTATGAATTGAATGTGAATTGAATATGAATTGAATATGAATTGAATATGAATTGAATATGAATTGAATATGAATTGAATATGAATTGAATATGAATTGAATATGAATTGAATATGAATTGAATATGAATTGAATATGAATTGAATGTGAATTGAATATGAATTGAATATGAATTGAATATGAATTGAATATGAATTGAATATGAATTGAATATGAATCGAATATGAATTGAATATGAATCGAATATGAATTGAATATGAGAAATTAGCCAATCAGATCTCGAATTATGTCCCTTTCTTTCAAATAGTCAGCTTTCCAGTTTACATTTTGTTCGAAACAACTCACGATTATCACAATGTGGATATAAACTCCCTTAGATTTTATTAACCAGTTTTCTTAGCCGGCACCTACATCACGAAAGTGTCTCGACTGCACCCTTAAGCAACGTTTGTACCACAAATATAAAAATTCTCAAAAATAATAATTTGGTAAAGAAAATAATTAATTTTTCACAAACCGAACCTGCCGACATGAAAGCCATGGTCTAATTCTAAAATTTCGACCCTGTACAGCCAAGACGGATTGATCGGGATTAAATTTCACACTTAACCCTTTGAGTGCCAACATAATTTTTAGAGAATTTGCTAAAAGTGCCACCCTCTATGTCGATCTAAGAAATCTGAAAATTTATTTTATTTTTCGATGTAAAAGTAATACCTGGCTATCATCCAGAATAACCCAAAATTTCAATATTCAGACGATTCATGACGAGTTTTGATAAAACAAATTTATGTCACAAATGTGTTTTTAATTTTTCAAAACAATTTTTATCACAAACCGCTAGGTTAAATTTTTCGCTTTACAAAATAAGTGTGACGTGTGTTTGAGTTCTATGTACATTTGTCGTAAAAGAAAGTCGAGCATTGCATATTATACAAATATATATTTTAACAAGTATTCGCAAATGCCAAAAGCGATTATAACAAAAAAAAATGTAAATTAAGTTTCAAACAAAATTTATTAAAATTTTTTTTTCAAATTTTACCGGAAATGTCGAGTTTTGATAAAAAAAAACTTTATTTCACCAAAATTCGCCATCCCTACAGTCCAGGTGGGTTGGCTTATAAGAATCAAACTTCTTACTAAAGCATTTTCCATAAATTGGGAGATCCGTGCGAAATGTGGTGGACATCTGTGTACCGGAAGCGACCGCTTCCGTAGGAGTTTTTCCAATTTTTGCAATGAAGATTAAATTTTCAGCAAGGGTTAACCTGTTAAGTTTGAATTTTCACTTTAGAACTCAAGAGTCTTGTATTCGAGATCTATCTATATTCGTGCAGGTAAAACATAATTGAGTGTTGCCACAACATACTCACCCCTTCATTTTCTATATACTGATTCAATAATATTCTGCAGAAAATTTAAAATATTACGATAAAAATGAATAAATTATTTTTTGAGGGATGAAGATTTCCTGAAGTTCTAAAATGTTAACAAATTCCGTCTTCTAGGCGACTCACTTTATGATTTTTGTTAGGCTCTGCAAAATCATATGGACATAAACGTAAAGCGGTGCGGTTTTCCTTGACCTTCAAATGGCTTTCGACCCGGTGAATTTAACTGCTTTAATGAAAAAGTTAAAACGCATTGTTATTCTTATTTGGTAATGAATTGCCGGATTGTTAAAAACAATAAACATTTATTGAATGTATTGAAAATCAGATTTAAGTGCTCGACTGAGGTAAAACAGGCATCAAAGCACGCTTTTTGCTATTTAAGAGGTGCACTCATGGCGACATCGCACTTGCTTACATATCACGGCCAATTCGAGGTGACTCATGTTACAATATCGCAACTCATATCGTCAATTCCAGTGCACTAAACATTGTTCAGAGTACTGAACGTCGAGGTCAGACCAGCATTTACTCTTCTGCTCAATGTACAAATTTGACCTCCTCCTCACTTATGTTTAATTAATGGCTAAACTATTCAGTTCACTGTTAATATTTCACCGAGGAAGGATACTTACCCGCGTACATTGACAAAATTCTTCGACACTAAGGATCGCTCGTTGATATTGTCATTTCAAGCTTCCCATTTCAATCAAGTGATATATTGTAGTCCCAAGCGGTAGACTTAGATGCATTCTCTTATTCAAAGGTATGCACACGATGTTATTGAAGTAAATATTTCTAAAGTTCTTACCACGCAGGACTCATATATTCAGATGCATGAACACGTTAACTTATCAGATACCACATTAGCAAACGAGAAATAATATAAACCGACCACTTACATTCATTTATATTTAAAGCAAATTTTTATTAATTAAATAAAAATAAATAAATAAATTATAATTGTATTTACATTAAAAAATATAAATAAATAATTTATAAATATTTGTGTACCATCCATTCTCTAAGCACTTTTGTTACCGGCAGAAGTATTATTTTTTCTGGAACTGAGCATATGGTCTGAAAAGGAAATTAAAATTATCAGCTTTAATTAATATTTTGTTAAATACTGATGTACTTGTACTGTGCTTGATATTGATGATCATAATAATATTTGTAAGGGTCTGCAGCTGGAACGGCAGCTTTAACAGGTCGAACTACATATGTGTTACGCCGATTTTCATGTCCCCCGGAATGCACCTGGAAGCTAGTCTCTTCATGATGATCACTTGAGAAAATTTTCTTAAGCGCTATAATACCAGCAATTGTTAATGCTACTTTACTAATGACTAATGCTTTGCCAGAAATTGCGGCGAGTGCTTTTAAGCCTAATGGCCCGGCAATACCCATGGCGGTTAAAAGTGCAGCTACCACATATTTATGCATTTTCTTTCCACCTTTTCCGCCGCCGCCACCACCACCGCCACCTGAACCTTTCCGAGCTTCACCCAAATCAAATTTTAATGTGTGTGTCTTAAAGAATGAGTCTATTTTCTTGAGTAGGCTACGATCTACGCTGCTTAGCCCATCCAAAAACCGTGGTTCATATAAATAAGGTTTATCCTCCAAGGTCTCATTAGATTGCTTCACAAATGTTACACCATCCAGTAGCGATATCGTATCTTGTTCTACCGCCTTATTTATTGCATTTAACGCTTTACCTTTTAAGCAGCCCGTAAAATCATTTTTATTTTGACAATCATCGTACACCTTTTGCAGTACACCTAATTCCGGGCCAAACCAATTATTTTCATTTACACAGTTAACTCGATTCACCGCAATTAATATGATTGCGGCTAATAAATTGTGATTGAGTTTACGAGGCATCACGTCTACACACTTTGAATATTTCACAAACTATTTCATTAATCCTCGCCAAGTCTTTTTGTTTTGAAGATATCCAATTTAGTCAATACTTTAGCAATTTTTAGTTGAGATGTTGCTGCAGCGTTATCGTAAAATAAACTGATGGTAATCATTTACGAATCTTGCTTTTAAATGCATCTAAATGCTCTGCTTAATTTTTGCATTTTCGTGAAAATATTAATTAGAAAGAAGAAGATAATAAGATGTTCGTCTCTGTATAGATCGCATGTGTACCCAACAACATTATTGAGTTCTATATGCCCTAATGATTTCGACTGCATTAAAGCGTAAAGAATTATAATTGTAATGTAAGTGTGCAAAAAAAAAATTGAAATTTCTCGTAAATCGATCACCACAAGTGAAAATCCGATAGTTCCATAGAGATCTTCTTATAACAGTTTTTCTCTTCAGTTTCACTTTCAAAATCATGTAAACAACATATCTTTGCGTTATTAATTTGATAACCCTCAATTCAGTAATTAGTTCGTGAAATCGTTATTTATGTTCTAGATTTCTAATTGTTAAATTCTAAACATCCATTTTATTAGGCTGATTAATAATTAATTGATGTTTGTTTGTTGTTTCTTTCCTATAACAAAGCGTTTGCAGAGAAAAATTATATGCGAGTCTTGTTTAGTCCAGAACTAGTAGAAAAAATCTCGGATGCGAATATTTTGTGTTTAAAAGCGGAATGCGTCGGTTTCGATTTCACCTCTTTTTTTTTGCCATCTATTTTGGGGCCGAAGCACTCCCTGCTCTTTCGCGGTTTATTTTTCCGTCTTACTTTACGCATCACCTGCCAAATCGAAGACGTACCGGCTATAGGGCCGGTTTAAAACCATCTGCACATTGCAAGCTCCATGCCAGCCTATACTGACATGGAAGATGGGTCGGTCCATGAGTTTTGCACTCCGACAGGGGGTCATAGATGTGTTACATTTCATCCCCGATCGTAATCGGTTATGAAATTTCACTTTTGCATCCTGTCCCTATCGGGATTCGAACCCGGTACCTCCCGATCCAAATGCCAAAGCTTTAACCACTGATTTCACCTCATTTCAGTATTTTTAACTGTAATTAGTCAACAGCATGTTTAAACTTAACAATTAACTTCCAATTATTCTAGCATACTTCATGCTGCATGCTGGTTAAATTTAAGCATCGCTAGGACTGGGAATTCTATATCGATTGCATTAATGAGCACTGACTCAAGTGGTTTGGAAAGCAAAACTTAGGCACCCTCCATATCTAACATTGTTCAATGTGAGCCAACTTTTTTTAAGTCAACAATCGAAGAGGCTGATTGACATCAGTTTATGTTCAACATCTATGGTTGATTTGATTTGAAAGTCGAGCTTGGCTTTTATAGCTCATAGGCTAAGTACTTGGGATGTTTTGCGTTGGAAATTGTTCTGCATCTTGTATAGGTATATTGTGGCCTGGAAAGCAATTTGCGCAGTGAACATCAGCATGATTTTCCTCTCAATCAGGGTTATTTGCAAAATATTGAAATAAATCCACAATTATTTTTGTACAGTAACCTGGAAGATGAGATTATGCTGAGTATTAAATAATAAACCCTAGTTTATTAGAAATATAATTGTTTATCGAACACACCACTCATTAATGCATTTTACCGTGGTCTGCATGAAATTTAGCGCTTTTCTGGAATGCACAGGAAAATGAAAGAACCTTGCTCTATAGAACAAAATGATCTTTCAGTTTCTGTTAAAATTTTCAAAAGCACCGCAAGAAGTATGCTTTGCGTCATGCTGATTGTGGAGTTATAGTGTGTCAAGAAAGGTTTGAACTTAATGGTTTTAATAGCCAACGGAATTTAGTTGAACCTGATCTTGGTCTGACAGTACACTTTCTGGGAAGTGTAACCTTGAAAAAGCTTTTGAGAATGTAGGTAGATGTAGGGTATTACGGTGTGTACCTTTGACACGTATATTATTGTTTTACAGATAATTTTGCTCTTGCCTTCTATGGCATGCATTGAGGCTTAGAACAATCTCAATGCTTTCGAAAACACCAGAAAGGTTAACCTAAATCTGATTTGCAGATTTTTCAAAGACTATACACTTATCAAATATCGGAGTCACTCGCATCACTAAAGGGTTTTTCACTTTCTGGTGCTAGCTCTGGAATCTAACACATTTTGTATGATTAAGGATCATTTTGTAGTTTGCAGACATTTCCAAGTTGGTTAAGAACTCTAATCATTTCAATAACCATCTTTATTGCAACAATAGAGTTACGATCAACGGTCCCAGATCATTGTGGCATTGTGGGAGCTATTTTGAAGCTGATTGGCCCCAAATATGTATTTTACTTAACTGTTAATAACGACAACCAACCTGTTAAATAACTCGTTCATAATCAAGCTGGACCACCTTGAAATACTTCTTCTCCCTGCTGTAAGACGTAATAGTTTACGAACGAAACCCGAAACGAATTTAGAATTTTTTTATCGATTATGTTATGACTAGTCATGGCCTAAAGATCATCCACATCGAGTACGCAGAACACAAAATACCTTATACGGAAAGTCCCTCGCAGAAAATGTTTAACTTAGTTTTCGTCGTATTACCCATAGCTGTCGAGCCATCATAATTGTAAGTTTCAACTGTTTAACTCTATCTCTAACGATAGTGCAGTTAAATGGATTTGCGGCCTTGGTGTTGCACTCATTCAATTTGCTAAGGTAGCAAATATGCTGTTCTCCTCACAACAACTCAATCGGTTACGGCCAAAATATACACTGCGTCACATAATTGTTAAATTTGTTTTTTAGAAATATCAAATGAAGCCCTATTGCGAGAATTAAAAAGAACTGTAAGTGAAATAACAAAAATTACGAGTATGACATAATTTCCAATTTACACAAATCTGAGATTATACAAAAAATGCGCTAATTTATATACATAAATAGTGAGCTAAATAAATGTACCGGGCATCTACCCCTAAAATACTCGAAATATCACGAGAATCATAATTTACTATATGAATTTACTGGAATCAGAGTTTTCGGCATATAGGCACTTTACTAGTCGAAAACTCTGAGATTTCAATTAATTTATGTAGTAAATTAAGATTTTCACTCACTTTTCTCTCTAAATTTCTAGTATTTTAGGGATAGCTGCCCAGTTCTTTTTATATGCTGACTTGACGTACTAATTTAGATAGATCCACTATTTATCCACTATTTATATATAGTGCCTTCTTTGATAATTTGCAATTTGAAATTCCACTCGTAATTTTTTTATTTCACTTAAAGTTTTGTTATTTCACTCAATATAGTCACACAATAATATTTGCATAAGCTACCATCCTGAAGCCACGTCCTTTCAGGTCTAATAACAGATAATTAAAAATCAAGTTCCGGATATTACCTGACTAGTATGTCGTTAATGATGACGCGGTAGAGGAAGTAGAAGCTAGTATTTAAGGCAGCCTTATATGTCTGATATCTCCTGTATTTGTACCAAACTGTAGACCATTTTGATTTCAATGCATTTCGTTTTCAAATTCGTATTTGTACAATGCAGCTTTTCTTTCTTGGCTTTTCTGAAAAAATTAGTACAGACACGCGGAGGCTAATTTTGTAATACGGGTTTTCACTTGGCTAAGAGAGCTGAAACCGTTCAAAATTCTACTAATAGTAATCCCTAATGTTAACGAGGTTTTAAGAAAACATTCCAGAGTTCCTGACCTCTCGTTCGACTCATTTCAAAATAATCAATATCAACGTCTAATCTGAGTATTTAATAAAAAATTTCATTTTGCTTATTTATTGGTTTATTGCAGACAAATAACGTTATTAGCCTTTCTTTCCAATTTAAAAGTCGGAAAAACAGATTCAAACTGCATATCAAAATAGTTTTGATACTCATTTGCAGATGGCACAACCACACTAACAAAACAATCACGTTGACAAAGCAAAGTAAAATTGAGTAAAATATTTTCAATTTATAAACAAACAAATCAAAACAACACAAAATAGCGTTAAAATCTTAAAATGGACTTTCGTGCAGCTAATCCGGGTGCCTCACAATATGGAAATTTCATAAATTACTATCAATTTAACACAGCCGAAGACCGAATATCATTATTTCCTCTAGACATATGGAAAAGGCATTTAAATGTTGAAGACGAATCGGACTACTTTTTAGAAGATTTAGTTGTTCTATGTTGAAGTTATATAATTATAACTTATTTTAACCGTTCGGCATCAGCTCTTCTATGCTGATGTATAATGCGGGACAGCACTTTTTATTACTAATCACTTATGTATTTTTGATTAATAAATTTACACATTTTATTTAATTAATTATACATGCTTTTTATTTTTATCAATTAATAAATTTTTCATTTTAACAAATTAAATATTTAAGAGTTAGCAGAAATATAACTTTATACAATTTGTGTCTTAACTATTTCTCCTGTTTTTATTATATGGAATCTATTACCATATGCTATGAAAATTTATAATAAACTCTTGTGTTGAAAATTTAAAACAAAACTTATATACTAATTTTTCTGGTATACAACCTGGCTAAGGACTCTATGTTTCAGCAGTTCAACTAAGGCCAGATTGTATACCAGTTATAACAATTATACCATTTAAACTTCTCCACAAAACGCATCCATTACACCATTTCGAATTGTCACAAATTAGACATTTCTTACCCGATAATATGTCAAAACAAACAACAACAACAACTCAAACAACAAGGTAAATAATTTAATTATAAAAAATAAAACTTAATGGAAATAATTACAAAGTTTAATAAATTTATTTTTATATTAATATTTACATAGATATGCGACAACGAGAAAATGATACACCCACATACACTCCCCTTCCAGTGGAATTTAAGAAAATTGGTAAGTATTAAATTTCACGATACGAAGTCTGTGGTTTCTTAATTTTTAAATCGAACTGGTAGTTTAATTACACGACCATGCCTTGATAACACCTCTCTTGGTTCACTACTAACTTGCACATGCTGATCGAAAACTACTTTCTTTTTAGCTTTTGGAGTTTCTGAATTAACCACCTCATCAGCTTTCCCATCAACATCCCATGACAGATTAGTCGCTAATGGCTGATTGCTGAACAACTCATCATTATTTTCGGAATAACAAGGTTTGAGTCTATCTATCGAAATATTAACTTTTTTACCTTTAATTTCTAGCTCAAAAAATTTTGTATCCCTGTTTGAAATTTTAAAAGGACCGGTATATGGAGGCTGAAGTGCTCTTTTGACTGCATCGGTACGTATAAACACATGAGAGCAATCCTCCAATTTTTTGTTAATGAAAAATTTCTCCTTTGAATGTCGAGATGCGTTTACCGGTTTTAATTCTTCAAAATGTTTTTTTAGATTACTCACGAATTCGGACTGTGGAATCGAAGTATTTGGAGGTTCCATAAACTGCCCAGGAACTCTAACCGCACTTCCATACACCAACTCTACAGGAGTAGATTGTAACTCTTCATTAAACGAGGTACGTAAACCTAATAAAACGAGTGGTAAAATGTCCGTCCAATCCGTTCTGTTATGACACATAATCGCTGCTTTTAATGTCCTATGCCAACGCTCAATCATACCGTTGCACTTAGGATTATACGCTGTAGTACGTCTTCTTTCAAATCCTAATAAATGTGACAATTCTGTAAACAGATTCGCTTCGAACTGCGAACCTTGATCTGTTACGACAAAATTTGGAACACCAAACCTAGCTATCCAATTTGAATAAAAAGCATTTGCCACCGTATTTGCCATGATATCTGGTATTGGAATTGCCTCCGCCCAGCGAGTATACCTGTCAATCATGGTTAAGCAGTATTTATGATTATTGGATATGGGTAATGGTCCAACTAGATCAATATGCACTTCTGAAAACCTTTCCTTTGTCACTTCGAAATTACCTATTGGTGCTTGTGTGTGTCTTGATACTTTGGATATTTGACACGCCAAACATGCTTGTGCCAATTCCTTAATATCCTTTTTTAATGACGGCCACACTACATGTTTAGACACTAACTTGACCGAAGCTTTTATTCCCGGATGCGACAGATTGTGTAGCGACTCAAATACCTTCCTCCTCCATTCTCTTGGTATGAAAGGTCTTGCTTGTCCCGTCGATATGTCACAGTAAATGAAATGTTCTGTATTGAAAGCTAACGGTCGTCTTACTAAATTTAGTCCAGAGTTCTCGTCTTGTAGTATGTCATTCAGTTCCGAGTCTTGTAATTGATCTGTAGCTAGTTTGTTATAGTCAATAGTCTCGTGAATGTCAATTAGCTCAACTCTAGATAATGCATCAGCTACAACGTTGTCTGTACCCGTTATATGTCTCAGGTCCGTTGTAAATTGTCCAATAAAGTCTAGTTGACGTCTTTGTCTTGGTGATGCTTTGTCTAAATTTTGTTTAAATGCGTAAATGAGGGGTTTGTGGTCCGTAATGAGGATGAAATTTCGTCCCTCGAGAAAGAATCGGAAGTATTTTACACCTAAATAGGCCGCTAACAACTCCCGATCGTAGGTACTGTATTTTTTTTGTGTTTCGGTTAACCTGACAGAATAAAAACCCAGTGGTTGCCAAACTTCATCAATTAATTGTTGCATAACTGCCCCTACTGCTGTGTCGGAAGCATCTACCATAATTGATAACTTTGCTGACATGTCTGGATGAGCTAGAAGGGTGGCATCACTTAACTTGAATTTACATTTTTCAAACGCTAATTTCGACTCTTCTGTCCAAACGATTGGTATTTTACTATTCTTTTTGTAACCTTTTAAAAAGTCATTTAAAATGGCCTGGTCATGTGCTGCAGAAGGAATAAATCTTCTGTAGAAATTAATCATTCCTAGAAAACGTTTTAATTGCTGGACAATGACTGGCTGCGGAAAATTACGAATTATTTCTACTCTATCTGGAGATGGTAAAATTCCTTTCCTATTTACGAAATGTCCCAAAAAAGCAATTTCTTCTTGCGCGAATACACATTTATCCATTTTAATAACTAGCCCATTTTCGGCTAAACGTTGGAAAACTTGTTCAACATGACATAAATGCTCATCCAATGAAGCGGATGCAATTAAAATGTCGTCTAGATACACGAAACAGAATGACAGTCCCCTTAAAACCGAATGCATTAATCGTTGGAACGATTGTGCTGCATTCCGAAGACCGAATGTCATTCTATTGAATTCGTAAAGACCGAATGGTGTTGCTATAGCTGTTTTGTGTACATCTCGTGGTTCAATTGGGATTTGGTGGTAAGCACGTACCAAATCAATAGTTGAAAATACCGTACAACCAGCAAGTTGAAACGAGAAGTCCTGAAGATGCGGTACTGGATAATTATCGGGAATGGTCACATTATTCAACGCCCTGTAATCCCCACAGGGTCTCCACTCACCGTTTTTCTTAGGTACCAAATGCAGAGGACTGGCCCACTCACTTTTGCTAGGTCGACAAATTCCTTGCTCCATCATACTTTCGAAGTGTTCCCTCGCTATTTGTAACTTATCGGGAGCCAAACGCCTTGTTTTGCACATAACTGGTTGCCCGTTTGTTTCCAAACAGTGTGTAACATTATGCTTAGGTGTATTCATATTGCCTGTTTCCCGAGTAATTATTTCATATTTTTTTAACAATTCGTTGATTTCTGGATTAATTTTGCTTTTATCTAACAGGGCTAACGAAGGACTTGAATTACTTGTAATGGATCCAACTGAATATAAATTTGTAACCGGATCAATTAATTTACCCTTTCTAATATCAACTACTAAACCTGTCGCTTTTAAAAAATCTGCCCCGATTATTGGCATAGACACATCAGCAACTATGAAGGACCATTTGAACACCCTACGTAAACCGATATTTAGTGAAATTGTCTTCGTTCCGTAGGCCTTAATTTTGGTACCATTGGCTGCATATAAGTGAAAATCGGGTTCATTAACCTTTTTGTTACTGAAATTTGCTGGCAAAACGGAAACGTCTGCGCCAGTGTCTACCAAAAATTTTCTTTTAGAATTTTGATCCAAAATAAGTAGACGATTTGCACAAATTTCATCAACATACGTCTCAAAATGCTGACTAGAATTTAGTTTTTTGACTTTTGAGATTTTACAACAATAAACTTATCGTGAAAACGACAACCTGAAACACACTTCGTTGCCTTATCTTTAAAACGTCGATGATAGAAACATTCGGTTTCATCATACGTTCGTTCTCTAGATTTTGACGAATTTCTAGCTGTGTTATGCGGACTACGAGTTCTTCGTGTTGTGCTACGTAAGGCGGATACTTCCATTATAATATCCTTACGGAACTTACACAACATCTCATGCAACTCTTCTTTTGTCGACGATGATTCTTTTTGCTGGCTTGTGTATGATTTGTCACTTATTTCCATTACGTGCTGCTGTGACATGTTTTCAATTAATGCGTCTGCTCGTTCTGCCAACTTTCCTAATGAAACGTCATTTTCAAACGGGACTAATACCAACTGTACCTGCTGCGGTAACCTTTGCAACCATAATCGCTTAACCGTGCCTTCTTCAAAATGCTCTCCTGCATTCATATGCATTTGCTCCAGCAATTGTGATGGTTTCTGGTCTTCTAACCTTAGTCCGTGCAACAAATTATTTAATTTTGATCGTTCTGATTCTCCTAAAACTTTAATTACTTCCTGCTTAAAAAACGTATAAGGTTGTTTTCCCTTATTTTTTATAATAAGATTGGCAAATTTATTATGCAACCTAGCATCTAATGCACCAACCGCATGTGAATACCTCGTAGTCTCTGTAACGATGTTTGCTACCTGGAACTGCTGTTCCAAAATAGCAAACCAGACCTCGGGATTCTGTGCATATAAAGGTTGGGGTGGCTTAAAAGCTACATGTGCAATCTCTTTTTGCGAAATATTTTTTGCCGTTTTACTTTCGTTATCTACAATATTTTCACTACCAGAGTTGCCACTAGAAGATGCTTCCGAAGCATGGGAATCTTTCAACTGTGCATTTAGAACGATTCGAACCTGATCTTGCACTAGTGAACACAATTGTTCACGAGTCAACGTGATCATTTCGTTACTAGAAAATAAAAGATTTTGCCTATCAGAGGAGTGTACATAGGTGGAATTCGTTTCCTCGTCGTCGGTATTGATACCACGCACAACGAAACGAAAAAAGAAACTTAAAAGTAGAAAAAAGGATGAACAAACAAAAAAAACGCAAGAAATACTGAACATTGTGATTATTTGAATAATTTTAATTTTTTATTTATTTTTTAAATAATTTTTAAATATTTTTTAATTTAATTTTTTTTTTTTTTAAAAATAATTTTTATTTTTGTAATTTTTAGACGACGCAAAAAAATGGTGCAAAAATGGAGTACGTTTTATAAAGAATAAATAAATGGTACTTACAATTTTAAATTTATCGTCTTATTATACGGGATGATTGGAAAAACTCCCGGCTGCTTACAAACAATGTTTCCTCTTTGAAGCGGATTTTATTTAATACAGCTATGTTTAACGGGTGATCCGGTGAATGCCTGTTGCTGCTTCGCCAAACCAATGCTCCCTTCTAATTTGCGGTTGATTTATTAGTTGCTCGTTTATCTGGTGAATACATAGACGGCAAACTGCTTCCTCGGAACATATAATATTTTTTAAAATTTTAGTTATCCAAAAATTTTACGGATGACTTGTAGTATTTTGCGTTGGCTAATAAGTATTAGCTGCTGCCCCCGGTGGAACTATAACATCACGTCGGGGTCACCAATTTAGAAGATTTAGTTGTTCTATGTTGAAGTTATATAATTATAACTTATTTTAACCGTTCGGCATCAGCTCTTCTATGCTGATGTATAATGCGGGACAGCACTTTTTATTACTAATCACTTATGTATTTTTGATTAATAAATTTACACATTTTATTTAATTAATTATACATGCTTTTTATTTTTATCAATTAATAAATTTTTCATTTTAACAAATTAAATATTTAAGAGTTAGCAGAAATATAACTTTATACAATTTGTGTCTTAACTATTTCTCCTGTTTTTATTATATGGAATCTATTACCATATGCTATGAAAATTTATAATAAACTCTTGTGTTGAAAATTTAAAACAAAACTTATATACTAATTTTTCTGGTATACAACCTGGCTAAGGACTCTATGTTTCAGCAGTTCAACTAAGGCCAGATTGTATACCAGTTATAACAATTATACCATTTAAACTTCTCCACAAAACGCATCCATTACACCATTTCGAATTGTCACAAATTAGACATTTCTTACCCGATAATATGTCAAAACAAACAACAACAACAACTCAAACAACAAGGTAAATAATTTAATTATAAAAAATAAAACTTAATGGAAATAATTACAAAGTTTAATAAATTTATTTTTATATTAATATTTACATAGATATGCGACAACGAGAAAATGATACACCCACAACTTCATTATCTTGGATATCGGTTGCAATGCTGGAAATATCTCTCAATTACTGTATGAATTTTTTGCGAAACAGTTTAGTGATAAACGCATCATAGTGCTCGGAATTGATTTAGATGAAAACTTAATCGTGCGTGCCAATGAAGCGAACAAATATCCAAAAAATGTATTCTACGAGACAATCGATCTCATGGCGTGCAATGTATCGAAAATGTTTACGGGATTCCTTAATAACTACGACCGTGTAAAATTTAATGCAGTATTTTGTCTTTCCATCACAATGTGGATCCATTTAAATAATGGCGATGAAGGATTAATTAAATTTTTTGATAAAGCAAGTGGCTTATCATCGAATTTTCTGGTGGTTGAACCTCAGCCTTGGAAATGCTATGTAAAAGCAATAAGCCGTATGAAAAAAACCGAATTTGTGTTCGAACATTTTAAATTACTAAAAATGCGAAACAGCGTCGAACGGGATATTCAAAACGTATTGATAAAACAATTCGGATTAATTAAAATATTTGAAACAATTCCGACCAAATGGAATCGCAAAATTTTATTTTTTACCAAAAACCCTTCAGCGGGAAATACTTTTAGAAGATTTAGTTGTTCTATGTTGAAGTTATATAATTATAACTTATTTTAACCGTTCGGCATCAGCTCTTCTATGCTGATGTATAATGCGGGACAGCACTTTTTATTACTAATCACTTATGTATTTTTGATTAATAAATTTACACATTTTATTTAATTAATTATACATGCTTTTTATTTTTATCAATTAATAAATTTTTCATTTTAACAAATTAAATATTTAAGAATTAGCAGAAATATAACTTTATACAATTTGTGTCTTAACTATTTCTCCTGTTTTTATTATATGGAATCTATTACCATATGCTATGAAAATTTATAATAAACTCTTGTGTTGAAAATTTAAAACAAAACTTATATACTAATTTTTCTGGTATACAACCTGGCTAAGGACTCTATGTTTCAGCAGTTCAACTAAGGCCAGATTGTATACCAGTTATAACAATTATACCATTTAAACTTCTCCACAAAACGCATCCATTACACCATTTCGAATTGTCACAAATTAGACATTTCTTACCCGATAATATGTCAAAACAAACAACAACAACAACTCAAACAACAAGGTAAATAATTTAATTATAAAAAATAAAACTTAATGGAAATAATTACAAAGTTTAATAAATTTATTTTTATATTAATATTTACATAGATATGCGACAACGAGAAAATGATACACCCACATACACTCCCCTTCCAGTGGAATTTAAGAAAATTGGTAAGTATTAAATTTCACGATACGAAGTCTGTGGTTTCTTAATTTTTAAATCGAACTGGTAGTTTAATTACACGACCATGCCTTGATAACACCTCTCTTGGTTCACTACTAACTTGCACATGCTGATCGAAAACTACTTTCTTTTTAGCTTTTGGAGTTTCTGAATTAACCACCTCATCAGCTTTCCCATCAACATCCCATGACAGATTAGTCGCTAATGGCTGATTGCTGAACAACTCATCATTATTTTCGGAATAACAAGGTTTGAGTCTATCTATCGAAATATTAACTTTTTTACCTTTAATTTCTAGCTCAAAAAATTTTGTATCCCTGTTTGAAATTTTAAAAGGACCGGTATATGGAGGCTGAAGTGCTCTTTTGACTGCATCGGTACGTATAAACACATGAGAGCAATCCTCCAATTTTTTGTTAATGAAAAATTTCTCCTTTGAATGTCGAGATGCGTTTACCGGTTTTAATTCTTCAAAATGTTTTTTTAGATTACTCACGAATTCGGACTGTGGAATCGAAGTATTTGGAGGTTCCATGAACTGCCCAGGAACTCTAACCGCACTTCCATACACCAACTCTACAGGAGTAGATTGTAACTCTTCATTAAACGAGGTACGTAAACCTAATAAAACGAGTGGTAAAATGTCCGTCCAATCCATTCTGTTATGACACATAATCGCTGCTTTTAATGTCCTATGCCAACGCTCAATCATACCGTTGCACTTAGGATTATACGCTGTAGTACGTCTTCTTTCAAATCCTAATAAATGTGACAATTCTGTAAACAGATTCGCTTCGAACTGCGAACCTTGATCTGTTACGACAAAATTTGGAACACCAAACCTAGCTATCCAATTTGAATAAAAAGCATTTGCCACCGTATTTGCCATGATATCTGGTATTGGAATTGCCTCCGCCCAGCGAGTATACCTATCAATCATGGTTAAGCAGTATTTATGATTATTGGATATGGGTAATGGTCCAACTAGATCAATATGCACTTCTGAAAACCTTTCCTTTATCACTTCGAAATTACCTATTGGTGCTTGTGTGTGTCTTGATACTTTGGATATTTGACACGCCAAACATGCTTGTGCCAATTCCTTAATATCCTTTTTTAATGACGGCCACACTACATGTTTAGACACTAATTTGACCGAAGCTTTTATTCCCGGGTGCGACAGATTGTGTAGCGACTCAAATACCTTCCTCCTCCATTCTCTTGGTATGAAAGGTCTTGCTTGTCCCGTCGATATGTCACAGTAAATGAAATGTTCTGTATTGAAAGCTAACGGTCGTCTTACTAAATTTAGTCCAGAGTTCTCGTCTTGTAGTATGTCATTCAGTTCCGAGTCTTGTAATTGATCTGTAGCCAGTTTGTTATAGTCAATAGTCTCGTGAATGTCAATTAGCTCAACTCTAGATAATGCATCAGCTACAACGTTGTCTGTACCCGTTATATGTCTCAGGTCCGTTGTAAATTGTCCAATAAAGTCTAGTTGACGTCTTTGTCTTGGTGATGCTTTGTCTAAATTTTGTTTAAATGCGTAAATGAGGGGTTTGTGGTCCGTAATGAGGATGAAATTTCGTCCCTCGAGAAAGAATCGGAAGTATTTTACACCTAAATAGGCCGCTAACAACTCCCGATCGTAGGTACTGTATTTTTTTTGTGTTTCGGTTAACCTGACAGAATAAAAACCCAGTGGTTGCCAAACTTCATCAATTAATTGTTGCATAACTGCCCCTACTGCTGTGTCGGAAGCATCTACCATAATTGATAACTTTGCTGACATGTCTGGATGAGCTAGAAGGGTGGCATCACTTAACTTGAATTTACATTTTTCAAACGCTAATTTCGACTCTTCTGTCCAAACGATTGGTATTTTACTATTCTTTTTGTAACCTTTTAAAAAGTCATTTAAAATGGCCTGGTCATGTGCTGCAGAAGGAATAAATCTTCTGTAGAAATTAATCATTCCTAGAAAACGTTTTAATTGCTGGACAATGACTGGCTGCGGAAAATTACGAATTATTTCTACTCTATCTGGAGATGGTAAAATTCCTTTCCTATTTACGAAATGTCCCAAAAAAGCAATTTCTTCTTGCGCGAATACACATTTATCCATTTTAATAACTAGCCCATTTTCGGCTAAACGTTGGAAAACTTGTTCAACATGACATAAATGCTCATCCAATGAAGCGGATGCAATTAAAATGTCGTCTAGATACACGAAACAGAATGACAATCCCCTTAAAACCGAATGCATTAATCTTTGGAACGATTGTGCTGCATTCCGAAGACCGAATGTCATTCTATTGAATTCGTAAAGACCGAATGGTGTTGCTATAGCTGTTTTGTGTACATCTCGTGGTTCAATTGGGATTTGGTGGTAAGCACGTACCAAATCAATAGTTGAAAATACCGTACAACCAGCAAGTTGAAACGAGAAGTCCTGAAGATGCGGTACTGGATAATTATCGGGAATGGTCACATTATTCAACGCCCTGTAATCCCCACAGGGTCTCCACTCACCGTTTTTCTTAGGTACCAAATGCAGAGGACTGGCCCACTCACTTTTGCTAGGTCGACAAATTCCTTGCTCCATCATACTTTCGAAGTGTTCCCTCGCTATTTGTAACTTATCGGGAGCCAAACGCCTTGTTTTGCACATAACTGGTTGCCCGTTTGTTTCCAAACAGTGTGTAACATTATGCTTAGGTGTGTTCATATTGCCTGTTTCCCGAGTAATTATTTCATATTTTTTTAACAATTCGTTGATTTCTGGATTAATTTTACTTTTATCTAACAGGGCTAACGAAGGACTTGAATTACTTGTAATGGATCCAACTGAATATAAATTTGTAACCGGATCAATTAATTTACCCTTTCTAATATCAACTACTAAACCTGTTGCTTTTAAAAAATCTGCCCCGATTATTGGCATAGACACATCAGCAACTATGAAGGACCATTTGAACACCCTACGTAAACCGATATTTAGTGAAATTGTCTTCGTTCCGTAGGCCTTAATTTTGGTACCATTGGCTGCATATAAGTGAAAATCGGGTTCATTAACCTTTTTGTTACTGAAATTTGCTGGCAAAACGGAAACGTCTGCGCCAGTGTCTACCAAAAATTTTCTTTTAGAATTTTGATCCAAAATAAGTAGACGATTTGCACAAATTTCATCAACATACGTCTCAAAATGCTGACTAGAATTTAGTTTTTTGACTTTTGAGATTTTACAACAATAAACTTATCGTGAAAACGACAACCTGAAACACACTTCGTTGCCTTATCTTTAAAACGTCGATGATAGAAACATTCGGTTTCATCATACATTCGTTCTCTAGATTTTGACGAATTTCTAGCTGTGTTATGCGGACTACGAGTTCTTCGTGTTGTGCTACGTAAGGCGGATACTTCCATTATAATATCCTTACGGAACTTACACAACATCTCATGCAACTCTTCTTTTGTCGACGATGATTCTTTTTGCTGGCTTGTGTATGATTTGTCACTTATTTCCATTACGTGCTGCTGTGACATGGTTTCAATTAATGCGTCCGCTCGTTCTGCCAACTTTTCTAATGAAACATCATTTTCAAACGGGACTAATACCAACTGTACCTGCTGCGGTAACCTTTGCAACCATAATCGCTTAACCGTGCCTTCTTCAAAATGCTCTCCTGCATTCATATGCATTTGCTCCAGCAATTGTGATGGTTTCTGGTCTTCTAACCTTAGTCCGTGCAACAAATTATTTAATTTTGATCGTTCTGATTCTCCTAAAACTTTAATTACTTCCTGCTTAAAAAACGTATAAGGTTGTTTTCCCTTATTTTTTATAATAAGATTGGCAAATTTATTATGCAACCTAGCATCTAATGCACCAACCGCATGTGAATACCTCGTAGTCTCTGTAACGATGTTTGCTACCTGGAACTGCTGTTCCAAAATAGCAAACCAGACCTCGGGATTCTGTGCATATAAAGGTTGGGGTGGCTTAAAAGCTACATGTGCAATCTCTTTTTGCGAAATATTTTTTGCCGTTTTACTTTCGTTATCTACAATATTTTCACTACCAGAGTTGCCACTAGAAGATGCTTCCGAAGCATGGGAATCTTTCAACTGTGCATTTAGAACGATTCGAACCTGATCTTGCACTAGTGAACACAATTGTTCACGAGTCAACGTGATCATTTCGTTACTAGAAAATAAAAGATTTTGCCTATCAGAGGAGTGTACATAGGTGGAATTCGTTTCCTCGTCGTCGGTATTGATACCACGCACAACGAAACGAAAAAAGAAACTTAAAAGTAGAAAAAAGGATGAACAAACAAAAAAAACGCAAGAAATACTGAACATTGTGATTATTTGAATAATTTTAATTTTTTATTTATTTTTTAAATAATTTTTAAATATTTTTTAATTTAATTTTTTTTTTTTTTAAAAATAATTTTTATTTTTGTAATTTTTAGACGACGCAAAAAAATGGTGCAAAAATGGAGTACGTTTTATAAAGAATAAATAAATGGTACTTACAATTTTAAATTTATCGTCTTATTATACGGGATGATTGGAAAAACTCCCGGCTGCTTACAAACAATGTTTCCTCTTTGAAGCGGATTTTATTTAATACAGCTATGTTTAACGGGTGATCCGGTGAATGCCTGTTGCTGCTTCGCCAAACCAATGCTCCCTTCTAATTTGCGGTTGATTTATTAGTTGCTCGTTTATCTGGTGAATACATAGACGGCAAACTGCTTCCTCGGAACATATAATATTTTTTTAAAATTTTAGTTATCCAAAAATTTTACGGATGACTTGTAGTATTTTGCGTTGGCTAATAAGTATTAGCTGCTGCCCCCGGTGGAACTATAATATCACGTCGGGGTCACCAATTTAGAAGATTTAGTTGTTCTATGTTGAAGTTATATAATTATAACTTATTTTAACCGTTCGGCATCAGCTCTTCTATGCTGATGTATAATGCGGGACAGCACTTTTTATTACTAATCACTTATGTATTTTTGATTAATAAATTTACACATTTTATTTAATTAATTATACATGCTTTTTATTTTTATCAATTAATAAATTTTTCATTTTAACAAATTAAATATTTAAGAATTAGCAGAAATATAACTTTATACAATTTGTGTCTTAACTATTTCTCCTGTTTTTATTATATGGAATCTATTACCATATGCTATGAAAATTTATAATAAACTCTTGTGTTGAAAATTTAAAACAAAACTTATATACTAATTTTTCTGGTATACAACCTGGCTAAGGACTCTATGTTTCAGCAGTTCAACTAAGGCCAGATTGTATACCAGTTATAACAATTATACCATTTAAACTTCTCCACAAAACGCATCCATTACACCATTTCGAATTGTCACAAATTAGACATTTCTTACCCGATAATATGTCAAAACAAACAACAACAACAACTCAAACAACAAGGTAAATAATTTAATTATAAAAAATAAAACTTAATGGAAATAATTACAAAGTTTAATAAATTTATTTTTATATTAATATTTACATAGATATGCGACAACGAGAAAATGATACACCCACATACTCTCCTAAAACTTATATGTATGAATTACAATAAACAAACTTAAAAATAAAACTCGTTTTCGTTTGAAATTAAATCTCATCCCGTTACTTCTTGGGAATTAGTATCGAATTCTAATTTAACATCAGATGATAAACCTTCCACATCTACTTCACCGTCTTGTGTGTTGATCCGATTTAGGGTAAGCATGAGATCTTCGGATCCAGAATTTAATAGCCCATCTGTGTCGTTCTCCTGTTTTATCGATTGGCCCGAAGATGAGGAACTGGATTGTTGTTTAATGTTCGATTGAATAAGGGCGGGAACCTGTTTAACTGGAATACCGGCATCTTCAAACGCTTTTTTCTTGAGTGTTTGTCTTATTTGAGATCTGTAATTCAACAAAACATGGATAGATTAGTTTAATTCCGTAATAAAAAAATTTAGACAGATGAAGAATTAGTAATACTTACACTGTGCGCCCCTTAATTCGGAGACTAATCGAATTTAGATCATCACAGAATCTTGATATCGCGGTTTTAAGCATGTCAATTTCTTCATCTGTCCATTTACTCCTTGGGATCAAATAGAAATAAAAACAAGCACAACTCTTTCAACTCATAATATTTGTTCGTTTCACTCATAAATTAAATATATTTACCCAGCTGGACTATCGGCTGTCGGATGCAGCTGCATTGTCAATTCACCTAAGCGATTGAATGCTGTTCCTGCTGCTGTAAATATTTCTCCAACCTGTTATCGAACAGAAACCAGTTCAAAATATAAAACAACCACTTTCTCGGCTTATAAATTCGAATTTTACTTACTTTTATTGCAGAATTCATAGCTTAATAAAATAGATATTTTCAACACAATTTAAATTTAAAACGTCAAACGAAGGAAAAATTTTTGTTTGTTTTGACAGTTTGTGGGTGTATCATTTTCTCGTTGTCGCATATCTATGTAAATATTAATATAAAAATAAATTTATTAAACTTTGTAATTATTTCCATTAAGTTTTATTTTTTATAATTAAATTATTTACCTTGTTGTTTGAGTTGTTGTTGTTGTTTGTTTTGACATATTATCGGGTAAGAAATGTCTAATTTGTGACAATTCGAAATGGTGTAATGGATGCGTTTTGTGGAGAAGTTTAAATGGTATAATTGTTATAACTGGTATACAATCTGGCCTTAGTTGAACTGCTGAAACATAGAGTCCTTAGCCAGGTTGTATACCAGAAAAATTAGTATATAAGTTTTGTTTTAAATTTTCAACACAAGAGTTTATTATAAATTTTCATAGCATATGGTAATAGATTCCATATAATAAAAACAGGAGAAATAGTTAAGACACAAATTGTATAAAGTTATATTTCTGCTAACTCTTAAATATTTAATTTGTTAAAATGAAAAATTTATTAATTGATAAAAATAAAAAGCATGTATAATTAATTAAATAAAATGTGTAAATTTATTAATCAAAAATACATAAGTGATTAGTAATAAAAAGTGCTGTCCCGCATTATACATCAGCATAGAAGAGCTGATGCCGAACGGTTAAAATAAGTTATAATTATATAACTTCAACATAGAACAACTAAATCTTCTAAATTGGTGACCCCGACGTGATATTATAGTTCCACCGGGGGCAGCAGCTAATACTTATTAGCCAACGCAAAATACTACAAGTCATCCGTAAAATTTTTGGATAACTAAAATTTTAAAAAAATATTATATGTTCCGAGGAAGCAGTTTGCCGTCTATGTATTCACCAGATAAACGAGCAACTAATAAATCAACCGCAAATTAGAAGGGAGCATTGGTTTGGCGAAGCAGCAACAGGCATTCACCGGATCACCCGTTAAACATAGCTGTATTAAATAAAAATCCGCTTCAAAGAGGAAACATTGTTTGTAAGCAGCCGGGAGTTTTTCCAATCATCCCGTATAATAAGACGATAAATTTAAAATTGTAAGTACCATTTATTTATTCTTTATAAAACGTACTCCATTTTTGCACCATTTTTTTGCGTCGTCTAAAAATTACAAAAATAAAAATTATTTTTAAAAAAAAAAAATAAATTAAATTAAAAAATATTTAAAAATTATTTAAAAAATAAATAAAAAATTAAAATTATTCAAATAATCACAATGTTCAGTATTTCTTGCGTTTTTTTTGTTTGTTCATCCTTTTTTCTACTTTTAAGTTTCTTTTTTCGTTTCGTTGTGCGTGGTATCAATACCGACGACGAGGAAACGAATTCCACCTATGTACACTCCTCTGATAGGCAAAATCTTTTATTTTCTAGTAACGAAATGATCACATTGACTCGTGAACAATTGTGTTCACTAGTGCAAGATCAGGTTCGAATCGTTCTAAATGCACAGTTGAAAGATTCCCATGCTTCGGAAGCATCTTCTAGTGGCAACTCTGGTAGTGAAAATATTGTAGATAACGAAAGTAAAACGGCAAAAAATATTTCGCAAAAAGAGATTGCACATGTAGCTTTTAAGCCACCCCAACCTTTATATGCACAGAATCCCGAGGTCTGGTTTGCTATTTTGGAACAGCAGTTCCAGGTAGCAAACATCGTTACAGAGACTACGAGGTATTCACATGCGGTTGGTGCATTAGATGCTAGGTTGCATAATAAATTTGCCAATCTTATTATAAAAAATAAGGGAAAACAACCTTATACGTTTTTTAAGCAGGAAGTAATTAAAGTTTTAGGAGAATCAGAACGATCAAAATTAAATAATTTGTTGCACGGACTAAGGTTAGAAGACCAGAAACCATCACAATTGCTGGAGCAAATGCATATGAATGCAGGAGAGCATTTTGAAGAAGGCACGGTTAAGCGATTATGGTTGCAAAGGTTACCGCAGCAGGTACAGTTGGTATTAGTCCCGTTTGAAAATGACGTTTCATTAGGAAAGTTGGCAGAACGAGCGGACGCATTAATTGAAACCATGTCACAGCAGCACGTAATGGAAATAAGTGACAAATCATACACAAGCCAGCAAAAAGAATCATCGTCGACAAAAGAAGAGTTGCATGAGATGTTGTGTAAGTTCCGTAAGGATATTATAATGGAAGTATCCGCCTTACGTAGCACAACACGAAGAACTCGTAGTCCGCATAACACAGCTAGAAATTCGTCAAAATCTAGAGAACGAACGTATGATGAAACCGAATGTTTCTATCATCGACGTTTTAAAGATAAGGCAACGAAGTGCGTTTCAGGTTGTCGCTTTCACGATAAGTTTATTGTTGTAAATTCTCAAAAGTCAAAAAACTAAATTCTAGTCAGCATTTTGAGACGTGTGTTGATGAAATTTGTGCAAATCGTCTACTTATTTTGGATCAAAATTCTAAAAGAAAATTTTTGGTAGACACTGGCGCAGACGTTTCCGTTTTGCCAGCAAATTTCAGTAACAAAAAGGTTAATGAACCCGATTTTCACTTATATGCAGCCAATGGTACCAAAATTAAGGCCTACGGAACGAAGACAATTTCACTAAATATCGGTTTACGTAGGGTGTTCAAATGGTCCTTCATAGTTGCTGATGTGTCTATGCCAATAATCGGGGCAGATTTTTTAAAAGCAACAGGTTTAGTAGTTGATATTAGAAAGGGTAAATTAATTGATCCGGTTACAAATTTATATTCAGTTGGATCCATTACAAGTAATTCAAGTCCTTCGTTAGCCCTGTTAGATAAAAGCAAAATTAATCCAGAAATCAACGAATTGTTAAAAAAATATGAAATAATTACTCGGGAAACAGGCAATATGAATACACCTAAGCATAATGTTACACACTGTTTGGAAACAAACGGGCAACCAGTTATGTGCAAAACAAGGCGTTTGGCTCCCGATAAGTTACAAATAGCGAGGGAACACTTCGAAAGTATGATGGAGCAAGGAATTTGTCGACCTAGCAAAAGTGAGTGGGCCAGTCCTCTGCATTTGGTACCTAAGAAAAACGGTGAGTGGAGACCCTGTGGGGATTACAGGGCGTTGAATAATGTGACCATTCCCGATAATTATCCAGTACCGCATCTTCAGGACTTCTCGTTTCAACTTGCTGGTTGTACGGTATTTTCAACTATTGATTTGGTACGTGCTTACCACCAAATCACAATTGAACCACGAGATGTACACAAAACAGCTATAGCAACACCATTCGGTCTTTACGAATTCAATAGAATGACATTCGGTCTTCGGAATGCAGCACAATCGTTCCAAAGATTAATGCATTCGGTTTTAAGGGGATTGTCATTCTGTTTCGTGTATCTAGACGACATTTTAATTGCATCCGCTTCATTGGATGAGCATTTATGTCATGTTGAACAAGTTTTCCAACGTTTAGCCGAAAATGGGCTAGTTATTAAAATGGATAAATGTGTATTCGCGCAAGAAGAAATTGCTTTTTTGGGACATTTCGTAAATAGGAAAGGAATTTTACCATCTCCAGATAGAGTAGAAATAATTCGTAATTTTCCGCAGCCAGTCATTGTCCAGCAATTAAAACGTTTTCTAGGAATGATTAATTTCTACAGAAGATTTATTCCTTCTGCAGCACATGACCAGGCCATTTTAAATGACTTTTTAAAAGGTTACAAAAAGAATAGTAAAATACCAATCGTTTGGACAGAAGAGTCGAAATTAGCGTTTGAAAAATGTAAATTCAAGTTAAGTGATGCCACCCTTCTAGCTCATCCAGACATGTCAGCAAAGTTATCAATTATGGTAGATGCTTCCGACACAGCAGTAGGGGCAGTTATGCAACAATTAATTGATGAAGTTTGGCAACCACTGGGTTTTTATTCTGTCAGGTTAACCGAAACACAAAAAAAATACAGTACCTACGATCGGGAGTTGTTAGCGGCCTATTTAGGTGTAAAATACTTCCGATTCTTTCTCGAGGGACGAAATTTCATCCTCATTACGGACCACAAACCCCTCATTTACGCATTTAAACAAAATTTAGACAAAGCATCACCAAGACAAAGACGTCAACTAGACTTTATTGGACAATTTACAACGGACCTGAGACATATAACGGGTACAGACAACGTTGTAGCTGATGCATTATCTAGAGTTGAGCTAATTGACATTCACGAGACTATTGACTATAACAAACTAGCTACAGATCAATTACAAGACTCGGAACTGAATGACATACTACAAGACGAGAACTCTGGACTAAATTTAGTAAGACGACCGTTAGCTTTCAATACAGAACATTTCATTTACTGTGACATATCGACGGGACAAGCAAGACCTTTCATACCAAGAGAATGGAGGAGGAAGGTATTTGAGTCGCTACACAATCTGTCGCATCCGGGAATAAAAGCTTCGGTCAAGTTAGTGTCTAAACATGTAGTGTGGCCGTCATTAAAAAAGGATATTAAGGAATTGGCACAAGCATGTTTGGCGTGTCAAATATCCAAAGTATCAAGACACACACAAGCACCAATAGGTAATTTCGAAGTGACAAAGGAAAGGTTTTCAGAAGTGCATATTGATCTAGTTGGACCATTACCCATATCCAATAATCATAAATACTGCTTAACCATGATTGATAGGTATACTCGCTGGGCGGAGGCAATTCCAATACCAGATATCATGGCAAATACGGTGGCAAATGCTTTTTATTCAAATTGGATAGCTAGGTTTGGTGTTCCAAATTTTGTCGTAACAGATCAAGGTTCGCAGTTCGAAGCGAATCTGTTTACAGAATTGTCACATTTATTAGGATTTGAAAGAAGACGTACTACAGCGTATAATCCTAAGTGCAACGGTATGATTGAGCGTTGGCATAGGACATTAAAAGCAGCGATTATGTGTCATAACAGAATGGATTGGACGGACATTTTACCACTCGTTTTATTAGGTTTACGTACCTCGTTTAATGAAGAGTTACAATCTACTCCTGTAGAGTTGGTGTATGGAAGTGCGGTTAGAGTTCCTGGGCAGTTCATGGAACCTCCAAATACTTCGATTCCACAGTCCGAATTCGTGAGTAATCTAAAAAAACATTTTGAAGAATTAAAACCGGTAAACGCATCTCGACATTCAAAGGAGAAATTTTTCATTAACAAAAAATTGGAGGATTGCTCTCATGTGTTTATACGTACCGATGCAGTCAAAAGAGCACTTCAGCCTCCATATACCGGTCCTTTTAAAATTTCAAACAGGGATACAAAATTTTTTGAGCTAGAAATTAAAGGTAAAAAAGTTAATATTTCGATAGATAGACTCAAACCTTGTTATTCCGAAAATAATGATGAGTTGTTCAGCAATCAGCCATTAGCGACTAATCTGTCATGGGATGTTGATGGGAAAGCTGATGAGGTGGTTAATTCAGAAACTCCAAAAGCTAAAAAGAAAGTAGTTTTCGATCAGCATGTGCAAGTTAGTAGTGAACCAAGAGAGGTGTTATCAAGGCATGGTCGTGTAATTAAACTACCAGTTCGATTTAAAAATTAAGAAACCACAGACTTCGTATCGTGAAATTTAATACTTACCAATTTTCTTAAATTCCACTGGAAGGGGAGTGTATGTGGGTGTATCATTTTCTCGTTGTCGCATATCTATGTAAATATTAATATAAAAATAAATTTATTAAACTTTGTAATTATTTCCATTAAGTTTTATTTTTTATAATTAAATTATTTACCTTGTTGTTTGAGTTGTTGTTGTTGTTTGTTTTGACATATTATCGGGTAAGAAATGTCTAATTTGTGACAATTCGAAATGGTGTAATGGATGCGTTTTGTGGAGAAGTTTAAATGGTATAATTGTTATAACTGGTATACAATCTGGCCTTAGTTGAACTGCTGAAACATAGAGTCCTTAGCCAGGTTGTATACCAGAAAAATTAGTATATAAGTTTTGTTTTAAATTTTCAACACAAGAGTTTATTATAAATTTTCATAGCATATGGTAATAGATTCCATATAATAAAAACAGGAGAAATAGTTAAGACACAAATTGTATAAAGTTATATTTCTGCTAACTCTTAAATATTTAATTTGTTAAAATGAAAAATTTATTAATTGATAAAAATAAAAAGCATGTATAATTAATTAAATAAAATGTGTAAATTTATTAATCAAAAATACATAAGTGATTAGTAATAAAAAGTGCTGTCCCGCATTATACATCAGCATAGAAGAGCTGATGCCGAACGGTTAAAATAAGTTATAATTATATAACTTCAACATAGAACAACTAAATCTTCTAAAAGTTATCGAAAATAAATTATCGGGGAAATTTATGTTACGTGGGTATAGTGTAGGGCGTGTATCAAAAAATTTAAATAGGTATATCTATTGAATGTAGATGACGCTGATGTATGAGAAAATCTCGTTTACGTTTACATAAAAGCCTATTTAAGTGAAAAATTTATTTTAACACGTTCATGAACGAGCTGGTACCCTAGCCTGGAGTGGCTACAAATCAGATGATAAATTTACACGAAATGGACTAATTGAAGCCTCATGGGGGCATTTACATGCGACCAACATTTTTCTTCTGCAAAATGAGAAAGATATAACATTGACTTTTTGCACATGAGAGACAAGAAAAGAAATGTATCTCAACAAAATTTGGTAGAAGATTTTTAGTGACTTAAGCGACTTTTTACTAGCGCATACAGCAAAAACCACTTTAAAATGTTGCCATAAAAATAAATAACGCACATATGCGTCGTGTGGTCGTGAACGTATAGACTGCAAAGTTTTGTAGCTTAATGATTTTGTGCAACTGAAACGTTAAGTTTATGTAGCGTTTTAGTTCAACCCGAGCAGTCAGTGCAATGTCAAAAAATACTCTGTGTTTTTATTCAACTTGAGTAATAATACCTGTGTTCCAATGGAAACAATTTGCTACTCACGGGCAAAAATATGACAGCAACATATTTTGTTATACAAAATTAGATTTGTTTGAACATTTGCATACAATTTGTTAATTTTGCTCACTGTGTTTTAATTTGTGAACACGATGCATATTCGGTTCTTCAAATTTTACTCTGCAATGAATGTCAGTGTACGAAGAGTGTGCAATGTATAATATCAACATATCAAGGGTAAGCCTGCTTGCACGGGCTGAATTAAAAAATAGACGCTCTATCTTCGTATTGAAGTAACGTAATTGAATAGTTTATGTAAAACGTTTACGAATCACTCAGAAGTAATAAAATTGAACGTTTTGATGTAACATTTACGTACAGCTTATGAAAATTGCAAACGAACTACTGCATTCTATAATATGGTTTTTAATTAAAAAACATCATGGGTTTTCATTTTATTTTTTATTTATTTTAACATTTTAATCACATATGTGTTTATTTTACTGAAAGTGAAACTATCACAAAAGTATTATTGGGCCTGATTCTCGGGGCATAAGATTACTGTTATGTTATTTTATTTCCCCGCTTCCTATTGGAATTTGTATTGAAAAATAACATAACATAAAATTTTAGATCCCGGAATCGACCCCATTAAATTATAAAATATTTAAATATCCATTTTTATTGTTAATACTCAAAACACATTTTAGTTCGAACAATTTTAATAAAATTTACTTTAAACTATAAAGTAAATAAACCAAAATGGCTGATTTTGACTTTATTAAACTGATTTTAACAGGCCATGGCGACTGATGATAGGAAGTTAAATCAAAAAGCACATACCGGGGTAGATACTTGATCCGCTAGCAAGCCAGCAATTTGATAGCCAAAATCCGGTTTACTCAATCAACTTTACGGAGGAAATTTAAATTTCAAATTATATTTTCATTTCGCTTTTTATTTTTTTGTGCGATTGTACAGTAGAACTTAATTTAATTAATTTTTGCATCCGCAAATTTTCTGTAATATCGCAGAAATAAACAACGAAAAATGTATTTTGAAATTTAAATTTCCTCAGTAAAATTGATTGAGAAGTCAGGATTTTTGCTGGCAAATTGCTTGTTTGCAAGCGGATTGAGTATCTACCCCACCATTAAATATCCCTATTTCAAAAAAAAAAAAAAAAAAAAAAATAGCTCAATAATCCAAACCACACAAATGTGTGAGAAAAAATCAGAATGTGTAATGGCGTTTTTGATAAAAAATTTCGCTTGATTTGAAGTACAACCAACACAATTGTGTGTATAGTTATAGTGTTTTTTTCGGACGAAAATAACAGCGGATCCCCAATAGAATTCCTTTAACTTTTTCCTTACAGAAAGGTATGAAAAAAAAAACTAATAAATATTTTTATATTATTATTTTATTAATAAAATATTTTTTTCTCTAGTTTTTTTCATACTTTTCTGTAACGAAAAAGTTAAAGGAATTCTATTGGGGATCCGCTGTTATATTCGTCCGTAAGTTTTAAAGGAATGCACAAATGTGTATTTTGGTTGGAAATAAATACAAAAATAAATTTTTGACAGTACTTTTGCCGTCGCTACACAATTGTGTTACCGGGCACAAAAAGGGATATAAAGGGAAATTTTTGTTTTTAATGTACCGGTTCGCATCTCTGCAACTTGTTTCAAAATTAAAGTTTGACATTTGAATCAGTATTTTGGTTTTGGATTCCCGCATGGTATTGTTTTGAATTTGATTTCATTCGGTACCATAAGTAAAAAAATGAACATTACAACCGATCCTAATTTTAAACCTCCATCCCAAAAATTACAAAATCCATTTTTAAATGGCACGAATGGTATTAAACCACCATATGGATTCACACCAAGTGGAATGTTGCGACCTAAAGAACTTCAGCCTCCACCAATGTACGGCCCTCGTGGATCAACAATTCCACCAAGATTTCTACCTAACTATGTGAAGGATTTTAAACCGCACAATAATCGCAGCAATTGGAACCAGAACCGAAGTAATGCTAATCAGAAATTTGACAATCGAAATGTGGAAAGTAAAAAATTTTATTGCGAAACATGCGATCGAGATTTCCAATCCCGTCATAAATTAGAGGAACATAAGAAAGATCATGTAAGGTGTACAGTTCCGGGATGTATGTTTAAGGGCCACCCACAAAGCTTAGGGTTGCATATAGAGCAACAACATAAGAGCGGATTATTTGATAAGATAAAGAATCTGAACACACCGGAGGAGATCGATAAGTGGCGCGCGGAAAGAAAAAGCCGATATCCATCACAACGAAATGTAGAATTACGGCAAAGGGCGCAAGAAGAAAGATTGAAACGAGGTGAGAAATTATCGAAAAACAAGGCTAGATTCGCGAAAAAAGGAGATCGAGAGAGGAATATCAAAGGTAATATAAATCAGCGGATAAATAATCGACCTAAAAATCGTAACAACCGGCGAGATGATTCAAAGTCAAAACCAAATGAAAAACCGATCGAGATAAACTCCCCGAGTGATGAGGACGAATCTATTATGAATGGTAACTTGAAGAAGTTCGCAGGTACGTCACAGATGATTGATTATGTGACACAAAGGAAAGTTTCTTATGTTGATAATCCGCTTGCAACACTTTTGGGAATGTATGGTTCCTCCGATGAAGAAATCGATGACGATTCTCCTGTCGATGACGCAAGTAATCTTATTGAAAAAGGGCAACCACCACGTCCCGTGCAAGTAGATTTTGAATCAGAAGATGAATTAAGTTCAGGTGAAGAGCCAGAAGAAATTAAAACTGTAAAACCGGTAGATGAGATACCTCCAGTTGATGTTAATGTACCAAAACCTGCTGGTAATCCAAACCCCAGAAAACGTAAACGGAAAAATTCCAATGAACAAAAGCTACTTGCGTTTAAGAAACCAAAATCACTACTCGATAATCCTCGACTCAAATGTACCAACCAAAATACGATGTTAGCCAAACTGCTCGAGCCTGAAATTCGACACGAGCGAAACATCTTATTACAGTGTGTTCGTTATGTAGTAGAAAATAATTTTTTTGGAATTGGAGAAGTAAATAAAACTTGAATTTAATGAATTTGTGTATGTATTGCGTTTAAATTATGCCACCATGTACAGTCCCAGGGCCTTGTGCATTTCCGTTTGGTCGATTCAATTGTTGTCGAGAAGCAATTTGTATATATTTTGTTTTGAGTTCCTCCAATTCGCGTACTTTAGAGCGGGCGTGATGTATTCGATGCCACGCCATTTGTAGAACCTTTGCAGCAGCATATCCAGATCCCTCGTGCGGCTGCCCCGTTGAAACTTGAGTTAGATAATTAATTTGCTCTGATAGTTTTGATTCGACTGTGCTTAGAGATTTTAAAAATTGTTGAGTGTGATTTTCGGCAGCTTTTTGGCTAGATTTTTCTTTGCTGAGTTCAAGAAGAGCTTGACCTGAGAGAATGAACCATTTGTAACTTTTAAGAACACCGAAACAATATAGAAACAAACCTGCGCTATGAAGACATAGAATAATTTCTTTCTCAATTGAATCGAGCACTTGAATCTTATCAATGGGTGTGTGGGTCATTGTTTATTCCGTAAACTTTTAACTATTTTTTTTGGCCTCTGTAAAATGTCTGTCAAACAAAACTTTATTTTGATATTTGACAACTAAATTTGGTGTTACCATAGTTAAAAATTACTTCCATTTTTTATAAATTTCCTTCATTACCAACTTTGCAGCACAAATTTTGTTGGTTTCACAAAAATTCTCTCTTGCCTTCATAAAAATTTTTTAGTTTTTGCAGTTCAGTCTCACTACTCAATGCCGAAGAATAAATTGTGAATTAAATTCTAATGTTAAAATAATTCTTGGAAAAAAAATCTGTTAAGCCAAAAGTTTGAGTTATTTATTATAAGTGTGTCTGTGTGCCTTTATTTATTTATAATTATTACACAAATAATATATATTTATATATAAATAGATATGTTTAATTAAAAGTGTTTATAAAAATGTCTATGCTAGTGTTAAAATATTACGAGTGATTTTTTTTATTATTGTATTCTCTCATTTCTTTTGTAATAATATTGTCAAAATATCTTAAGAAAGAGAAGAACTTACAAGTTATACATTTGATTTTTTACATACATCACTTTGTATACGAAAAAATTATTAAAAAGGATAAATTATAAACCAAACCTAAATAAACAGAATTTACGTTGTGGTAAGATTTTATTTCTTTAAAGATTTTTTAAGTTTTTAAGGCCGAAAAATTACGTAGCTATAATTGTTTCGTTCGGTTTGATGCCACAAAAAACATGTTAGCACTTTTTTAAAGGATTTGTTTATTTGACGGAGCTATTTCTAAATGGGCCTGTTGGATATAAAAAAAGTTACCATGAAAAAATCTTGGCCATCACCATCTATGGCCTTATTAATATTAACTTTGATGACATATAATTGATTGAAATAGATATTAAATTACAAATTATGATTCAGAATGTTCCTACGGTCATGGAACTTTATTCACCAAATACCTAACATAAACTAATTTTACAATTACAAGATAAGACATCTTCCATGGGCTGGATAAATAATCTCGAAATAATAAAATTTACCAGCAATAGAATTGGGCTTGTTATAAGATAATTTGAAGATACTACTGTGATATAAGCTAGAGAAACAAACAGCCGGGAATTATTTTATATTAAGCGCGAGTCGCACGTAAAGTATATTGGCACACGTCAAATTCGGATCATATTGAACATAGAGATGATGGGATGGACTACTTACCAAGAAGAAATTTAGCAACTTCTTTCTATTGAACCCAACTAAATTTTAAAGTAAATTAATTTCAGCTATGCCATATCGTTTTTCAGCCATCCAAAACTTATAATTCTGAGGTAATAACAAAATTAGCGCGATGTCAATTTATATTTTTTATGAATAAAGCATGATTAGATGTTTATGTATTTTGATTAATTTATAAACACAAACATTTAATAATAGAAAGGCCACGACTAATACATTTTTAATTTTTAACAACATGCACAATTCAATCTAATTTTTAGGTTAGGTTTCATAAATTCAATAATTTTATCATATGTAAGTGAAAGATGTGCATAGTCATCATGATACTAGGCATAAGGATGTTTTATTTGGAATTTAAAAGACAATCTAGAAGTAAAAAATCGATATTTGACAAAGATATATCTATGTATAATGAGTTACCGGAAAATATAAGAAATTGTAGAAGCATAAAAGATTTTAGAGCACAACTGTTAAAACAAATTTTATAATTATTAAGTAGATGATGTATATATATTGTATTGTAAACTGGAAAATTAGCTTTAGAGCTATTTGAAAAATAAAATAAATAAATAAATAAATATATGTACGTAAAACTAGTTATTCAAATAACTTTATATAATAATTTAGTAATTAATTATACAAATCAAATAATTTCCGCCCTTTTAATTTAGTAAAAATCGGATTTTGCGACACATTTTTTTAGTTTTTTTTATTTTTGGGCGAAAAATTGCGCGCACTATTTTTTTATTAAGTGACAGTTGGGTTTCTTACATGAAAATTAAGTTTGACTGGGTACCCGCTAAACAAGGGAACCATTTACGAACCAAAAACGAAGACAACACTTCATACAACAATTCGCAAACGAATCGATTTTGCAGCTCACAAACGAACCGTTTACGGTGTTCCAATTTCCTCTCCCAAGATAATTAGACTTTTTAGCGAGTATTCGTTCGCATATTGTTCACTTTTAATGAAACGCAAACGGCACACTTTTGCGATTCACGAACACAAAACTTTTTCAAATAATTTCCAATAATTTTATCGATATTTAAAAGAATGTTGGAAATAGAAACGCAAAATTAAATTTATAATTTATATTATTTTATTCTCATACTGACCATTTTTCAAACTTATTTTATAATAAAAATATAAAACATTTTTTTAAATCATTGTACTATGTCGTTCTCATTAACAAATCATGGTTTCGATATTTCCTTGTTAACTATGTATTCGGCTTGGATTATAGTTGATTTTCGGCACATATTTTGTTAAATTTTCAATTTATTTTATAATTTATTGGTCGCTTGTTACCTTCAACGATAGAAATATATATTAATTTGATTTTTTGTTTAGAGGGTAATAACCTTGAAATGCCATTTATCGCATTCTTATTTTTTTATTAAGTTAAGTTTTTATTCCTGGCTGATTCCACTTTTACTTTGGGAATTTTACAACAACAATTCCATATAAATTTCAATCCGAAATGAAAAATTTCATTCCAGCTAAAAGTAGGAATGGAAGAATTATTCCATTCTTCGTGTAGTGCAAATGTATTATTTTTATGAGTTGTCACTCTGGGAGTAATGTAGTATTTTTTATAAAATAAAGAACCAAATGACATTAATCAACGATAGAAAAAATGAGCTCCGATGCTGAATTAATCTGAAAAATAAGACATATTTATGTCAAAATCGCATTAGGCGCTTTCACGGTTGCAATTGTTCCGACAATCTGTCGTAACACATATATTTTAAACCAATCCATAATCGTCAAAATGACGTTATTTTTTGTTCGGAGTTTTTTCTGTCAAGTTGGATTAACTTTATCTTTTTGTCTGAATGAACAATGTGAGAAAGAGACGGCATAATCTCAGTTAAAAAGAGCTAGTAGTAATCGTTCGAGATTTTTTTTTCTATTTGTTTGAAATTTGAAAAATGAAAGAAATTTTGAAATCAAATGAAACTAAATTTTCACATTTCATTGTGTATACGTTTGTATACAAACAATAATCCGCAACTGTCAAATAATTCAATAATTACGGACGAGATGGTAGCAAAATCGTTCCGACAATTTGTCGTCAACTATGAAATCATAAAGACAAAATTGATTAAACGCGGAATGCTCATGTCACGACAGATTGTCGGAACGAATGCAACCGTGAAAGCGCATTTAAAGATCACAATAATATGATTTTTTTTTTATAAAACAGAATGTATCAGTTCCGTCTCGTTTTTTTAATAAATGTATTTTTGTGTGAAAAATGATGTGTTCCCCTTTCATTATCATTACTTACCTGTTTGTTTGTCATGTACCTAAATTGGCATTTTTAAAAACGAGATGAATGAACCGGATACAAAACATTTTAAACCTTACCGTAGAAGTTAAGCTTCGATTACGATCGGTGATTTTAATAAACATAACTTAGACCCTCTGTTCAATGCCTCCTAAACTACAGGCCGCTTACACGAAATGATGACGACACGCTATGCCGACGTTTTTGTTGCTTTCTCTAGTTGTTTTGTTAGTGTAAATATTCTTAACATTATTATGGCACTCTCTCGGTTTAGACATAAATTGATGTCATGTGCGAAAAATGAGAGTAGTAAGACGCCTGTAGTTTAGGAGGAATTGCTCTTTTGGAGTGCAGATTTCAGCGCTGACCCATGTCAGTGTGCAGGTTGAAATGGAGCTTGCAACGTGCAGGTGGTATACTGTAATTGTGTGAGTAGGTGGATGGGTGTGTGTGTGTGTGTGTGTGTGTGTGTGTGTGTGTGTGTGTGTGTGTGTGTGTGTGTGTGTGTGTGTGTGTGTGTGTGTGTGTGTGTGTGTGTGTGTGTGTGTGTGTGTGTGTGTGTGTGTGTGTGTGTGTGTGTGTGTGTGTGTGTGTGTGTGTGTGTGTGTGTGTGTGTGTGTGTGTGTGTGTGTGTGTGTGTGTGTGTGTGTGTGTGTGTGTGTGTGTGTGTGTGTGTGTGTGTGTGTGTGTGTGTGTGTGTGTGTGTGTGTGTGTGTGTGTGTGTGTGTGTGTGTGTGTGTGTGTGTGTGTGTGTGTGTGTGTGTGTGTGTGTGTGTGTGTGTGTGTGTGTGTGTGTGTGTGTGTGTGTGTGTGTGTGTGTGTGTGTGTGTGTGTGTGTGGTTAAAAGGACAATAAATCCATTCAGCCTTGCTACACACGATTTCATAAAACCGGCTTCACTTTCCTTTCTTTCCCCGTTTACTTACAAAATCCGTTTTAACTGCGACATTAAATTTTTCGGTGAATCCGAAATGAAAATAAAAAAATTTAAGGCCATTCTTCAGATGTAGATTTTTGTTTAAATTTTATTTTCGAGAGAACAGAATAAACCAATACAAAAAAAATTGGTGTTTTAATATAAAATATGGGTTTAAATTAACAATAAAAATCTATTGCGACTTACTTTGAAACCAGAAACTAAAATCTCGTGTAGCTTGGTTCATTGGATGCCCCATTCTACACGAGATTTTTGGTTTTTTGATTATTTTTTCAAGGCCAACTAGTCGTACTGGATAATGTATATGTAAGTATGTATGTTTTATTTTGTTTTGTTCTGCTTTAATTCCATGGACAAAATTTGCTGATAAAGCCTCCACAATGAAACATATTTTTTCAGTAAAAAAGAGCGAGATAAAAATATAATTTCGCCACGTACCAAAACTAAACAGAAATATCGAACTTCCATAAAAGCGGCAAAGAACAGAAATTTTTTTTATTTCACTTTATAGTAAAATTTTATGGTTTCACATTTACCTTGTTAAAGTTAGCCGAAAGTTGTCAGCCGAAAGATAATGCAGATAGCGTCTTGACTATTTATAAACTCTCTTTATACGCTCGCTCCTATCGATTTTTAAATTCCTATAAACTGAAATAATTTCTTCTTCACTCGAATGATGTAACCCGATCCTAAATTCTAATAAATTCGAGTTCATGGCTTATTTTTGCTGTATTCAAGACACTATCTGCATTATCTTTCGGCTGGAAACTTTCGGCTAACTTTAACAGTATTTCACATTTAGGCATAACCTAAAAATTTCATAAAATTTTTAATTTGTACATTTTCGTACAATTCGATTTTTTTTAATTTTAATTTTTTTCACTTTTGTGTTTTACTAACACAATTGTGTGGGTGAAGCAACTTACATATTGTGTATTTCTTTCAAACTTATTTTCGTTCGAAAAAAAAACATTATAACTATACACACAATTGTGTTGTTTGTTTGTACTTCAAAACAAGTGAAATTTTTTATCAAAAACGCCATTACATACTATGATTTTTTACTCACACATTTGTGTGGTTTAGACTTTAATTGAGCCATTTTTTTGTGGTTGAAAAAGGGATGTACTAGAGTCCTGCATCGGAACCACATTTATCCGCTATCCGCGGACAAAACGGATATGCAGTAATCTTTATCCGCAGTATGCGGAATTTTATTTTTCTTCCACTTATCCGCTAAAGCTCTATTATCTATCTATGTGTTTTATGTGTTATGAAATGTTTATGTATACATAGTATGTTAATTTTAAATCGATGAGTGTAAAAAATTAATTGTTTATCTATATGACCTACTACTAATACACACGGCTACGCTAAAATTAGAAGTGGAGCATATGCTACAGTTTTCTTGCATCCGCTCCTTTAACATCTTAATATGATCGACGATATAAATAACTATGCTACATATAGTTGGATAGGTAATAAGCTAGCTTCTTACACCAACGAAAACGAAGAGATTTTCCCTAGTGCTGCTAGTGGTAACGTATCTCTAAATAACTGTCCGTCAATGAGCTCCTCAATCTTATCTGATTTTATAATTTATTATGAAGAACCTGTGCTGATCAATGAATAAGAAATATATAAGCAACAGAAGGTTAATATAACAACGAATTTTTGGCAACGAATTGGTGACAGAATCATAAGAGAAATTTTTCGAAATTGTTTTTGATAGCGCAACGCATTCATGCGATTCCAGCTAGCAGCTCACCATTATTCTACATCGGGGAATATTATTTGTGATAAGAGAAGCTCAATTGATCCCTTGTAGATGATATTTTAGTAGCTAAAAGTAATCGGGATTTGCTATAGTTTTTATATCAAATAAATTACTGCTATAGTTTTAATATTTGCTATAGTTTTATATCAAATAAATTGAATTTTTATAATAAATTTGAAATAAAAAATAAAAAACACTGTTTCCTTTTTTTCTCGACCGAAAATTTTGAAGGTAATTTTTTCAGTTCATATACTTGTTTTGATTTTGCGGATGAGTGCCGATGCGGATTTGATAATTTTTAACGAGTGCTTATGCGGATAAAAAAAATGTTTTTTTCAGCGGATGCGGATACGAAAAAACGTATCCGCGCAGGGCTCTAATATATACCACAAAAAACCACTAAAGTTAACAAATTTCAACACAAAACCAAATCGTCATTTGACAATAAAAATGGCGAACGACTTATTTTGTATGAGTGTGAAAAAATTTCGTATCTTTACATAAATTATTTGTAGATGTGTGAAAAATGCTGCCATAAAAAATACTCCAATTTACATTTTTTATTACTACCACCATCACAACTATTCTTTCATTAAAATTTTACTGACAACATGTTTTGTTTCGTACACAACCAATAAAATCTATATTTTTTTCTCGCTTTTATTTTTGCTGACAGCAGATTTTCTCCATGGAATAGGGTCATTCTGCTCTCTCGAAAATAAAATTTAACTCTTTCGCGGACACGTCGGTATATACCCCTATTTAACCTACAGTGAGACACATCGGTAATAACCGATGCTTCAATTGACCTACAGTGGGACACGTAGGTAATAACCGACGTTGTTTTCTTATGATTAACATTGAATGTGGTTTTCTGTGTCCCACGGGAAGCGTTTTGGTTTTCATTGTGTCGTGTGACAAACATCCTTAAATAATTATGTGTCCGGGGACGGGTTTGACTAAAATGAGTCAAAAATGGTCTTGAAATATTTTTCATTTCATTTATGTTTGTGTTAGTGTGATTTCACCGAAAATTTATTTAAGTCGCAATTAAAACCTTTATCATAGGTAAACGGGGAAAGAAACGAAAAAAATCGTTTCTTTGATATCCAATGTGGTACCATCCGATGATTAATAGTTTCTTTAAAAAAAAGAACCTTTACTTACATAAAATTTGTTGATTAAAATGGGATTGTTGCTTATTTTTTTTTGTTTTCCTTGTTCCTCGAACATCTTAAAACTAAAATTGAACTAGTGATAGATGAATTGGGGGTCTCTCCTCTCGGCGTAATCTAGATTTTAAAATAAGCGGTTTCATAAAAAAAGCTCACAAGTGGCTAAGAGAGAATTTTTCTTATTCCTCTGATTTTAAATTGTTGCCGGTTAACGAAACTTCGGAGGGAACCAGCTACTAGATGGTTCGATTGGTCTTTCGCCCCTATACCCAATTCTGAAAACCGATTTGCACGTCAGAACTGCTACGATCCTCCATCAGAGTTTCCCCTGACTTCGACAGTTTAGATTTATGCGACATTTATACTGTATGTAGAGCTCGAAATTATAAATTAAATCTCAATTGACTTACTTAAATCGAATGATTCAAATCAAAAGTCGAAAATATAATTTTTTTATCCATAATGGTTTATAATTCTCTTTGCCGAGTGAAGTTCTCTGAAACATGTTATCCGAAACGTTGAAGTTGTACACAAAAAATTAGCCAGTGATAGTGAGAATATCGGACGAACGCAGAGCAAATATTTATACAGAAATACCTAAGACCCCATTTACATGCGACCAACATTATTCTTCTGCAAAATGAAAAAGATATAACATTGAATTTTTTGCACATAACAGACAAGAAAAGAAATATATCCCAACAAAATTTTGCAGAAGATTTTAAGCCACTACGCAGTCAAAACCACTATAAAATGTTATCATAAAATATATTCGATCCGAGTATTTTTATGGCAAAATTTTTAAAATTAACAAAAAAAAAATATTATTTCGTATTTATAAATGTTGAGGATTCATAATAAAAACAGACGCGATAGATATAAATGTAAATATCGCACATGAATTCATTAAAAATAAATTAATAATGATCATATAAAAAAAATATGGCATTACTTACTTACTATATGTTTATTTCTTTCTGGCATATTGAATATTTTTGTATAGCGGTTCCTTCTTATTTACCTGCAAAAATTTGTAGAAGAAAACAATTTTCTACATGTAAATGCCCCAATATACTTAGTCGACTGTACAAAACATTTCGATAAAAAATAAAATGTCAAAAAACATCTCGTATATCGAGGCAAGTATGGCCAAGACTGAGTCACTGAGGTAACTAGATACATACAAGAAAAACGAAAACTTCTGTAGAATCTTCAATTGCGACGAGGAGGAGGAAGAGACTAGACCGCTTTCCCTGGTTCCGTGCGGCATTAGTACATATAACACAAACTTTTGAATAACATTATAGTGGATAACTTCTCGGATCTCGAAAACAGGAACGTGCGAAATATTTCTCCCAACACAAGCAGCTCTGAATGGCTCAAGTAAAGGTAGAAAAGTAGTAAGACCTTCTAGTATTAAAACGAATCGTTACCGGTAGTAGGCGATGGCAGTTACTGTAACCTAGACATACAATTGATTTACAATAATCGATTCTGCACAAGGTAAGGGATAATAAAAAAATGGAACCTATTTTTTGAAAAAATTTTATTGTACACATTCAAAACACGTTAAAAAATTAATACAATCCCGAAATCCCGCGAATATTTAAAATTTTAAAAATTAATGGATTAACCTTGATCTAGATTACTGTCGTTTAGTATTATATTTAGATGTTGTCTTAATTATTATAATTTCATCGTTACCCTTTACTTACTTTAAGCAGAATTTTTTTCTCAAATTCGCAGCAGCTAGTGTTCAATAGTTCTCACTTAAAGGGTTGATGTCGAAATTATCCAGCGACATTAAGATGGAGCTAATTCTCGCTCAATTCGTTGAACTTTAGCTCACAAAAAGACATTTCAAATATGAACGCGCTACTTACTAAAAGTTTATAGACTCAGGGTTAGGGTATTTGCCGTAATTTAAGAAAAAATGTCCGTGTAGAGTGAAGATCCAAAAAAATACAGCGATTTTTTCATTCCTACCTAAATGTTACCCGCTTCGGATATATCTAACCCATAATAGTTTCAGCCTTTCTACGAATATTATCAGCCCAATTCCCATAGTCGTGCCACTTCATGTGAAGTAACAATAGTCATGTCACGTGTTTATACATTCCATATCCATGTATCATATTTACACACGATTTAATTCAAAAATAAAAATGCTTTTTCGTATTCCATCAAAAAATCGATAAAAAATATTTTTGTCACTTGGAAATCACACGAGTGACTATGTATAGTAGAAAGATGAAAAAGGAGATATGGGGCAGTATGTTGTACCATCACTTCGAATTCGAAAAAAGTCGAATCGAAAAAGTGAAAGTTGTATCTTTTTTGCTTTTCGAAAATGATACAACATACCGCCATTCGACTTTTTTCGAATTTCGATTCGAAGTAATGGTACAACATACCGCCAATGAGAATATGAATATGTAAACGATGTGATTGTAGTCACATGAAATGTCGTGATATGACTATACGAATTTGACAATAAAAATGGCGAACGACTTATTTTGTATGAGTGTGAAAAAATTTCGTATCTTTACATAAATTATTTGTAGATGTGTGAAAAATGCTGCCATAAAAAATACTCCAATTTACATTTTTTATTACTACCACCATCACAACTATTCTTTCATTAAAATTTTACTGACAACATGTTTTGTTTCGTACACAACCAATAAAATCTATATTTTTTTCTCGCTTTTATTTTTGCTGACAGCAGATTTTCTCCATGGAATAGGGTCATTCTGCTCTCTCGAAAATAAAATTTAACTCTTTCGCGGACACGTCGGTATATACCCCTATTTAACCTACAGTGAGACACATCGGTAATAACCGATGCTTCAATTGACCTACAGTGGGACACGTAGGTAATAACCGACGTTGTTTTCTTATGATTAACATTGAATGTGGTTTTCTGTGTCCCACGGGAAGCGTTTTGGTTTTCATTGTGTCGTGTGACAAACATCCTTAAATAATTATGTGTCCGGGGACGGGTTTGACTAAAATGAGTCAAAAATGGTCTTGAAATATTTTTCATTTCATTTATGTTTGTGTTAGTGTGATTTCACCGAAAATTTATTTAAGTCGCAATTAAAACCTTTATCATAGGTAAACGGGGAAAGAAACGAAAAAAATCGTTTCTTTGATATCCAATGTGGTACCATCCGATGATTAATAGTTTCTTTAAAAAAAAGAACCTTTACTTACATAAAATTTGTTGATTAAAATGGGATTGTTGCTTATTTTTTTTTGTTTTCCTTGTTCCTCGAACATCTTAAAACTAAAATTGAACTAGTGATAGATGAATTGGGGGTCTCTCCTCTCGGCGTAATCTAGATTTTAAAATAAGCGGTTTCATAAAAAAAGCTCACAAGTGGCTAAGAGAGAATTTTTCTTATTCCTCTGATTTTAAATTGTTGCCGGTTAACGAAACTTCGGAGGGAACCAGCTACTAGATGGTTCGATTGGTCTTTCGCCCCTATACCCAATTCTGAAAACCGATTTGCACGTCAGAACTGCTACGATCCTCCATCAGAGTTTCCCCTGACTTCGACAGTTTAGATTTATGCGACATTTATACTGTATGTAGAGCTCGAAATTATAAATTAAATCTCAATTGACTTACTTAAATCGAATGATTCAAATCAAAAGTCGAAAATATAATTTTTTTATCCATAATGGTTTATAATTCTCTTTGCCGAGTGAAGTTCTCTGAAACATGTTATCCGAAACGTTGAAGTTGTACACAAAAAATTAGCCAGTGATAGTGAGAATATCGGACGAACGCAGAGCAAATATTTATACAGAAATACCTAAGACCCCATTTACATGCGACCAACATTATTCTTCTGCAAAATGAAAAAGATATAACATTGAATTTTTTGCACATAACAGACAAGAAAAGAAATATATCCCAACAAAATTTTGCAGAAGATTTTAAGCCACTACGCAGTCAAAACCACTATAAAATGTTATCATAAAATATATTCGATCCGAGTATTTTTATGGCAAAATTTTTAAAATTAACAAAAAAAAAATATTATTTCGTATTTATAAATGTTGAGGATTCATAATAAAAACAGACGCGATAGATATAAATGTAAATATCGCACATGAATTCATTAAAAATAAATTAATAATGATCATATAAAAAAAATATGGCATTACTTACTTACTATATGTTTATTTCTTTCTGGCATATTGAATATTTTTGTATAGCGGTTCCTTCTTATTTACCTGCAAAAATTTGTAGAAGAAAACAATTTTCTACATGTAAATGCCCCAATATACTTAGTCGACTGTACAAAACATTTCGATAAAAAATAAAATGTCAAAAAACATCTCGTATATCGAGGCAAGTATGGCCAAGACTGAGTCACTGAGGTAACTAGATACATACAAGAAAAACGAAAACTTCTGTAGAATCTTCAATTGCGACGAGGAGGAGGAAGAGACTAGACCGCTTTCCCTGGTTCCGTGCGGCATTAGTACATATAACACAAACTTTTGAATAACATTATAGTGGATAACTTCTCGGATCTCGAAAACAGGAACGTGCGAAATATTTCTCCCAACACAAGCAGCTCTGAATGGCTCAAGTAAAGGTAGAAAAGTAGTAAGACCTTCTAGTATTAAAACGAATCGTTACCGGTAGTAGGCGATGGCAGTTACTGTAACCTAGACATACAATTGATTTACAATAATCGATTCTGCACAAGGTAAGGGATAATAAAAAAATGGAACCTATTTTTTGAAAAAATTTTATTGTACACATTCAAAACACGTTAAAAAATTAATACAATCCCGAAATCCCGCGAATATTTAAAATTTTAAAAATTAATGGATTAACCTTGATCTAGATTACTGTCGTTTAGTATTATATTTAGATGTTGTCTTAATTATTATAATTTCATCGTTACCCTTTACTTACTTTAAGCAGAATTTTTTTCTCAAATTCGCAGCAGCTAGTGTTCAATAGTTCTCACTTAAAGGGTTGATGTCGAAATTATCCAGCGACATTAAGATGGAGCTAATTCTCGCTCAATTCGTTGAACTTTAGCTCACAAAAAGACATTTCAAATATGAACGCGCTACTTACTAAAAGTTTATAGACTCAGGGTTAGGGTATTTGCCGTAATTTAAGAAAAAATGTCCGTGTAGAGTGAAGATCCAAAAAAATACAGCGATTTTTTCATTCCTACCTAAATGTTACCCGCTTCGGATATATCTAACCCATAATAGTTTCAGCCTTTCTACGAATATTATCAGCCCAATTCCCATAGTCGTGCCACTTCATGTGAAGTAACAATAGTCATGTCACGTGTTTATACATTCCATATCCATGTATCATATTTACACACGATTTAATTCAAAAATAAAAATGCTTTTTCGTATTCCATCAAAAAATCGATAAAAAATATTTTTGTCACTTGGAAATCACACGAGTGACTATGTATAGTAGAAAGATGAAAAAGGAGATATGGGGCAGTATGTTGTACCATCACTTCGAATTCGAAAAAAGTCGAATCGAAAAAGTGAAAGTTGTATCTTTTTTGCTTTTCGAAAATGATACAACATACCGCCATTCGACTTTTTTCGAATTTCGATTCGAAGTAATGGTACAACATACCGCCAATGAGAATATGAATATGTAAACGATGTGATTGTAGTCACATGAAATGTCGTGATATGACTATACGAATTGGGGTGTATATGTAACCTGTTGCGCAAATTGTGTTTTTTTGGGATGTACTTAGGTAGGGAATCTGTGGAATTTTAAAAAGCAAACAGCTAAATGTTAATTTCTTAAAAAATAGAGCTTTTAGTGCTAGATTTGCTATTTTACGTTTAACGTTGCTAATTTATTTGCCAAGATTTTAAGATATTCTATTATGCTGTTAAGTAATTATCAAGGCATTCCCAAAACAGTATGTTTATGAAAAAAGTAAAGAATTTCCATAGTCTAAGGCACAAGGCGATATATCAATATCTCGACGGAACTGTCTATTTTAAAATTACGTTTACCGAGTACTTAGTACGGTATTCTTCTAATTGAGAATTAAAATATATTTTATTAAGACCGTCCACCGTTACGACATTAGGTTATTTTTATATTAACTTATCTAGTGTTTTAGCTTTTGGCCTTATCTGAGGTCGATAACGATTTTAAATTGGATAATTTTTTTGTAATTTTGTAAAACTTTTATGTAATTTACCCGTTTTAAAAAGACCTTCACACTTCCGTTGCTATATTTGATGATAATCACTATTTGAGAAAATTTGATTATGGCCTAGATAAGTTAATATTCTTTAAAGCTCTGCTTCTGATTCAATGAACATCCGATCGAATGTGATATTTTAAGTATATTCCTAGATCTACTTAAATCATAATTAGGTAGTCGAACAGTTTTCTCAATCGGTTATAACTCGATTAAAGTAGATGTGACCGGCTAAAGATACTACTCTTGTATGTGAAAAATTAAATTTTTAAAGTTTGGCCATACGCCAATCCCAACCCAAAATTTTCATTTGTATGTGTTTTTCTTTTTCATTTTTTAATAACATTGTAAAGTTTTTCTTTTTTTAGATTTAGTTTACTTTTATACATATGAATTTATTATATGTATTAAAAAGGGTTGAGCAACTTTGTGTTGATTGATTTTTTGTGCAAATCCGCCGATAAAAACTTTTTATCAAAAAGTACTAATAATATTTTATTTTCGTATGACCAAAAATATTTTACTTTGTTTTTGTTAATTTTGCGCGATATTTTGTTTGTGTACTTTTTTATCAACAAATTCTAATAATATTTTTTACGAAAATTGTGTTAATTTTTCTTAGAAAATTTTTTTTTCGCTTATCCGAAGAAAAAAATATATATACAATAACTACACTACATAAGATATAAAGTTGAGAATTGAGTTTAGTATATAAGAAATTTTGTAATAATGGCTATAATAATAAGAAGAAATGAGAGAGGCAATAAGTCGTACAGAAGAATCTCAAGATCGAATATTAAAGGAAAATATACTTAAATATTTTACTGTGTGCTTGTATTGCTTGTTGACAGCTGTCAAAAGAATATTTTTTCTTTTATATAGAATTCTTGGTTGTTTATATACATCTTCGAACAGACGTACTTTAAGATGTGTGTTGCTAAATAATTTTTAAATATTCTTAATGACGTAGTTTAATTTTTAGTTAATTAATTAATTAATAAATGTGTTTGTGCTTGTGTTCAAAGCTACCTAGATAATAACGATGTACCTAATGGTGAATAAGGTGTTGTTTAGAAGTAAATACGTAAATAATATTAAATTATACACACGATGAGTAATTAAATTTAATTAAAATTAATTGGAATTAATTTGGTGCAGCTTGTTTGTGTGTTTAAAATTTTACTGTAACGCATATGCCTCCAAACGATGGCATTATTATTTTTTGTGGATAATGTATTCAGTTTGTTAATCTATAATTGTTGTACTTTAATATTCTGTCTGCAAAAACCCAATACTTTGATCTGAATCACCATCAAATTGAATGAAAAAAATTGTGTACATGAATCATCAGTGGCATTTTAATGTGTAATAAAATATGTATTTTGTCGTTTTAATATAAAAAGTTCAACAACGTCTTATCAGTTGTTTTTGTACATATGTATGTATAACTAAGTAAATTAGTTTATTTTTGTAATAAGCCATTATACAATTTGTGAATTCTCTTTAAGAAATCCATTTAATGAATTTTATGTTTAGGGTGTGCAACTAGCAACCTCTTTATTATGAGTTTATAACAGAATTTAATTCTACACAATCATAACATTGTTTGCACGTTTTACGTTACGCCTCCACTAATTATTTAATTTGTATCAAAGAATCATTTACGATTATTATTTCATACTCCCAACCATATACAGCAATAGACTCGACAGTATAAAATACTAATTATTTTCAAAGAAATTAATCACAATGTACTTGTATCCATTTTTTTATACCCACAACTATTCAAAACCAGCTTACATAAATACATATTTTTATTATTGCAGGTTGATTATTGAATGGTATTTTAATAATAAATACATATGTTCATTTTAAAATTAATACTTGTGTATTATCAATAATTGATATACATCTGTTATTTTTACCACAGGGTGATGAATAATTGACTTTTCACAGCAGTTTAAATTCAAAATGTCCCATTCGCCATGAATTTTAAATAGCCAGAAAAAATCAAAAATAATCGTGATAGCAGACACCAATTATATAAAAAATACAAAGAAAATTGATATGTATATAGACCAACCTGCAGCAAAAAAAAAATGTTTGCAGAACTTCTTTTGTGTCTCAGTATAAAATATTTACGTTTTCGTTATTTCTAAAATATTTATGAACCAGTCCGAAATATTTCATATACGAGTATACGATTAAATGATATGGATATCCACCGCTGTCTCTACATAGTTTAGAATTATTATGTCGTTTGAATTCGGTTATATATTTGTGTGAATCTATGATAGTAAACAGGAACAACATAGCAAACCAAATAACACAATATTTCGTCTATTGATTTTTGTCTCCGCTGTGTTTCTGTGAAATGGGAAAAATAACACAAACCGCCATACCAGAAAAAAGTAAGAAAATTGTAATAAAAATACAATTTTATTTATACTTATGTCAATAAAAAATTCTTACTGAAAATACACAAACTAAAAAAGTAAAAGAAAATAAAATTGAGTTGAGTTAAATTTTAATGTTGTTTTAAATAGCTGGGTAAGAGATAGAAAGTAGGTAAAATAAGTTTTCCTGCTACTGGGTCTAGTTAAGATAATGGTTAGTGAGAAGATACGACGGTTAAAGTGTTGTTTATGTATGCAGGTAATATAGCTGTCAATGGGGTAGCAATTTAAAGAAACATCGTATATCCTGGCATATGGTTCGCAATGTAAAACATTTTACATCTTCTCTCACTCTTTAAGTCAATGTTTCTCATGTATGACTGGAAATAATAAATACTGAACGACTAATTCGCTGCTAAGTCTAAATTAATGTAAAATATGTCTTCATTTGCCTTGACTAACTTCACTACACAAATTTTTATTGTAAATAGCTTGAAAATAATGAGTAGCTATTTTAATCATGCTTCGCTTTACAAAAAGATATTGTTCTGCGACCTATATATAAGTATCCCATTTTTCTATATTGGCGATGTTTTAAATTTAACATTGGTACGTGTATTTTAAAAAATAGCTTAGAATATTCGTATTTGAGCCAAATTGTTCGGTTCAGAATTCGAAACCAAAGATTAATCTGCCATAATTTTCTACTTTGTTACCTTTGTTAAATTTCTCTATTGTATCACCTATGTACTATCTACTGTTGTTTCGGTCTAACGCTGTCTCCAAATCGAACTCAAATGTTTTCCCCTTTTGAGGTTTCTTACTGATACAGTGTCAAGCAGCTGGTTGGCCTCAACCATTTGGATGATTGTAGAGCCTCTCCATGCTTTCGTGTACATTTGCTTAGCTCCCTATTCAATTTGACACGTCATCGCTTCGTCCAACCGTTAATTATGCTCATCGCTCTTTGGAGATTATTAGTTGCTTCTTCTTTAATGTCATCTAGTCGATTATCACTTGCGAAACAAACGTATAGGACGGATCCATAGGGGATCCGCTCGAAATGCGATATTTCAAAACGCGATATGGTACAACATGCGATATTACAAAACGCGATGTTTCAAAACGCGATATTTTAAAACGCGATAATACAAAACGTAATATGGTACAACGGTACAAAACGCGATATGGTACAACACACGATATTTCAAAACGCGATATGGCACAAAACTAGATATGGTACAAAACGCGATATTGGTACAACACGCGATATTTTAACACACGATATTTGGTACAAAAGGCGATATGGTTCATAAAATCTCCCTAAAATATCGCGTTTTGTACCATACCGCGTTTTATACCAAATCTTGTTTTGTACTGTATCGCGTTTTGATAATTCGCGCTTTAAAATATTGCGTTTCAAATGGGACCCGATCCAAAGGCATTCTATTATAGTTCCAGCTTTGATTTCTTTAATTTCTGAGTATGCTGATCTCTAACTTAAAACACGAAATGAGTTTTTATTTTACGTTTTACATGATTCGAAGAGAGGACAAAATTGTAGTGAGAAAAATTTTCTTAGTTTGACCATAAGGCCCTTGTGCTAACTTTGTCAAAATCCTGGGACTCATCAAACTGCTGAACAAATCATATTTTCTTCAATTGATTTTCCATGATGTTTATTAAACTAAGAAGATGATCAATTGTCAAATGTTTATATCTTGAAAACCAAATTGCTGTCTTAATTGCTATCTTTCTGAAACCACTTCAATTAGTGGTTTCATACGTTTTAATATAGTTATGGGTCTGTCTAATAGTTTTGGCATAATAGGTAATAATACGAGTAATATCCCTATAAGACGTTATCCCGTTGGATAGTTTTCCTGAGTTGGGTATCATCACAGCGAATTGTCACGCCTTCGGTATATATTTGATATCAGCGGTTGCGTTGGTTATATATAATTTTTTATATCCGTTTTAAAGTTGCTTTAGAAATTTTGCTGTTGGTCAAAACCTGGCGTCTTTCTTGTATTTGTTTATTCTTAAGTGTCTCATTCATTTTTATGCTTTCATTGCAGTAGATAGTGATTCTGTTTTGTGTTGTGATTATCTTGATGATTGCCCAATAGCTTTGTCATGTTTCTGCTCGTGTTCCTCCATTCTATCAAAATTATTTACAACTAGACTATAATGGTCGGAACCGTTATTCATTCTTGTTCCATTCTTAACAACTTAAGCACATTAGAAAGTCGTACCTCTATGTTTTATTCAAGATTGATATTCATTTTCTATGCTTTTCTTCATATGCCTTACAGTTTTTTTAGACTAAGTTTTCATCCTTTGCAGTTCTTTGGCAACATTACAATCGCTATAACTTGCCGGGCGTGACATCCACCTCTGTAGGGTTTTATCGGTTCTCTTCCATTTTTGCGTAATTGCTTAATCGTTAAATTTATGGAAAGTAAGTACATATGAATTATTGTTTTATCAAAACTAAGAGTAAGCCTTCGTTTATTTTTCTGGCTAGCAGGATGTTTGAAGCTTTATAATTGTCTATGACTTTTATTGGTCGAGGCTACCTTTGGATTTTTTTTAAATTCTATTCTGGAACACCAATTGTAGGCCACTTTTTCACATAAATCTGCACTTATTTCTTCAATAATATGAATAATGTTTTTTTTGGTTGTTGGAGTAAACCAATGATTTAGCATAGCCCATAAACGTGTTTCATGAACAGCATGTGGGTTTTTTTCGCTCCAAATGCGACAATTGTGCTTATTTACGAAGCCTTTTAACTAGAAATAAGCTTTATTGCTGAAGATGATTTTTCCATGAAATAATGGATCCATTTCAAGTTGCTCTAAAGCCCAATCTTTCCATGGTAATTTGCCATTTAGATAACTTTCTTGCCCCCACTAAGTAATTATGAACTCATCTTCGCAATTTACACATATACATATAATTCGAAGCCGATGGTAATTTTGCTTAGAACTCATTTAAAATTTGAGAACCATTTAAAATACTCGATATCCCTTGTAAAATGTGATTAATTTTTCAAGCGAGGCAACGTTGTATTATGTCAAACAAATCTCTAATTAAAACAAATGACCTGACATAACGTTAGTTAATCAAGCCAAAAACTAATTATAATATCATGCGCCACCCTTAAAATTGAACAATTCTGTAGCCGTGCTCACCTCTGTTGATTTCATTAGTTAGTGATGATTTTATGAATTATATCTCACCCTTCTACAAATATGTACCACCTTATCAGTAATCATAAATTGTACATGAACAAAATATGTATATAAAATAATATTCCGTACTTATACACCGATGCGCTTCTAAAGGAAAATTAGGCAAGCAAAATATTTGTTATCAACACATAAAGAAGAAATGGAAGCGTCGTTATCATTTATATTTTATAAATGAACTATTTTTTACGGATACTAATAAGGTACAAAAGTGCTGAATCTGTTATCTCATCATCATAATATTGTTTTCACCTTTTTGTTGTTTTTATGACCATCCCAAATATTTGATGAACCAACAAATTGAAGAGCCAAACGGAATAAAAGGTACTACGAGTAGTTCATACAAAATTTAAACTTGCGTGCGTAATGTAATAATTGTATGAGGCCTCTTTATTAAAAGGATAAATGTAACTTCCTATGCTATCGACTTTAAAATGTGTTATGTTTACTCTTATGTATTAGTTCATATTCTCTAAAGGAAAATCATTTAATTTTCTATTCATATCACAAATAATACAGTTAGTGTACATATTTGGATTAAAAATTTAAATATTACATATGTATAAAATACCGAAATGGAATAAGCGGAATCATAATATACACATGTCAAGTATATGTGGAATAAATCGATGGTATGTGTGTCGAATATAATAGGTCTTAGAACAAAATAGATAGGTACTGTGGGTGTAATAACTGTATGGATCGTTCACCTGTGTTTGATTTGATGTCCATTGTTAAAGTAGTTATTTTATTGAAATATGAGTTATAAAATTGTCACAGCTGGTGCATATTATTCGGGTTGACGATTAATTCAATATGGTGTATGCAGATTTGATTTTATGTACTTATGTAGTCTTAAAAAAATCCCGAACCATAAACATAAGTTTAACTTCAAACTCAACGTTGGTTTGTCTGTTTGTACTGTTTTTAAGTTTGCATAATAAAATGATAATATTTTCAAAACTATTTTTTCTACCAAATAGTTATGTATTGACATGTACATATGTATTCTAGAATGAAGTTCTTTTTGGTTTTATCTTTGGAATCTATCGAATGTTTGCAAAATATAATCAATATTTAGATATTCCGAGATAAAAACATAGACCTTGTACGCAAATTCTATTTTGTAGCAACACGGAATAAGAGCTTTACGAAAATACTCGTTTGGTTCAAATATTTAAAAATATTTGTCTGTAGGTTTTGTTGTTGTGTATATTCTAATTTGAATATTAAATTGAGATACTTAATACTATTTTAAATGTTTTGGATTTATGGAACAGAATTTTTTTGTGAGACGTGATTTGAATAGTTTTAGGTGGTTAGAAACAATGATTATGGCGATTTTGATTATAATCAACCATTCATTTTTATTAGCATAAACACTAGGATTATTGCAGCATTTATAATTGAAATTTTTCAATTTTCCAAACAAGCAGTGATTTGTTTTTTTTCAATTTGTAAATTCAATTATTTATTACATAATGCATGGTTAAAATATTCACGCGAATTTAACAATAGACTATGGATGTCTATTATATGGATTTATGTATATGGTTAAGTATACAGATTATTTTATTTTGTTCGATACTGAATTAAGGGAAATGTTACAAAAATATTATAAATATCCATCAATAAGTAGAAAATGAATTAATTCAACAAATTCACAATATAAATTTTACGTTGTGGATGGATCTATTAGTAATTCACAATGTTATTGAGCTTTGCTAACATATTTGTGACAATTCAACAAAACCACTAATCTATTGTTTAGCTACTTTTCAGCGGACCAAATTTAAATTTTAAATTAATTTGTGAAAAAATTATGGGACATAACTAAACTATTTTTGGAGCCAAAATTCACACCTTCAAGCACTTGTAACATGCTCTGAGTTCTCCGGAAACTCCCAAAATTTTTAAATAGCATTTAGAAAAAACACATATTTAAGATTTATTTCAAGATAAGTGTTTATCCTAAATTTATTTCTGATTTTACAGCAATACGACTTATGTATCTCGACTTAAGTGATTATGTTAAATTGCCACAGATAATGCTTAAACTGAAAATCTAAGTATTTCTGAGCTTTCAGTTTTGTTTCAGTAAGTATAAAAATGTTCATATATTTTTCGTTTTGAGGGTTTCATACCCTTATTTACTCTAAAAATATGGTAAAGAAGATTTTTTGAATAGTTTATTAAATGGGAGATACAATTTTTATTCGGACTAACGATTCATTGAATCATTGAAACCTAGCCAGGTCTCAGGACTACTGGATGAGACATACTGGCATGCCGTGAGGGGCTATATTTTTCCTTCCACATTACACTTTCCTCTGCGCCGTTTCCTTGCGGTCATCATAATTTGTACTAATCGAAGCAATACATTGCATCTCGATCTGTCACGAGCCCTTTTACTAAATGACGTCATTAATATTTAGGTATGATTTAGTAAAAACTTTTCATGTTTATATACATTCTGGAAAATTTTTCTAAATTAATAATGAGTTAAAAGTTATACATTTTATATAAGTTATACATTTTTGGTAGACAGTGAAAATATTATAAATTTAGACAAATAATTGTGAGATGTCTATTTATATATTTAACTTGAACAAACTGAGTTAGTAATAGGTGGGAAAAAAGTTTGTGGCCTTTTTCTCGGTAGAGGGCTTTACATTCAAATATATCAGTAACCATCGACCGTAATTTGCAATTCTTATGTGTATTAAAGTAAATGTGTATACATGAATATATACATGTATACATATGCATACGTGTATAATGGTGACATTTTAACTTGTACTTTGACATAAAAAACATTAAAATCGGTGAAATGAATAAAAAGTTACAATATTTTAAACATGGGGATAAATAATGAAAAAATTCGATATCTTTTAGAATTTTATTACGACAAATGTAAAACGCGGCTCAGGTTTGCGTAAAATTTTGTGCTGTTTATGGAGAAGGTGTTTTATCAAAACCAACAGCAAAGAAATGGTTCGTGCGCTTTCGTTCTGGAAATATGGATGTGAAGCTTCCCCAACGGTATCAAAGCCAGGATTGACGCCAAGAAAGGCAATGCTGTGTGTTTGGTAGGATTGGAAAGGAATAGTGCCCACACACATCATTGATGATCCGGCAGAATCTAAGAGACCTTGGCTGGGAAGCTTTGATGCACCCACCATATAGTCCTGACCTTGCACCATCGGACTACCATTTGTTCCGGTCCATGCAGAACCATCTTAATGGTTTTACATTAAATTCAAAAGAGGCCTGCGAAAATGAGCGGTCTCGATTTTTTGCCTCTAAATCACAGAAGTTCTACAGTGATGGGATCATGGCTCTACCAGAAAAATGGCAAAAGGTCATCGACCAAATGGCGCATATTTGGTTTAATAAAGTTTATTTGAAATAAGAAAATTCTTTGTTTCAACGTCATCCAAAAAAGGCCACGACCTTTTTTCCTAACCCTCTATTTATATATTTATAATTTCAGGTTTAAAACATTACGTAAAATAAAACATATAAATGTCAGAATCTCAAATTGGTCAAATTAAAAAAATTAAAAAATTCAAGAATTTATAGAAATAATTTACCTAATTTGGTTTATTTAAGCGGCCGCTAATGAAAAATTAATTCCTCTAAAATGTCGAATATTTTATACATTGTTGGTTGGTTCATGTGCACCATTATTTGTTCTACCATGCTTGAATTTAAAGAAACAGTGTTGTCAAAAGGTTCTAGTTGTGGTATATATAGTATGTATATATAATAGGGTTTACTAATAGTATCTATATTCGGGCCTTTATGAGAATCCATCAGAAACTTATTAACTAACGTAAATGTTTATAATATCGTCATATTACCCTTTACCTGTTGTACTTGTTGTAAGGAAGACTTTCGTGTTATGATAAATTACTTATCATAAAAAGTTAATACGGTTTAACAGTTTGTTTACTTGCGTAAATACCTTTGTGTATTAAAAGAAAATAAAAAATGGTTTTCATCATACAAAATATTCAACGGCTGGAGCTTGACTACCCCCATACCGTACACAGAAATATGTTTGGTATAACAATATTACTTTATACGAAAATGAAATTCTTTGAAAATTATCGATAATAAATTAATGGAAATTAAGAGGAAAAAATTGTATATGCGATGTAAAATAGAATCAGCTTTTTTGCTTGATATCGAATACAGAATAATTATGAGTTCTGAATATATAATGATCTTACATAAATCACTAACCACTTCAATATCAAATCTTGTGAAATAATGTTTGCTTACTTTTTTGAAGAAGGATAAACGAATTTATCGTTCGAGTTATTAAAATAGGAAAAATTTGTAAATCTCTGTCAGTGTATTTATTTTTTATTAATTTAGGCTATATATAAGTATGTACTTATTTTAGAGTTAAAGCAATATATATGGTGAAGATTTAAACATTCATGATCAGGTACATCGGTTATTTGCAATATAAAAACTCAAAAACTAAAAATAAATGTCCATTAAACCATTGTTTGTTGACCACACGTTTAATTATAACTAATACTGATTGTAATCTTATAAGTAGACATTAGCTAAGATTACCAATTTAAATTGGTATTTAATCTTATTTTAATTGATTTTTTATTGTTTTACAATTTATTTAGGTATATTAAGTTTAAGGGCAGCCACCCAAAGTTATACACGACAAACCGTGTGGTAGAATTTTGACCACCTATCACAAAATTACGAGAATTCAATTCAATTATATTTCATAGTAAAGTAAACCTCATATTAAGCAAATCCTTCAGTTATAGGAACAGGGTAGTCATTTTGTGGTGTTTTATCACCATTGGTGATAAAAAGTATGATATAAAGAAATTGTCGTAGCTTCGTCTATGAATGAATTGAATGATTATGGATGAATTATGTCACGCCGTATATAGATGCGAATGAAAAAGAGCACAATATCTTCCATATCTTTTTCACCAAATATAAAAAAATTATATGACGTTTATGTCTAAAATGTTTATCGTCATTATATAGCTTATTATTTTCGTCATCTAACAGTCTTTTATAAAGTGTAAATATTAATTATAAATTAAAGAAGAATTAAAATAATAAAACATTAATAGTGATCGACATAAATTAAAAATTTATTGATGTGATTTGTAACTTGCTGGGAAAAATAGTGAAGTTCAAACAAATGTGTTCATTTTTGCGAACAGCAAAAACCAAAAAAATACAGCTTTATCTACCGAAAATATTACTTTTACTATTTTACTCATATGTCAATACTTGAACGCGAAGTTGTAAACATATATTAATAAACAAATAAACTTGTGGTTTTTATAGAGTGGCATAATTCTCACATCGCGAATAATTACTGGCACGGACAACGAAAACTGAATATGAAATATAGGCAGGAGTCTAATCCATATCAGATAACACCATATTCAGCAGCAACACGTTCGATAACTTCGGTTTTTTGCTGGTTTGTTGGAAAAAAGTCTGTGGGAAAAATAAAAAATGTATCTTATTTTAAAATTCATTCATTCAAATAAAAGTTGTTTTTTTAATATATATTTTAATAATATTTATTTATTTTAGTATACAGCGAAGGCAATATATATAGGGACAAAATTTTAATTAAACAATTGAATATTTAAAATAAGAATTCATATAACTTGTTATTCTTGTTTATATAATAAGAAAGGAACTTCAAATAATTATGCCACATTTTGGATTTCGAGTGAATTATTGTCTTTAAAAAATAAAACAAAAGCAATATTTATAAGGACAGTTTGCAAATCTGTATTATATCAGCATGTTATTGTTATTCTAATAGTTAGTATTACCTCCTGCTTTTATCATAACTTGTTGGAGGCGACGAGGCATCGGGTTGATATGGTTTTGCAGCAAACTTTGATCAATATTTTCCCATTCTGTGACAATGGATTTACGTAGTTGGGTAACCGTTTCAAATTGAGGCTGTTATGGTAAAAGCGGTTAGAACGTAATGCCCAAACGTTTTCCATTGGATTAAGAGCTGGACTAATCGCAGGCCACTGTAAAACATCAATACCACGTTCTGCAAAAAATGATTTTGTATGTCGAGCTGAATGTATTGCAGTATTATCTTGCTGGAATATCCAATTTTGACCAATCGTATTATCCCCATAATCAACTAAAACGTCTTCTAACAAGTTTGCATATTTGGCAGCGTTCATTTTAGTTGATAAAAAAACAGATTGGAGCACGTTCTGTGCAACAAAATGCTCCGCATATTATCAGTGAGCCGCCCCCCCTAATTTCGTGATTGACGAGTAAGCCTGTTATGACGAGTATCCTCCCAATACCATTGCCTAATCATCAAGGCCGTCAAGAGAAAACTTTTTCTCATCGCTAAATATGAAATTATGCCACTCTTCATTCCAAAATTGGTAAACCACAGCAAATCTCAACCGAGAGATTTTATGCCTTGGTAAAAGTCGCCGGCGAGCATCTCGTTTCATGTATTTTAGATGTTGCGATTCTTTTAAAATTGGCCGAATACGACTTTTTTTAATTGGAAACTGAAGATACTGCCCTATCTATGCAGGAGACATTGAATCTTTAACTGCAAGTCTTTTAATCTCTCGTTTGTCACGATAGTTATCGTTGATTTACGACCACAACGCTTTTTATTACCATAATTCGGGTTCAATTATTTCGTAATGTTACGTAATTATGCACAAGGGTTTTACTTCTACATATTCTGCTATGCAATTTCACGTAATGTCAAGCCACTTTCATAAAATGCATCAATTTTACCGCGCTCCGCCAAGGTTAATTGTTTTCCTCGTGACATTTTATAATTATAACCTACAAAAAATATATTAGCCATTTATAAAATTTTCGACCTAATTTGCAATAATAATATTACGAAACTTTTGACTTACCTCAAAATTAAAAAAAAAATTGTTAAATTTCACTTTTGTCCTTATAAATATTGCCTTTTAACATTTGTTTTCAAATCTAAATTGATAAATGTACTGCACCAGATTGTTCTCTGTTACGCATATGGTATAGAAAATACTAAAACTAATATAACTAAATAACTGAAAATTTAAAAAAGTATACAGTGGTGGATTTAGGAGAAATTTCTAATTACAGTTTGTCCCTATAAATATTGTCTCCGCTGTGTATGATACGCATGAACATTATTTCATATAAAATATTCATATAACTAAAACAGGAATGTCAAATTATAATTTTTAGTTCATTATTCCCCCTCACAATTCATTTTGCAGGGTTGTGTTTGTAGACTACTTTGTTTTGAATTTTATCACCAAAAAAAACCACTAGTGATACAATTTGGTGATAAAGCACCACAAAATGGCCACCTATAATTCGATCAAATAAGACACAAGAACCTATTAATCAAGAATGTGACTCTTACGAAATTGCCATGGCCCAAGCAAATGAAACACAATATTATTGACCAATTATTTGCTAATTATTACCTTAAAGTTGCGGTTTGCGGTAATAGGTGAAATTCCCATTTTCAATAATTGTAATAACAAAAACACCCTTTCGTTCCTACCCCAAACACGCTTATTCTATATGCAATTTAGCAGGACACCATTGCCTTTTGCAACATATCAGTCACTCGCTGGTGGCTCTCGCAAATTTTGGATTACTCATCCGTTTAATCGCTTTTAAACAATCTTTACAACTATCAGTCACACATCACAAATGTCCAGTGAAATTCTACCTAATTCAACCAGGATCTATTCATATACCCAAATTGATTTAATTTTTTCCTTGTATAAATTTATCAAGCATTTGATTGTCTCATTTACGCCTTCACAAAATCATATGCTCAATCTTGCGGCAACCCAATATTAACTGGCCTCTTCAACTTACATGCCTCTTTAATTTGAGGCCAAACTCGAATCTTTTTTCGATGTAAAGAACACTCGATTTTTATTGCATTCTTGCATATTACAATATTCGTATTCTTTCTTATGAGTAAATTTTGCTTTTTCTAGTAACTACCTCTCTCGTGATTTGATAGATTCCATACATTTTTAGTTGTGATACTATGAATCATATTCAATACGCATATTCTCACCAACATTTGCATTTTGCTTTGCGAATAACTTTGTTCTGTTTCTCATTAATTCTACCAATACCATACTCAATTTTATTATCGGTACGCTATTTCATTTTTACACGAACTGCACATGACTTTTATCATTCAGAATTATCAGTTCGAATTTTGAATATGGCCAACGACCAGATTCCGCTTCGCACAGTTGTTTACATAACGCTCAATTCATCCAATCAATCAACAATTTCATGATTTTGTCAAGGGCTAGATCTCGCTCAGCTCCGTTCTTAGATGAGAGTATATAAACAATAAGTTTCTTTCCAAACTGATAGTAATATTTCACCTTACATTTCATTCTCTTTTATTTATCAGTCCATTTTATTATCAAACAAAGTCTTCAATTTAGGATGCTGCGTGATTAAGCATGGATTTTATTTTGTTCTGGTTTATGGATTACCTACAATAAGTTTGTTTTTTCCATACTCAATAAGTATTTATTATCTTTTTTATAACATTCCGCACTATTTAATTGCATTTTATTTGTGGTGGTATTACAATATTCCAGGTTGTCAGCTTTTAATAATATACACTAACTTTCATTCGAATTATAATTATAGAAACCTTTCTGGCTCTAAAAAATGTTTAAAAATAGTATGAGTAATCATAAAATTCCATAGGTAATTAAACAAACAACATGTACTAACTATTAAATGCTCCTGCGCTTACAACCATTAAAGTATGTAGTTTTTTATGAATAACGCCGTAGTTAAATTGTTTCTGGTGCTCTTATATTACGAAATAGTTATTTATTTGTATGTATAACCCATATGAACATATTCTAAAGCGGAAATTACTATTTTTATAATTTCTATTTTGGTCGTACACAACACTAACTATGTAATATTAGTTATGTTTGTTTATTTTACGATGAACTAAGTCAAACTAAAACATTGTAAAATTGTTTTGTACATTAATAATCCGTATTCGGAGTTGTAAAATTTTATGCTATCCGAACGTAAGTAATACTTTTGTTTATTCAATATCGAAATTCGTTAGGAAGCGAGAATATAAAATAACTACATAATCCTGAATTTTATTGTTCGATAATACGGTTCATTAATGTTTAAGACGTTTGTTAGATGTATACGTACAATATATTTAAATCGAATTACATATATTTTAAGTGATTAGTAAATCTATTTTTGTTAGTTTGATTGACAGATTTTGTCTGCATTTTGATCATTTGTAATTTATGTGCCCCCGTACTGTAGATCATAGTGTATCGAGAAGACTGCAACATTAATTTTATTACCTTTATATCCATTTCCCAGCCAGAATTTTTTTTTCTACAGTATAAGACCACCACGCACAAATGTGTATGTAAATAGAACCGGTTGTAATGTTTGTCTTCCGGATTTTAACGGATCTTAGTTAAATCGGAATTCTTTTTGAAAAAAGCATTATAATTTGATAACATATAAATTACTTTATTATTATTATAGTTGTATGGTTATTTTTCGGATGATTTAAGCGGTATGCACAAATATGTATGTTTGTCAAAAATACATTCAAAAATAAATGTTTGACATGATTCTCTTTTGTCACCCACACAATTGTGATGGCAGGTTTACCGGCCTGCCGGATATAAAACATAGTCGTACATTAGACCATACCTCCGACCGTCAACTGTACCTCCGCGTTATTTGCCCAATATTTATTATTTAATGAGTTTTAAATTAAAAAAAAAAATATTTATTTCGGTTTCCTAACAAATTAATGGGGGTTTTTTTTTATTTGCAGGTAAGATATGTTCCGGTTCGATGATTAACTAAAATAAAACAAGCTGCAATGTTGGATTAGTACAAGATTTCCTTGACCTTCTTATTTTCGAAATTTAAGAATCTAACCAATGGATTATATAAGCAAAATGACCCCATATAACTACAACGATCCCATATACAACGTTATTGCAAAATGTAATTAATACATCATCTCAATAATTTATTGAGAACAAAATCCGTAGAAAAATATTACTTTTCTACGGATTTTGTTCTCAATAAATTATATTACGGACAAGTATTAATTTATGATAATGGAAAATTTGTTATTGATACACGCCTCAAATAATTTAACTGCATAATACCTGTTCATGGGGACTGAACAAAAAATTAATTATCTGGTCGTTAGAATTCATCACATTATTATATGTAGTGATGTATTAAGTTTCATGTTTTCCTTTAACATATTTAATCGCAGCATATTTATCACTGCTGTGTTATTATGCTTCCCACATTCCTCTATATTGTGTATATACACGCATGTATCTGTTTTCATATGAACACAGATGTATAGTAGCAAGATCATTTTTGCCCCTGATACATCTCAGTGGCTTAATTTCGTTCACAATAATTTCTTTTTACAAGAAATTGGCCAGTAAATTAGTATTATCATTATGCAATCATCTTTCCTATGCTGAATCTTCGTTCTTCCATCTGAAATGTCTTGCATTTTCTAGCCGTAGCAGACATCTGTAAATGTCCTCAAAATTGTATTGCAAAGATGTACCCTATTTAATTTGGATGAATGTTAGAATAGGATTAATCAGCTTGCTCAAATCACAACTAGCATACTTAAGCAAAACGGCTGGTTTTTACTTATGCGTATTAAGATCTAAACATTTTAAACTTTTTAATCCTGTAGCTGATTCTCATGTGTTTGCGTACACCTAATATTGAGGTAGATTTAGTGATAATCTTATGTTTTCTCTGCTATTATATCTAAGAGAACTCAATTTATGTTATGAATTTCTGTAAAAATTTAAATTTTAAATCGAGCCTTAGAGACAGCAGAATCGAAGAAAAGACAAAATTAAATAGTTTTACTGAATCGGTGCAATTATTGCAATTTATTAAATAATTTATGGAAGTTAACGATATTAAATAAACTTCATCAGTGGCCTGGCCTGCTATACGGATAAGGGTAACGAACGTTTATGACATAGTTTATTATTATTTCGTTGATTTTATCATATACCTCTACAACTTACAAAATTCAGAAAATGTGAAGGAGCTAAGGAACTACAAAGGTTAAGAGACAAATCAAAACTTACTCAAACCCCAGGAATCAATGAAGCAAGCTCTAGCTAAAGAAAACTAAAACAACTAAAACCGACGAACTAAAACTATATTCGTAAGTAACAATCCGAAAATTAGGTATTTTGAAACGATCAATCGAAGATGTAACAGTATTTCAAAAATACTAATAATCGTGGAAGAATTACAAACAAATCACAAACGAAATGCCTTTTTAGTTTTCGTTTTATTGCAAAGTCACCTTGGAACACAACAAAATAAATTGAACCTGAACTTAAAAGTTCATGTTTAAACTGGGCTATTAGATCGACAAACCGTATTCAACGTTCATTTAATTCCAACGGTAGTGGTCTAAGAAAGACCAAGATGTTAGAACATTAAACAAGTACTGATTGACCCATCAGACCACTTCAATTTTTTCGTGGGGGTCTCAAATATCCAACATATAAATGATTTCGTCCAACTGTCATAACTGCAATTTTCGGCTAATTTAAATTTTATCGGTTACAAATTTATTTAGAAATTTTAATCAGTAATCTCATTGTTTTATATCCCTTTTTCAACCAAAAAAAATGGCTCAATTAAAGTCCAAACCACACAAATGTGTGAGTAAAACATCATAGTATATAATGGTGTTTTTGATAAAAAATTTCACTTGATTTGAAGTACAACCAACACAAATGTGTGTATAGTTATAGTGTTTGTCTTCGAACGAAAATAAGTTTGAAAGGAATACACAAATATGTAAGTTGGTGCAAAACACATACAAAAATAAATTTTTGACTTGGTACTTTTGCCGTACTCACACAATTGTGTTAGTAAAACACAAAAGAGATATACTCGCAGAATTTCGTTAAATACCAATAACACTGGTTCTTCTTACATCCACAAAGTGTATAAACGTAGTGTTAAATTTATTGATGTTAAAATCATAATAAACAAATATATTTTGCAAAAACAGAGCAATAGCAATCAAAATAAACAAACATATTTTGCAAAAACGTTAAACATTTAATAAAATATGAATAAGTATGTGAAAATAGTAACAATACACGGGTTGGTGTAACATTAAATTCAATATCAATATTGGTGAATTTTATAGTTTTTCATCAAAATTTCTTAATTATATATTTCACTCCTTATCATATTTTTGATAAAATGTATTCATACTTAGTTTTTTATGGTAAAAACAACACTTGTATTTTTTTAGTATCTCAATTACTCAGTTAAAGCAAATACCTTCTGTAGTTCATTTTCGTTAGAAAAGAAATGATAAAATCATTTAAGATTTTCCATTATTATTAATAATAGCAAAATATTAACAAAATAAAATTATCTAGAAAGTAAAAGGCGTTTTGATAATTTAAATTCTTTAAAGGTGATAATTTATTATATCACCTGAAAATCTAGTATTAAAATTCAATTAATGTTTATTATTCTAGCACTATGAAGTGTGCAAATAGTATTATGCCAATAAATATTATATTTTCTCTCTTTATATGTATATTTTTTGTGTTTATGTACCTTTGTTTATTTCTCTACAAATATTTACTGTTAGCAAATAACAAAAAGTGTAAAGTACAATATATGTGTTATGTATGTTAGGTATGTGGGGATCTACTGCTTCCCTTGCGATGCGCAAACATCAAAAGAAAATACATTTATGATTTATTTCCTTTGCGTGTACAACACGTTTTTTGGAAAATCTAGGATAATGTTATTTGCAATTTTTGTTCAAATTAGGAATACAAAAAAGTGTCAAGTTCAACTTTTTTGGTTAAACATCTTATTATTACGTACGTGATAGAATTTATTGACAATCTTATACTAATTAAAATAATGAATATAAGATTTTTGGTTTGTTTTCACTCACAGAAAGATAACGTCGTATTATGAGTGTAATACATAAGTAAATAACCATAGTCAAATCATAAATATTATTATGATATACAGACGGTTGTACATCATAATAAAACTTTTAATTTTTTTATGAATGAAAATATTTAACTTGATGTTTGTTGTTGCAGAATGTAGATAATACAAAAATTCAAGAGCTGGATTCATAAATAAAAATGCTAAAAAGATTATTGTAAAGATATGCAGTGTATACGGTGATCCATACCAAACTAACTACACTATGTGTGCCAAGTTATACATAAGTGCTCAACAAGCTTCTCCAAATTATTTTGAATAGTGTTTTGACAAATCTAATATTGCAGTTTGTAGAAATGCCCTCCACATTTGTATGTATTTATTCATTAAATATCATAATTTTGTTATGTAAAATAATATTTGTTTAGCCCTTTGCACCACAATTTTGTCGCACAGATGAACTTGAAAGTAGAAATAACGTAATGGTTATTTTAAATTAATATTGTACATAAGTATGCGACATAAATCCGACATATAATTGGGTGGTCTCGACACCGTCTCATGTTATAATAACATGTGTAATAAAAATTTGCAAAATGATGAACATTATACCTAGGGTTATACCTTTTACAAAAATTGGGCGGCAGAATTTTTTATTTTTCTTGGAAGAGCCTTAGCTTTTTTAAGTTTAACCTTTTCTAGGTGACGTGATTCACTACGGGCCATCTGAAAATATAAGCATAAACGTTGGAACATTACTAAATTAATTTTCAGTGCTTGTACCATCTGGCGGTTCCCTAATCGACGATAAAGTTTATTTGGCACGTTCATTCACATTTATGAACTAATCGAATTTAAAACATTCATTATTATTCTTTGTTACTTATTTTGCAAGCTTTACTCTTCAAAAAGGCGCAATAAAATACTCAATTGAGTTGGACAAGATGCCAGTCGTTTACCATCCATCGCACGTGTACCAATTAACCCCAAATCAGTGGAGTTTTGTTCGTACCAAACATTATATCAAACGGCTTCCTGATAGCGTTTCGAGTATCTAGTATGATTTTGTCTCTGGACACCTGTTTTTGAGAATACCGGAATTACTTTTCGCTGGTTCAAAAAGGATTATTAATAACCCAGTTCCTCGTATTATGTTGATTAATAAACCCCATTGAAACGTGGTCTCATCTGAAAAACATCCAAATGAAAACTTTATATCATCACAAAATTTGTCACTTCGGTTGAAATAGACTGAGAGTAACTCGTGAACTAACCACAGTTGGTACGGATTATAACGATGTTTCTTTAGAATATTTTGGCTGATGATTTGCTTATCTATCATGTTATTGGAATAATTTGCAAAGCAGTCGATAGGGATTTTCAACAATAGATTGTGACATCTTCAGAGCCATTCGTCAGAGGCCATTTACGTTTTCCGGATCTGCGCACATCTTTAATTGATTCGATTTTTTCAAAACGATTAACTGCTCGATATACAATTTATTTAGAAATAAACGCTGTACAATAAACGAAAAATAGACAAATATAATAATAATTTGTATACTTAAACCACGGCTGGGATGTTGTATCACCACTGTTTTCGACTTAGTTTATGTCTTATTTTTTACGAGTAAAATGGCAGCCTATTTCACTTCCAAAATTATGCATTTCCTAGTGTGTTCTCAGCTTGCTCGAGTAATACATCATTCTATTTCTTTTCTACACTTTCTAAGATTGCTAGATTAATCGACTCTATTTATGCACCAAAAATATTTTTCGTGATACGTTTAACGAAATGTAGAAGAGAGACGAATCTGACAATTATATCAAGAGGTTGAAATTGCGATATAAAATACGTAATCGTTTACGCGAAATATAATGTTATTTGATCCCTGAAAATTGAGACATAAACTAAGGCGAAAGTCGCAAATAGTGATGGTACATTACATATCCCAGCCCACGATTGCTTTCGCCGAAAAAATTAAAAAAAACAAATAATTGAAAACCAATGCTTTGCTTGTTCATCATCGAAACTTCAGAAGAGATAACTCGGGAAATTTTGATTCAGATAAGAAAATATTTTTTTTCTGAAAGATAATAATTTTAACTATCGATTCCTTAACAAAACGTAGTCACAACCTCACAACTATAAAATCAAGTTGGCCTTCCAAGGTCTGATATATCACGTATAATAGTATAATAGACTTAGGTGCGCTATAACTTTTGAATGTATTATTTTTACCTAAAACTCAATCTCTTAGATATTTAATCGTTCCAAGATTTTTGAACACTGCTGTAAGTATGTGAGGTTTTTTATTTTCAATTTTTGGGTTCCAAAAGATCTTATATTTATGTATGTATTTCTATTCCAATTTTGGGAGGTGAATATGAATTTTGTTTTAATATAAAAAATTCTCACACTAATAAGAAAAAATACATTCTGAATGAAAATGTATTAAAAATCCAATTGAAATAACCTCAAAAATAAATAATAATGTACTTACACATGTTTAGGTTTTTCCTCAATTCTTTCAAATCTTCCGGCTATATTTCATGAACTTGCCTGGTTTGGGGATTCCACCACGCTCAGGTGACTTAAATGATCGTTGCATATCGATTTATATTTAGGATTTTGTTACAAATTGAGCTCAAAACCTCAAAACTGGTTCATATCATTTACCTAACATTTCAATTGGAAGTGCGGTGATTTTTCTCGAACAAGATTTGGTTTTCAAAATAACTTTTTGTACTTTTTCAGTCAATTTAGCCTGAAATTTTAATATTAAGGTTTTCTTAAAAAATTTTGGAAATACATACTAGAAATTTCTACGAGAATGTAGACCAACCAGAAATGAAATTTAAGTTTGAAACCTTTTGAGAAGATGCCATTGCATTTTTTTTAGACAGAGAAAAAGAAAACAATTAATTTTCTCTCTTCTTACCGTAGGCGACTAAGTCTGTCTGGGTTTTCCTTATACTTATCTCAAAAATTTGTTTATGCTCAAAGGGAGTACTCGTCTGTCATAGAATTTTCCATTCCAAAATGCGAAGTCCCGTTATTTATATGTTGGTCTGACCTATCCCCTTAATTTTATTAACGACTTTGTTTACAAAGAGATTTTTGGCGCGACTGTATTTTCCATCATCAGTTTTCTCCAGAACTCCGGCTTGCAAAAGAAGTCGCTCTTTATATTTTTAGGGGTAAGCATAAGTGTGATTACTCTTCAATGTAAGTAAGCTTATTTCAGATAGCCGAAACTATTTTACGATGATGGTAATTTTAAGCGGACTTAACTTTTTTGCACTTTGTGCCATTTCCGACAAATGACTCTAGAACTTTCATCAAATTTTTAATTTTCAAGGACCTTGCTATACAGCTTTTGGATTTAAGTAAATAATATTTTTTTTGTAAATATCCTTGACTTTGATAAAGTGGTTAATAGGAGTACAATTATCATGACATCTCAGATGTAGATAAATCTTTTGTCAGAACGACCCTGCCTTTAAATACTGTTAAAATTTGATAACAAGTCTATATGTACTTATGAATTAAAAGGAAACATTAATATTTTAGATTTCATAAATATTTTATGATCGTGGTCGCTTGTAAGAAGTGTGATCGTAAACAATACTACGATTGGGGCCCTGCAAGTTCATGTAAGTTGGTCCTGCGTTTGTGTTAGGAGCCATGTTGTTCGTAAGATTGACGAGGAAGAGATCACCTTTTTGCAACTTATCGAACAGCCCTCGTACAAACACACATATAGAAAAGAACATACTTGAAAAAATTTCAAGTGGTTTTAAATTATTTATTTCAAGTAGTATAACTAATCAATTCGAAAAGTTGTGAAAATTTTAAACTAATCATGTTTATTTGTAATATCGAAATTCCACCAAAAATCATGACCTTTCTCAAATAAATGTTATACACACGCATAGGGTAAAATATAATCAGGTACAATAAACATTTCAGATAAGATTCTTGTATAATGGTTTGTCTTATGGCTTGTAGCTTATTAGGTAGTATATAGAAAATGTTTTTGTTGGAATAGTCATATTTTGTGTAACTTCTTTCAAAAGAAATTCATTTTTGATAATATCTAAAGAGGGCAAGTTGCTTATTTATAGAATCACGTAAATAGTGTAGGTTATCGTTTCATATTTATTTCTAAAATTGTCACGAATCGATAAAGTATATTAGGCATCTGTTCAGCATCACTATATACTTTGAACCATATACGAGTTTTATAGATTATTTACTACAAATTCGTTGCTCAGCTGCGTTAATGTATTTGCCCTAAATCAATATACGCGTTGTAAAATATGACATTTATAGCATTTTGTAAACGTGACACGTTATGAGATCTAGTATACCAACTCACATTTATGTTAAAATATTACATTTCGGTATTATTATGAGACTAGTTTATCTAGCCAGAACGATTGGAAATTGAAACTTCAATAAAAGTTAAATCCATCGATAAATTTCCCTGGATACATTTTTTCAAAATTTTATAGATTTCCCATTTATTTTCCAGTTAACTCTTTTTGTGTATAATAGTTTTAATTTCATAAGAATTTCTGTGTGTGGGTAAGAATGTACTCGTATAACAAATAAAATCTACAAAATAATATATCTTTTTACTTATTTATCTAGATGTTTTATGAAAAAAGATATAAATATAAATTAAGAAAATTTGTTTTGCTTTTCTTATTTTAATATTTTTATTTTTAGATGTCAAAAATAAAGATCTCCATCTCGTAATGTGAATTTTTTATCCTAAAGATTGTATCACAAACAATTTTTCCAGCGTAACGGTTTGTTATAACGTTTGATAGTTTTTGTGCGTGACGCGTATAATTTTGAAGGGTGTGGGTTAAATCACTTTCGTAAGAAATGTTAAGATTATCAAAATATGTATAAATATATACTTACTTACCTCGTATAAATAAATCTTTATAAATTTATGTAAATTAATTTAACAAAACGATGAAATAAATCTTTTTATGTTACGTTCTTCAATACATACACGCACGTATACAGATCTCACACATACATATATGCTGCTCAGAAGTAATTTATTGCTGGCTAATAAATTAAACTCAAATACAACAGATTAAACAGCCTTTTGATGAAATATGTCATTGTATAATCGAGATTTCTCACCTATAAGGTATAAACAAGTATTATTAATAGATTATAGAGAATGTAGATTCTAAAAATTTGAAATATAAAGTTCATATATAAAAAATAACATTTAAGTAAACATGGTTACTTATCGTTTTGAATTACAAATAAACGAATTTGAGTCATTTCTAAAAATATTGGGCCAAATTGAATTAAAAACCCGTTGTGGTTTTTCTGATAATTTTATTGTTTGAATTCTCAGATATTAAATGGTTCATGTTACAGAATTTCCATTTTCAGCAATATTCAGCGGGTCAAACAAGTTTTAGTGTAATAACATAATCTTTAATAGTCCCACAACAATTGGACAATAATTTCGAAGACGGTCGTTCGCCTTTAGTAAACTTTAGAAACCCAATGCGACTATTGTTTATAAAGGCCATTTTCTCGTTAACAAGATACTTACGTTTTTTTAACGAGGTTTTAGATATAAACACGCTATAAAATAGTACTATTGGGATTTTACAATTTATTAGTAACATATTGGAATTATTTATGAATAGCTTAGAACAATCTCGTAATTTTAAAATATAATTTATTTTTAGAACGTTATACGGCTATGGTCTATTGGCTCTTTATAATTGGCATAAATATTGTCATTCATCAAGATTTCATTATTTTATAAGCAATCACACAACATAATAATAATACATACTGTCTAAATTACTATTACTACTCCTACTACTACTAGGATATGGTTCTAAGTGTTATAAAATAAATTTACAATAGCTGATGAGGTTCAAGGGAAACAAAAATTATATTATCCTAAAATACTATATACTTTTGGTTTTGGCAAAATTTGGTTTGGCAGAAAGCCAAATTTTCTTAATTATAATTATTGTTCAACGATAAACAATGAATTTGTTCGTGCCGGTTTTTTGTTGTATTATTTAAAGTAAAATAGCTGAAAATCATAAATATACCGTAACTCGTAACAAAGTAATTTTTTACTAAATTTCTTCTCAATTCATATCACACTTTTCTTTACGATAAATTGCAAATACAGATGTTTATTTAAGTTAAGAACATCTATTGTAGGTGACATTTTGAATTTCCAAATGCTTACTACGACATTAGGCACATTCGATTGAACTGATTTAACTGAATAATCTGAATTAACTGAATATATCACATCAGTTTACCTCAGTTAATTCAGATTATTCAGTTAAATCAGTTCAATCGAATGTGCCTATTATTTTATACGTAATATTTAAAGCATTGAAGCAGTTCTTCTAATCTGATTTCATTCTACTTGTAAATACAAATGTTTTACTTAAAAGTTAATTCTTTTCGGACAGATCACACAGATGATGTTAACACTCAGTTAGCAGGAAGGGAAGGGAAGGGAAATTTTGTCATTGTTTTTATTTCATAAAATATAAGGTTGGGATGGGATGGGAAAGATTTTTTTTATTTCGGGGCTTGATTAACATGACTACACGTTTTGGCTCAAATATAAGCCGTTTTTTCGACAATTCGTGGTCATTTAAAAAGCAATTTCATTATGCCGCTTTTCCAAAACGTCTTGTCCCTTTTACAAGCCTCAAAACCTTTTACAAGCCTCTCATAAGGCCATTTTTACACCACTAAGAGCGTTTGCCACGGACAAAAAGGATGATAATCGCTTGGTACCCGATCCAGACTGCATAATAAGCTCCCGGAGCTTCTGGCGGGTGATAATAGACGTGTGAGGCCTGGAGTTGTCTTGGTGAAATACGATGTCTCTTCCATAGAGGTATACTACAGAGTAGAAACCTTTTTTTTCCCATATAAAATTTGCTATTTCATTTGAGGCACGTCAGTGCAGGATGGTTATATAAAAAAGCATATGGCTTACTCATATTTCAAAACGAAAAACCCCAAATCAGCTGTCTATTTATGTGCGCAGTGATAACCTATGGTGACGACTTAAATTTGTGCTAAAAAAATTATTAATTAAAATACATTAAAATAATAAAAATATTTAGTGGTTTATGTAGTAGTGCGTGGTAGTGCAACATTTGATAAAAAAAATTACAAACTTTTAATTGAAATGAAGTGTATTGTCAAAAGTTGTTAAAATACGCATAAAAAAATTTCAAAAAGGCGTATCTTACCATCAGTAAGTTTACTAAGTGTTTATATAAAATAAAATGTAAATTATGTTAAGAAAAAAGTGATTTGTGATAAATTTATCCATTATTTAATTTATAAATCAGAGAAAATTAAGTAAACAATTTTGATTTCGGTGTGGGGTTTTTCATTTTGTGTGTGTGTGTTTGTAAACATATGTTATATTACCAGTATTTCTCTTATTACTACGTACATATTCTACGTGTTTTTCTTTTCATAACTATTTTTTATTTTGGAATATTATAAGTATAATTTTTTTATCGAAAATAAAAACAATTAATGCGTACTATATTCGAATAAAAATAATTGTGAATTTGAGAAGTTTTAAATTTCAATCGAGCAAATTCTAAATACGACCCGTTGATTTATATGCTTTTTCTTTTACCCTCCGAATTTGACTCACTTGACAGCTACAATCATTCACTCTGTATTTCTTCTTTCTCTAAGGTCTCTTCTATTGGCTAATTTTGGACGCTTCTGGTCGACTGCTATCTTCAGTCGATTCAATTGCTGGCAGTAGAGGTCCAAATTGAGCGGGCCATTGGGCAGCAGCTCATAGTAGATGATTCCCTTCCAATCCCACCAAACTTACAGCAAAACCTTCCTGGCCGTCAATCATGGTTTGCTCACCTTTTGGGCCGCTTCCACGGCTTTCGACGATGATCGTTTCCGCTTGATATTGTCGTATGTGAGCTATTTCTCGTCGCCAGTCATCATCCGCTTTGGAAATGGCTTGATTTCGTTCCGTTTAAGGGTTCGCATATGGAAACACGGTCCATTAATTTTTTTTGCGTTAACTCGTGCGGCATCCGAGGCTCATCGAGGTTCTTTTTGAAGCAAGCGTTATGCAAATGGTTTAAAACTGTTTTGTGGTCGATCTTCAGCTCCTGGGCGACAGCCCGCATACCGCTCTATTTCGTTAATTTCCAGGATTTTATCGACATTTTCGACGATAGGATGTCTAGGACGATAGATTCCAGTGCGTGGCGCATATTTGATATCGAAATTACCGGAACGGTATCGACGAAGCCAAAATTGCAAGTGATTGGCTGTAACAGTATCGGGGCCATAGACACCATTCACAATTTCAGCCGCCTGACTTGCATTTTTGCCTTTATCGAAACAAAATTGTAAAATATAGCGATTTTTTTTTGTTTAAGTATGTTCTACTGCGACAAATACATCACGAGATATATGTCATTAAAGCCATCTAGCGAAAAAATAATGGATTTCTTTTCCCCAACTCATTATTTATTATTTTAATTAATGATACGGGTTTACTTTAAATTTTTACTTACTTATCATTGTTGATTATTATATTTAATTAGCAGAGGAAACACTTTTGGACGGAAAACTGGTTGAAACCTAGGATAAATTAATGCAGTTGCGAAAGATATTATATGAATAAAATTGACTTTATAATTAATTACCAAATATTAATGTTAATTAACCTAAATTATATCTTTGGTGTGAATTGATGTATTACTCATAATAGAATGGAGGAAGGAAGTGTTGGTAGATTTCTAGATATTTTATTTATTTATTTTCTAGAAAACCAAAAATCAATAAATATTAACATTAAGTGTGTAAAATTATCTCAGTATTTTATCCCAGAGAAATAAAAAAATGTTCATCATGCAATACTACTTATATCCCATCCCAGAATTTTTATAATCATCCCACAGAACTTTGAAATGACACGAAATATGACAATAATTAATCTACTGTGTTTATTCTTAAAATATACAAGTTAAAAAGATTAGAAGAACCTGGGATAGCCCATTTTGTATAAAATATACATTTAAGATTTCTCTTCTGATTTTGATAAAGCATGATGACTTCTATAAACAAAAGTAATTCGAAGGCCTACCGTATTTTGAGATTGGCGCAATAGGACCGTATATGTATGTGTGACCGATCTCTTCTGATTGCAAATCGGCATCATGTTCGCTATCCTCAAAAAGATCATCACGATCCTTATGTTGAAATTAGTGCTATAGCATCCTGGGATGGCCCATTTTATACAAAATATACATTTAAGATTTAAACGAATGGTTCCCTGGAACCTTAAGTGTCGCAACCGATCTCATTTGATATCGATTGGACATAATGTGTACGAATAAGAGTTAGGATGGGCGCTATGGGGTCATTTATGTAAATGGCCAGATCATTTTTAAGAATACAATTAGGATTTAAATTAATGGTTTCCAGGAACCTGTTTAATCGATATTAAATGAGATTGGTTACGACACATTAGGTTTCAGGGAACTATTCCCTTAAATCTTAAATGTATATTTTATAAAATGGGCCTTCCCAGGATGCTATAGCGCTCATCTAAGGATGCAGATCGTCATGTGTATTTATTTTGGATAGCGGACGTGATGAAGTGTTGAAATCAAAAGAAATCTGTAACGACACTCGTGGTTCCCGAAACCTATTAATTCTCATACGGTTGTTGGGATTTTTCGTTCCAGGGAACCATTCGTTTAAATCTTAAATGTATATTTTATATAAAATCCATCCCTGGCTGGAAGCTCACATACAGGTCGTCACATACGAATGGTCTCGGACATTTATTCGTATGTGGTACACAATATGTCCTATGTGCAATCGATATCAGTGCTATTCCGTCATGTCAATTTTATTTGGTATAGTGGGTTTAATGTTGTGTTGAAATCAGACGATATCGGACACGGCACTAGTGGACCCGAATCTAAGACCGAATACGCGAATCTCAAATCAGGCCTTTTTTTTGTAGATAGAGGTCATCATTTTGTATCGAAATCAGAAGAGATGAATGACGACATTTCAGGTTACTAAGAACGATTAATTTAAATTCGAATTGTGTTCTTAAAAATGATTCGGCCATCTACATATATGACTTAGCGCCAATCCTAACATACAGATCGTCTTTGGCTTTTATTCATAGGTAGCACTCATTATATCCAATCGATATCAAATAAGATTGGTTACACGACACTTTAGGTTGCCGAAACCCTTTCGTTTAAATCTTAATGTATATATTATATAAAATGGGCTATCCCAGGATGCTATAGTGCCAATTTCAATAATGGATCGTCACGTGAATTTTATTTTGGATAGTGGACATGAAGCCGCGTTGAAAGTGAAAGAGATCGGTCACACTTAATATGCCAGATATGGGCTCATTGTGAAAATCTTAAATAATGACTTGTCCATCGTCATAGATATTTGATGAATAAACACTTTATATCAATTATTATCATTTTTCGAGTCATTTCAAAATTTTGTGGGATGGTTCTAAAAATCCATCGCTCGGATATAATTATTATTGCCTGATGAAGGTTTTTTAATTTTTCTGGGATGAAATACTGGGATTATCCCCACACACTTCAAACATTCTCAAAAATTAACAAATTTTTATTTAGCTAAGAAATCGCTCCAATTGATGAAATGAAAAACCATCAATTGGAACACCCTACACAACATAAATAATATCTGATGTATAACTAAATCGGCATTTCTATTTTACAGAGAAATGTAATTAATCCCAAAAACGTATGAAATAAATATGTACATGTGACGCAATTTTCCATTTCCTTTCGTTATAAATGCAATAAAAACGAATACACTTTATATTGTTTTTCATGTGCCATAAATTATTTTATTACAGTTTGAAGATGAATGTATTTTTCACAACACATTTTCTTAAATTTTATTTACTGGATTTGACATGTTACAGAAAACAAACATTTTTTGAATTTGCATTTAATATTTTTCAGTTGCAATACAAAGAATTAGGCAAATTTTTTTTTGTAGATTGGCATAATTAATTAGAAAATTACTTAAAATATCCACATATGATTCTCCTTGTGTGTAACTGACATTAACTAATGTGTAAGAACAAAATGATAAACTACTGTTGAAACCAAGTATGGAAAATTAAAACATTAAGTAATATTTATTGGAGGCATATTCTGTTACTTTATGTTGGTTAGGGGTGTTCAATTCAAATTCTAGCAGGAAGCGGATAAAATACCAAATTGTTATCATTTCATAATCGGCCCCATTATTGTTGTAGTTTGCCATTATTATTATTTTGATGGTCTGAATCCTAATCAAATTTTTATTTTGTTATTGTTTATATTATAAGCGTTTAAGTTTGAGTGTTAGATATCACGTACTTATAATATAAAATTATATTTGAAACTCGTATTTACATAATTATTGGAGGTGAAGTGATTCCCAGAATTGTTTTAAACAAATTTATTTATCAATATTGTTTTGCAGATCCGCGCAAATAAAAATTAATCCTCAATTTGACTACATTTCTCCGTCCACAAAACGTTAAAGTTCTAAAGGGATTTAGTTTTTTGTAAATAAAATCGAGAAAATTAAAAGAATTAAGTTGTCTTCGTTTATTTATTACTTAAATGAAAATTATCAGTATTCGTGCGTGACGAAGAATTTTCCTTTTTAAAATGAAGAGCATGTTTCAGACTTTAATATGCGTAATATTAATAAGTAATCTTGAAGTATATACGTTTACGATTTTCCACCATAGGGGATCCCAATATTAACTATGTTAATCTGTTTTGCCTCGATAGAATTCCGGTTAGGCTTATCGTATGATAATGATTGTTTGGATTACTTATTTACTTGATTCCTTAAAACTTTAACTATTTTTACTATTCCTGTGTTGCTATTTCGCTAGATATTCAGAAGAAATTATAACAAAGATCTACCTTAGAGGCATTCAATTGTAGGATCTACCTACATCTTTTGAGCACCTCGTCCACAGGTTTTAATGAAAATGCTTGGAATCGGTTGGTCACTAGTTTTCTTCGTTATTAGCATAAGTGATGCCTTAACGATAAATACATAATGAATATTTGAAGAAAAAAAAACTGGTAGCAAATTTCGTTAGATAATCGGTAACAGGGTAATTTTTTATTGCGAAAAAGCGAAATCAAAATTGTGTTAATTCAATAAAAACGGATTCGTCGCTGAGAAGTTTATTTTGCAAAATTAACAACAAATCCAATTAGAATATTCCATTCGGTTAAACAAATTTAAATGACTTTTTCAAACAATTGTATCTAAAGTTGAATTAAAATTAATTTTTTGGTTGTTCAACTTGGTCACTTTTAATTGCAAAACATCTACTTATAAGATTATTCGGAAATACATTATAGCATTATACAATTATGGGAATTACTTAACTTTGAACAATTCTAATATTATCAAGAATGAAACTATCGGTATCTATTTTTTGGTCAAGTTATTTGTCATTGATGATTCGGTCGGCCTATTGCGGAAATTACACACGATTAGGACTGATCTTTGGAAAGTTACCCAATCCTAATGTTTTCATAAATCCAACGTTTGGAGCCGTGTCATTTGCCATTGGTAATTGGTTACTAATTGTTTTTGTTTGGTCATACGTAACTATTTATTGCGAATCTTCGTTAAGGACTCTTAAAAATTCTCTATGTTTCCATTTTTCTCCACGAACTGTTCGGTTCTGAAACGTTAGCCAATTCTAATATTTTCTTATATCAAACGATCAAAACAGTTTGGGCATCTGCCATTCATGATTGGTCACGAGTTATTTTCGTTTAGCCCTCCATACGAAACGTGTGGCAGTGAAAGATAATGCGACAGCAACCTCACGATCAAACATTAATCCGAAAACCAGGCATCGAATGGCCTAAAATAAACACCAAAAACATTTAGCTTTATCACAATATAAAACTATCCGTTGGTGACCAAACGACAAAATGACCAATCTTCAGTTAACGATTACCTAACGAAATTTGCTACTGGGTGTTTTTTAAATCTTCATTATCTACAGCATTTGAGCGTATGTGGCCGAACGATAAAAAATACTGACCAATTCTAGCCAAACAATTACCAAAAGATTCCAATAATCATTTTTCTTTAAAATTTCGGATGGAGTGCTACAAGGCGGAAGTGTAGCACCTTACATTTAAAAAAAAAAATTGCATTCTCTAAATAAAAAATGTGTTGTATTTAATTAAATTACTTTGGTAAAAACACTTGTAAAAATTTCCATATAGTGACAATATTTTGTTTTCAGGAATATCGATTTCGAAAATATTACTTCTTCAGTTCCTTTTACAACTAACACACTTTTCTTAAAATTATGCTGCTTATATACTATTCTTGGGTCTAATTTGTTAGGCTCCTCCTACTGTATTTATTTGTTTTCTATAATTAGGTCGTAAATATTGTTTGTTTTGGGATTCAGTTTGTCGTTTTAGAGTACGTTGCTGCCTTTGTATTTGTAAATTTCGAATTCTTCGAGTCTGTTGAGTATGTGTCCTTTTCTGGCTTTATGTAACATTGTTAGGTTGTGGTCAAAGTCTGTGAATTTATGTTTTTGTGTTTTGATGTATTGTGCGTAGTTTGATTTTGGATCGGCTGCGTTTATGTCTTTTGTGTGTTCTTTAAAACGTGTTAGAAATGATCTTCCTGTTTGTCTATGTAAAATTTGTTGCAATCGTTGCATGATAGTTTGTACACGCCTGTGTCTATGTGGTCTGGGTTTTAGTTTTTGTTGTAATTTGTTGTTATTTCTACGCTATTTTATATCCGAGTCTATTGAAGGTTTTTTCTATGGCTTTGTGGGTTGTTTTGCTGAATTCTACGCTCACGTATTTTGGAGTGGTTCGATCAGTTCCTGCTAGTGCTGTCATGTTTTGTAGTGTTTTCGCTTTGTATTTGTTGTTGATTCTATTGATTAATGTTGTGTCATATCCGTTTTTCTTGGCAATGTGCTTGATAATGTTTTTGGCACATGCGAATTTTTTTATCAAAAACGCTATTTCATACTATGTTTGTTTACTCACACATTTGTGTGCTTTCGACTTAAATTGAGCCATTTTTTTTTTTTTTTTTTGTAAAAAAGGGAGATAAGGAACCCATCATTTTATTCATCCTATAATTATCCTTAGTCGAGTTGATAATAGCAAAACTCGTCATGAGTGAGTTAACTGTTGTTGAACTGATCATCGTAGTGTTAATCGTCGTCTTACATTTTCCAATTATAAGTTGATTTCCTGACAAACGGAACATATTTTACATATACATAATTTGTTGTTGAATTAAATAGTTATTACTTTACGCAGTGTTTTACTATTCTTATATTTTTAGGATTTCATAAGAAATATATTGTGAATTTCATTGTATACTTATATCTTATCAAACTGTCAGCATATTTTATTACACACCTTATTTATCGTAGATAAATTGCTTGTTCACCATAAAAATGTTAACTTTCCAGAATCCAATTTTTTTACTAAACACAAACAAAGAAGTAATTAAATTCCACCTACTCAACTAATCTATATAGTAAACTCGTACATACAAAAACTATACATAACACATTCAAGGTTATAGTGCAGATGTCTATTAACATAATTGTTTTAAAAAGCCTTGAAGCAAACCATTATGATAAAATGTATGCAAATAGAACACAATTATTTTAATTATTTAAGCACATGTGCCATAAGATCATTTACTTTAAGCATAGATTTGTGTTAACATAGCTATCTGTTTTGGTGCACGCGATGTTGCTATGTCGATTGAAAGGTCAAGTTTGTTAATTACAGCAATACTTATGGGGCCGGTAATTTAATTTATCTGCAATGCATTAAACAACATTTGCATTCCTACATATTTGTTATTCGGCCCCACACATGCATGTATAACTGCATTACACAAAATACATTTTCGACACATATCAGATGAGCTTGCACTTTAAATTCAAATTTAATTTACATGCACAAAATTTTCAATATACATAACTAATGGGGAATATATTAAAATACAACAGCATTTCATGATTGCATTTGTATTTTGGCAAAGCATTTTGACCAACCGTTTTTTTTCTAATGATTTTATTTTTAAATGATAAAAACTATGAACATTGACCTTCATTATGCTGCTAACACACTGCAGCGCAAGTCTGTGTACACTTGATAATTTAAATATGCATTTGTTTTTTAATTATATGCATAATTAAATTTAAATGTCTGACTTAATTCTACTTAAATTCTAACTACAAAATTTTATAGTTTAGTTCATGTTCTCGTTTTAATAAAATAAGCCATATTATTAGTACAATTATATTTCCAAATTCTTAAAATTTCTTTTATTTTTATTGGCACACATTTAAAACACTGTTCTTCTTATTTGTCAAAAAAATAAAATTAAATAAACGAAACGAAACGAACGAACGAAGATTACCAAACACATCACACATGCCAAAATTTATGATTCAAAACTATCACAGAAAATAAAAAAAAAATCCACGCCAAGAAATGAAAATCACAAAATGCATTTTATTGAACGAAAATAATTTTCAAAGAACATCACACGATTTATTTTCATATTTCGCTGAACACGTTTCTATTTATTACAACAAAAAAGTATTTTCATTTTCCAATTATTATTGATTTTCATTTCATTACAGCATAAACATGAATGCTATTCGGGTTCGCTGCGATACGTTGTAGAATGTAAACAAAATAAGAGAAAATTAATTTTCAATTATCTGAAAATAAGATTTTTCTCAATGAACTTAGTCTGTGTGTTCATTGACCAAATTGATTTTTATAATAAAAGTACGAGGAAATATTCTTTTGTATATTACGTCGCCCCTCAACCTGGTAACATACGGAATTTTGCAGTAATTTGCCAATCGATTCGACCTACATCAGAATTTTGTAATTTTATAAAGGCTAATGGAATAGAAATTGCTTGCGTTAGTAAATTATGGCCAATACGAATAGATTGTATACATACACAAAGTTACGTATATACATATAAGAATGTTATTATTAAGACATCAATAATTTATATAAGCGAAAATACATTAAAAATTAAAATATTTCTTTAACTGCAGAAAAATTGTTTAATTACATTTTTGATTAACGATATTTTTACACATATTTGTAACAGTTTCGAAATGTTCAAACAAAATTAATAAAACTGATACAGTTTTTGTTTCGTAAATATTTATTTATGAGTTTTGTTGAATTAATTAATTTTTATAAAGAATCCATGTCTATCGACGATTTAAAAAAAATACAATTACTTACTGTAATGTGTGGTCGCATTTTATATACCTACATATGTTTAATGTCGAAACAATAATTTCTTAATGTATATATCTTATAAAATGTAATAATATTATTATAATTATTGCGTTAACTTTTTCCTCCTAAATTCGACAAAAAATATGAAATAGGAAGAAATTATATTCTTGTTTTATTTTATGAACTTCCCAGCTTAGTGATTCCAACTTGTCGCGAATTGGTTTTGTTGTATGTGATTGAGTATTGCCATGAAAAAAAATGACTTTGTGTAGCCTCTTTCGGTATTCTGGCCTTTTTTAAGCAGCGAACGGTTCAAATCGGTTAATTGTTATTGGTAACATTTAGTATTAACCGTTTCCCCAAGTTCTAATACCTCCTAATAGACCACGCCTCTTTGGTCCCATCAAACACAGAGCATCGTCTTTCTGCCAAAGCGATTCGGTCCTGCGGTTGAGGATTCTCTCTCTGATGATGATTTTTTGTGCTTGGGATTCTCAAAATAAATCCACTTTCAGCGCTGTAGCTATACGATGCAAAAATGACATCCTTTTGTACCGAGCGAGCAAAATGTCACATGTGCATATATATTTTATAAACATCACAGCGGCCATTTTTTCAGATTCCCTTCAAAATTTGTGATCAGTATTGGTTGTCAAATCACAATGGAAAGATACACACACACAGTTGAATCTAATCTATTTCGGCTACGTTTCGCGCATTACGTGAAATTTTTGGTCATCATAATCGACCTACATGAATACCTACCTAATTATTTGGGGGAATAAATCTGCATCCCGGTCCGAAATAGCACCCAGGCGGAAATTTCCATCGATTTTTGTTTAGTAGTGAAATAAAAAATAGAAGACTTGCAAGCAAATTTGAAAAAAAAACGATTAAAGTAGCCCGCGAAAAAATCGAATAATATGAAGAATTTTAATGCAAATTAATATCCGCCGACGAAAATATCCACCGATCTCAAGAATACGCGCCCAGAACTTACTATTCGTATAATATAATTAAACAATTTGAAAAAAATGGCAGTGTTTGTGATGTTTAGAATTCAACCTGTCGAAAACGTAAACGTACTGCTGAAAATATCGATATTATGAACCAAAGTGTGGCTGAAAATCGAGAACAATCACTTAGAAGTCGTTCTCATGAAGTTGGGTTTTCTTATGACAGAACATTTGTAGTTACACGCTACAGACACATGACTACTGTTTTTTTGTGACATGAATTAAATGCCCTGACTTGAATCATATGTGGTTTCAACAAGATGGTGCAACATGCCATACATCTCATGACACAATTAATAGAGAGAAAAGTTTAATGACCGTGTAAGCTCCGAAAGTTCTTCCGATGAGAATTGGCCACCAAGATCATACGATACAACTCAATTGGACTTTCTCCGTTGGGGTTATGTTAAATCATTGGTTTACTCATAAATCAGAAACACTCAATCACCTTAAAACCAACATTATTCGTGTTATTGGTGAAATAAATGCAGATTTATGTGAAAAAGTGACCAACAATTAATGTTCCAGAATCTAATTTTTAAAAAAATCCAGAGGCGGTTATTTATAGATGAAACCATTTTTAAATAAAAATGTCATGAGCCAGTTTAAAATAAACTATATTGATATCTTATTTCAATTAAGTATAATATCTTATATCAACCATTTGATCTTTATTTCAAATTAAAAATAGGACCAGTGCACCTAGAATACTACAGGCCACACTGCTTTAAAAATTTTGCTATATGACGTCAATTTATGTCGACAGTTCTCTCTTTGGCTATTATAGGCAGCACTAAAATTAAAAAGATTGTTTTGATTTTTTTTTTGTTTTTGCTGTCACATTGATAAGAAAAAAATTGTAAACAAACAACAAGAAAAATATTTTAATAATGTATTTTGAAATTTAACAGAAAGCTATTGGTAAAATTATTAATTTATAACATTATTATAAAATTATGCACTTTAAATTGTGTTAAATATGTAAACACGTATAAAATGTGTACACATTTAATATAATTTACGAGAAGACATAACCTTACTTTTAATACACTTATAAAAATATTTTTATTTTTTCTGTTTGTTTTGGTTTTTTCATTTTATGAACTTGACTGCCGTCTAGAGTTCAAAGAAAAAACTGTAGACATAAATTTAATGACATAGCAAGCAGTGTGTCCTGTAGTATTCTAGGTGCACTGATAGGACACACAATTTCTTATAGCATCATATTCTTGTTTCAAAAGTGAAACTAGACTAAATCAAAATTTGTACCTCAATTTGAATTATTTAAAAATTACTACAAGTTTTTCACATATTTCATTAAATCATGAAAATTGTAGGCCACTTATACTTGTAGCCCAGCTAGAGTGTTGAGTTTAACACATGAATCTTCCCCACTTGTTAATGCTGTTATACTATAGAATTCTTGTAAATTTCTTGTAAATAAAAGATTCAAGTGAATCCATTAGGGCCATGTTGATGTTTTACTTTTCTCACGGTCTGTTTTTAATAAATATTTCTGTGTGCTTCTTATTATTCCAAAATTCCGTTCGGTACATTTTAAAATTAATTTATTTCTCGGCATAGTCACCTTTTAGCTCACTTCGGATATTCAAACTTTTGTAAGCTGTAGAAAAAAGTAAATGTGTCGAACTTTGTAAAATGTGTCTCCTCATACTTCTGTGTTTAAAGGCACTTCTGTGAGTTATCGGAATGCAATAGATGTTATAGGTGATCAGTTACATCTGTTTAATTTAATTTATTTTGCGATTAAATCAAAACATTTGATTAAGATGGTCTGTCTTTTGTATTTTATAGACGAAAAGTTCAAAATTTATTAAAAGGCATGTTATGTTAAAATTATCAATCCTGAATTTGGTTATCGCTTAAACTTTTCAAACGAAAATTCGTCCGGATTTTAATGTAATCTTTCACCTCCGTGTGGAAATTGGTTTATGGCCCAAATCAAAGCCCATCAGAACTTCGATAATTTCTTTCAAATGTTGGCGGCAGTTTCAAACTATTACCATATTTTTTTTTTCATACTGTCCCTTTCCTAATTTAAATTTCCTGAGATGTGAGACTACCAAAATATTTCGTTATAATCCATAGGTCAGCCGAAAATATCAAGTTATTTAAAAATGCCATTGAAACATAGGCAAACGATAAGAATTTTATCGAGGGTATATCTTTCGTATTAGGAAAATGCCATTCACCTTACCGAAATTTGTTATATTATCTCACTTGTCTCACTTGCTATTCTACCAGATTCTATGGAGTTTAACCAGTATACCAATTTTGTCCCGAAATGTCGTAAGACGAACTGAGTATAACCGGAAAGATATAGTAGTAGCATTTGGGTTTGTGTTAGTTTCGTGCGTATGATTGTTTTCCTGCACATGCAAGTCACGTGCCATTTTTTTTTGTTTATTCATATTAACCCTTTGAGTGCCAACAAGATCTCGGCTATTTATGGTAAAAAAAATGTTAAATATAAAATATATTAGCATGTTAAAAAATGACACTCCACAGCTCGAGAACAGGCGTAATGTATTGAGAAAAGGAAATAAACACCATAACAATTAAACCGATTCGCCCGAATCGCATCGGTACCGTTCATCATACAAATGACACAAATGCGAACAAAAGAAAAATACAAATACAAAGACATATAATTGTGTATTATGTACACTGTGTACGTATTCGATTTTTTTGCTTCACTCATTTTAAATGAGTAACCCACGAGATAAAATCGATATATTCAGGAGTTTGGGTTTCTGTTAATTAATAATAGGCGCCACGGGTAAGAAAGGTATCCTTTTGATGTAACCCCATAAAAATGAAACCTTTAATCAGTTTCAGTCAGCATAACCACTATATTTTGTAATTAAATCCAATCCTATTCTACAAACCGATTTTGATTATAATCTAAAACCTTATATCACCTTGTCGGAAATGGTTATAAAATTAGCATATAATTCAATTACATATATGGACCTTTCAAACGAGCGAAAGGTGATTTTGTTTATATGAGAAAGAGCCTCATGCCATTTTATTATTATTTTTTCATTTTATATATTCAGTCCTTTTATAGTTACCTATGAAGTTTATATTACATAAAAACAAGTTTTTACAATAATTGATCACCTTTGGCTTTGGTTCTAAAATCTGTCATGTCAGTCACTTTGCGTTAAAGGCGAATAAATTATATTTTTTAGATGACTAGTACCAACAAAATTGCAATGTTTCACTCATGATTACCAAATTAAGAATTATACCGAGTTCCCTTTCGTACTACCATATTTCAGGGTTTCTTCTAAATCCTCTCTACAATATTATAACTAAATAGTGCCTCTGTATTAATTTTATTTTAGAATCAGCAACGGCATCACCAACAAAACGACAAGATCGCATCGGAGCGACTAAATCCTTAAACATTTACAACCACTCGTTACGCAAAAATAAAAGGATGAGTTCATATAGTGCACAGGAACTTGAACGTATGTAACGTTTAATCTTCAAGCATGCTTCCGATTTAAACGTAGTTGTAGTGACACACTTGTATGTAATTGCACATATATTTTTATGATTATTATATTATTATTTTAAATATTTATAAAAAATTTATTAGACGTTTTTTTGTCAACAAATGTTTATTAACACATACGTTACAAATGTTTGAAATAAACAGATTCTGGATGTTTTATTTTCAACGCGTCAAATGACATTATTTGATTATCTTATTAAAATTGATCAATATTTTGGTGTCATAAACGGGTAATTTGTTAAATAATATTTTCAATTATTCGTAGTTTAATTTTCTAAAGTGCTAAGTAAGTGCTAAGCAAACAAAAAATAGTTTAAGACGTTCGCAGTGCTGTGTGTGAACTTGAATATGGATGCACTTAAAAGTAACGTTGATTAACAAAATAGTTATTTTAAAATTACTTAGTAGTTGTTTTTCGTCGTTAGATTTAGATGACGCGGTTTATTTTTAGGCGAGGAAAATTATATTATATTTCAACATAGACAAATAAATAAATTTCCTTCTATTTCTGTTTTTATATTTTGTTTATTGAGGGAGGTCTTTTACTACACAAAACACAGTGTAGTTCAGCGAGCGTAGTTTTTTGTTTTATGGTAGTAAGTACCTGTTTAGATTGGCATATGGAAATTAGTGACGTAATTAGTTAGTGACGCAGCAATGTAGTAGTAACTGTTGTTTATCAATTTGACACGATGTATTCTGTATAAAGCAGCAGCACCCTATACATTTTTGATTTTTCACGAAAATTTTGTATGTATTTTCCGCATATATCATACATAAATATGATTCATTTTAAGAATATTTTCTTCGGTTTAATCACTAATGACTGATTTTAATTGGAATAAAAATGACAGCATCTACGCGTATGTAATTGTACATATATTCAAATTAAATCTAAATTTGTTAGGTAGCCACCGATATTTTCAAAACATATTTTATTGTAGTCGTAAATTACTGTCACTGGTAATAAATTGCTTCTTTGCTATATTTTCTTCAAAGATACGGATATCTACAGGTTAGTAGTACATGCTACATTAAATTGTGTGTTGTTATTTTTGAACAATCTTAGAATTTATCTAATTGGCGCTGACACAACAGCGCCACGTTATGTTTATATTGTGGTTATCTGGTGATCATTTTGGTTTTATTTATAGATAGAAAAACGTTTGAGTTTGGGTTTTGAAGGCTTATTGAAAAGTTTTAGGCCAGTATTTAAATATACTGATCACTTTTTTTGGTGTACTTCTTTAATCAGCCTTTTGCTTAGATCAATACACTATTTTTGAATAAGCCGCTGCTATAAAAAATGAAAGATGTGCGTCTTTAAATTTTTAAGTTACTCGTTCTTCAATTGCGCCTTTTATGCTCTTCTCTGCGGATTTTCTAGTTCGAATCGATATTTTCTCGTAAGTACTTTTAAACATTTTATAATATTTATGGATCAACAACTAAGGCTAGAAAACACGCATACTCAAGGCCCCCGAATATTACAAAGCAAGCGGATTACTTTCCAAGACGATAAACAAGTTAGATAGTTTGTTTTCGAAGACGATAAGCAAACGCTTAAAAGACGAAAATTATTTTCTTGAAGGTTCGTGAAAATTGATGTTTTCAGTATTTTAATGGACAAAGTAAAATTGTATTGATTACAAAAATGATCTGTATTGTTTGAGGATTATAAAAGCAGGGTTTGAGAGCTGTTTTCCTATCTGATCTACTTGAGATAGTTTTCCTCTGTTCACAATATCCTAGTATAACTTTTCCTTAGCTTCTTAATTCAAATCCATTTTTAAAAATTTCTATTCGTCGTCGAGTAGGCATGAAATTTGAAAATCCAATCTGCAATTTCAAACTTTAACATTAAAATATTTATTGTTTTACTGAATCAGAACTTGGAAAACATGTTGATAAATTAATCAAAGTCTGGTAAAGTGAATTGTACTATGTTCGCATTATTCTGCGACCTTGAGATTATTCGACATAAAATTTTCATAGCGGACCAAATTAGTAGTCTTTGTAGTATCAAGTGTAACGGACGCAAACCAAGGTATTTCCTTTTACATTTTATGTTTCTGGAGGTTTCTTCAACTTATTTTTTCCAAATTAGTACAGATTTCCACAAAAGATTATTACCGAATATCATTTCTAGATTCATTAATTATTCACATGCAACCATCACCTTGCGACGAAGCACACGAAGGTTATGTTTACATAAATTTGCATGACATAAACTGTTAAATATATTTACTTATGACTAATTACATACTTTGTTTGGAATGCGGAATTAAATTAAAATTTCTTTTATTTTCTACTTTTCATTTTCTTTTAGATTTAATAATGGAACCATATATAGTACAAGCAGAATTTTCATTTAAAGGTTCAAATAATGATGAGCTATGTTTCAAGAAAGGTGATGTTATTACAGTGACGCAACGGGAGGAGGGTGGTTGGTGGGAGGGGACATTAAACGACACAACCGGTTGGTTTCCTAGTAACTATGTAAAAGAATATAAAGCTTCACTGCCACTATCAGAAACAATTCGGCCACCAGAGGAAATACAAGAGAGTCGAGAGATTGTTTTAAACGAATTGCTGGAAAGCGAAAAGGCACATGTAGCTGAAATAAGAGGATTATTAGAAAATTTTTTAGAACCATTACAAACTAGCCAAATGTGAGTTTATTAAAATGTGTAAAATAATAATACTCAATCTAATCGAATATATTTTATATTGAATTTCACAGATTGAATTTAGACGAGTATGCTCAATTGATGTGTAATTTTACAGAAATTGTTGATACACACGAGGAATTATTTAGGACCATAAGCGAATGTGAGGATAGAGTAGGTAAATTATTTTTAACAATGGCACCCCATATGAAAAAAGTACATCAATCATATTGTGCCGCACATCCACGGGCTATTGTAATACTAGATAAATATAGAGATGAGTTAGAATTATTTATGGAACGACAAGGTGCTGCAACACCTGGTCTTTTAGTATTAACCACTGGTTTATCGAAACCATTTAGGCGCTTAGACAAATATTCGGCAATGTTACAAGAATTAGAAAGGCACATGGAAAGTGGCCATCCGGATCGTGGTGATACCCAACGCTCTGTGGCTATATATAAAGATATAGCAGCAAGTTGCGCTGCAACGCGACGGCAGAAAGAATTAGAATTACAAGTATTAACTGGGCCGGTGAGAGGATGGCAAGGAGAAGAATTATCTACATTAGGTAAGTGTGATCAACCATTCGAGGTGGTCCTTCTTAATTAATTAATACATTTTCAGGTGATATAATGCATATGGGAAGCGTAGCTGTAGGTCCAGATCATAGAGATAGATATTTTGTATTATTTCCTCAAACATTATTAATTTTAAGTGTCAGCCAAAGAATGAGTGCATTTATATATGAAGTAAGCATCAAACCCATCTCCCTGATACCCAGTAGTTCTAATGTACTGTATTTTTTTTATAGGGAAAACTACCTGTTGCTGGAATTATTGTGAATCGACTCGAAGACAGCGACCAAATAAAAAATGCATTTGAAATAAGTGGTCCACTAATAGAAAAAATTGTGGCCGTGTGTCAAGGTCCGACTGAAGCAAATCGATGGGTTGAATTTCTGAAAGGTTCAAATCCATTAAAAGACGGACGACGTGCGACTGGTATCGAGTTAAAGCGGAATGTAAGCACATCGGCTGTGAATATACCACAACCACCACCACACGTAAGTAGCTCAGTTTTTGCGTTGGCAATTTTATTTTGGAAAATGAAAATTTCGCTTTGAAGAAGAGATTGTTTGGGGATAGTTTATTTGGGTGGTGGAGGGTATTTCTTCTTCAAGGCGGCATAAACCTATCAAAATTATAAAAATAATGATAAATCGAATTTTTTATTAAAAATTCCTCAAACATTTATACAATCACACAGCAATTAGCATCACTTGATTCACGAGGTTACAGCACTCGAGTTTCAATATTACCCAACAATCCCAATTCATTTCAACTTGCTAATATAACATTTCCACCTAAAAATTATCCGCCTGTGTCGCCGTACGCACAGTTGACAGCACATTTTCGAAAACTCGTGAAAGAAGGTAAAATCACGCGATTTCTTGTGAAATCTTTACTTTATCCGCAAGTTATTCAAGATATTGATAAATCCCGGATTTCTTTCCGACGAAAACATAAAACCACGCTGCGAATGTATCGCCGAGGTAGTGTTAAAATTGATTCGAGCACAAATTCGTCGAGCGATGATGACTCGGATGAAAAAATTCCAGACAATAGTGATAGCAATACGAGCATCGAAGAGCATTCAGACATTGGGTCATGCTCAAGCAATCCATTTGGATTTGTAAAATACTATACGGGGAAAAAATCTTCGGACGACGACGACAGAACAGAATATGAAAGCTTTATAGATCATGGGTCGGCGGTTGGCCAAAAAGAGAAAGCAACTAGTCGAAAAGTCACATCAACACTGTCGATTGAGCAAGATCCACACGGCAGTTTTTGTTTCCCAATAAAAAAACAAATGACCGAGATAAAAGTTATTCCGCCACGTGAATCGCTTCCAATTTGTTCGAAAACTGTTAAACTAGATGATACAAAAACTCCGTCTCGTGAAAGCGTTGTGCATACTTCTACCGCTAGACTTAATTTAGGGGCAATAAAACAACAATACTCGGATACCTCGGCAATATCGAGTTTTGAAAATCGACTGTCCGGAGAAAATATGGCGTGTGAAGATTTAGTAAATATAGATGAGTCAATGCAGATAAAAAATACGCTGCGACAAAAAGTTGCGCTGGATGAGCGCCACAGCATGCCGACTTTATTTGTGGGTAATCGATTCAATAATTCGTCGCTCACCGAAGTCTACATACCTTCTTGGAAGGATCGGCATGAAATACAAAAAATTAGTGTTTGTAATAGTAAAAATCATGAAGGGCTCGAAGAATCATATTCGACGTCACCATCTACCACAACACATTCCAGTTCTATCGACCTTCCAGCTATGATTCCTGCTCCGGATAAATTAGCTGTTGAGGTTATGTATAATTTGCCACATGATTCTTCAACCGCTGATGAAAATATTGATATAATCAAACCGCCCAGCATGTTCGGTAATCGTAAACCATTATTGGCAAAACGATCAACATCCACATTAAGCACACAATCGCTTCATTCCCCCAGCGTAGACAAATCCAAAGACGAAACGAAAAAGCGACCCGAATCGGTCCGGCGTTGTATCAGTGTTCAATTCGTTGACATGGACCCGAATAATGGAAAATCAAATTTAAAATCAAGCAAATCAAACGGAAAATGTACTTGTTGCGAAAGTCCGCAATGTCACAGTCCACGATCAAGTGATTCAGGTATGGCTGGCAGTTGTACAATTGCATCACCAGATAATCAGCCGAAAAATTCTGATGAGTTTTATTATCCATTTGAAAATTATAATATTTCAAATCTAGAAGAATACCAGCGCCATCAATTTGAGTTAGCGCGTCGCGAAGGCATCCGCCACTCGCTATCGAGCCACAATATAGGTCGATTTAGTTTATCAATAGCGAATAACAAAGATAACGAAAAAGATAACACAGATAGTGGACAATACGGTGATAATAGTTTAGTTCGGGATGAGGATATATTTCAATACGATTGCAATCGAAATTCAAAACGAAAGACGAGCAATTTGAGTTTGGATGTGATACATGAACCGCAACCGCAGCAACAAAAAAGAAAATCTAAATCTACCAAGCCGTCATCACCAATTTGTGAAAATCCGAATAGTAAACGTTTGTCGGGTCGCTGTCGTAGCATTGAACGATCATTGAATTTAAGTCTATCTACTTTAAATAATTCAAATCAAAATAATACGGAACAACCAGCATCGACGGATCCATCAGAACGGTTATACCGGACCGGATTGTATGCACATTGGTGGAAAAAGGAAAAACTTCCGGGAGAAATAATACGCGAGTTATATCGCATGCAGAAACGAAATGAATTGGGTAGCATCGTTCAGTGTAGTACTTGCGACGAAGCGATTAGTGATAATTGTAGCCTATGTAGTTGTCGAACAGCGACTCGAGGTAGTCGTGAGCGTAGTAATTATGGCGATGCTGTTAATTTTGCTGAGGGTTCAGGCAAGAAATAAATTTTGAAAAGAAAAATGAAAATGATTTGAGTTTTTTTTTTGTAATGTTTAGAATTTAATTTAATTTTTGGTTTTGTTTGCTGATTAACTTGTGATTTTTTTTGTTGTTTTTAAATTTACAGAATCATGCAATTTTGAAACTATGTTGATAAACCAGATGTGTAGTATTTTAAATTTGTAGCCAGTTTGTCCCTTTGAATTTTATTTACTATACCTTGGCGACTTTTTTCGAATAAATAAGTTGATTATTCTAAATTTATTTCCGTTGAACCCCCTTCAACAATTTTATAAATAAATGGCTTATCAGGCCTTGGTCCTATCTTAGTTTCAAAGTTGATTAACAATTTTCGGAAAGACTACACTTTCACTTAATGAATAACCTTGCCTTGGGTATCTACACATCTGATTAATAAGAATTACCATCCAATCATTCAATATCACTAACCAAATTCATACGATTCATGTTGTTTAGTAAGTACGGGAATTATTTTTGAATATTAATTCGTGGTTGTTTTTAGTGGTTTCTATTAACTCAAATATATTTCATTTTTTTATAGCCTAAATAGCATTTCATCATTATTGCCTGAGCCCTCTAGTTGTAACTAATACCACAAAAACGCTATAACTAATCAGAATCCTAGAAATTCATTGTTTCGAACGAAAAAAACAAAATTTAATTAAAAAAACTCATTGAAAAATCTCATAAGCGTGCTTCATAATATTTTTTTATGTATGACGTTTAATTTTTATTACTGTTTTTTATAGTTCTGTCATTTAATTTTTACTTTGTAGATGTCGCCGCCCAGTCTAGGCAGTTCGCATCCAACCCGCGGTATAGCACCCATCATGCAAATGTCTCAACACAAACGCAGTCTTTCGTTCAATCATCATTTGACCTACAACCAAATGAAACAGCACCAAGTAATTCAACCAATAGTAATGAGCAAAGACATAACAAATCAACCGGTGCCAAACGTAAAGAACGTAAACACAAAAGGTAAGGCGCGATGGTGTAATTACGTCCATTATAGTGGCTAAGTGAATGTTTTAAAGAAATGTTAATTTTCAGCTAACTGGAGTATAACAAATTTAAGGCCAGCGCCGCCATTGCGACCATCATTGTTGAATTCGTCGTCTGCATCAAATTTAAATTTGTCAAATTCAAAACGTTTGCAACCCACGTATGAAGAAGATGCCCTAGTTCTAAAGGTGATTGAAGCCTATTGTGCTGCATATCAAAACAATTCTCGTAATACGATACACTCAGGTGAGTTTGCTTACATCATTATTTTATGATTTTCTATTTGTTATTGTGTGTCTTAATGTTTTGTGTTTAAATCGATTTAATACACTTGATATGGGCTGAATGGCTGTTAATGTTTTTAATATACATATTTTTATTTTTTCATATTCCCATTAATTAAAAATCTTATCATAATCTACCCATTAAACCATTAATCGAAATTAATTGCAAAATAATTTAAATCATTTTTTGTTTAATTGCTATTTAATTTGGGGATAATGAAAATAATCTCTGCATGATTGCAAGTCTGATATGATATCAAGCGTTTGTTTATGTATACTGCTTTTCATTTTATGGTAGAAATAACCTGAACAAGGAGAACGAACAATAGATATATTTTTCATCATACATTATATTTCATTGTTGCACATTAATTTGTGGTTTCCTTTGTTTGAATAATTGTTGTTATGTTTAGTTGTGATTATGAGCATAATGAGTGTTTTATTGTCATATTACAACTAATTATGTGCTGCACATTTTGTGCATATTTAGAGATGAAGAGAAACTCAATTTTATAAAATGGAAGGTTATAATTGGCTCAATTATGGAAGAAATAAATTGTTTTAGATGGTGTAAAGATGCGGAATGGGTTATAATTTTATATTAAATTCGAATTCGCTTCTACCACAGTTCGTAACATAAATTTATAAAATTTCGAATACGAAGCGGATAAATTTTATTTTGTAAGATTTCAGAAAAATGTAAGATAACAAAGTTTTGAATAAAATTTAAAATTGCAAACACAAAAATAACATGTATAAAATTATGTCCCGTAAAAATTTAAAGCAGTCTCGCTCCGGGAGAAGTGTAATTAGGCGAATTAGCTACACAAGGTACACACATTTAAAGAGAATTGAGGCATGGCATCGGTGCCTGTACCAATTGCAATGATTTATCGCAAAGAAAGTTAGAAACTGGAGGTTAATATTCAATTGGGCAAGGATTGAGTTTATATTTACTGCGGATTTTAATCGATTTTCAACTATTAAAAAATATATGTAGATTATGGATTTTAATGCAGTATAAACAGAGTGTCTTAGCGTAAAATCATCTTACTTTGGAAAGAAGTCTTGACAATTTAACCGTCACTGTTTAGTTCTATCATATTTTTTCTACAAATCGTAGGTTTATTTAATGTGTTTATGATAATTTTTGTCAAGGTTATTTGGATTATTATCTGGTTATTAAGATTATCAGGTAATTGGATTTTAAATATTCGATATCCAGATAATAATTTATATGCCGGATGTTTGGAAATCTCATGATACTTGTAAAGATCTTCGTAAGTGACTAAAACATAAATTTAATATTGAAATACGATCTAATTCATTTTATTTTCGTGACACTATTTTCGAAACATAAAAGTTTAGCGGCCCCAGCTAGTAACATAGAAAATTAATAATAAAATTTTTCCTTGAAAATGCGTAATTATTATCTATAATTTTTATTACAAAGCTGTTAACACTGTACTTGCTAAAAATCGCAGCCATTTTTATAAGGTCATTCAGTTTATCAAAATAAATATTTGTATGCAAAAGTCAACGTAGTTGAAGAAATTACTAAAATGACTTGATTAAACTGAATTAATTAGCTTTTAAAAGCTCCAAACACAGAAAAAAATAAATATAAACAGAAGTAAAGCTGTATATAAAATTTTTACGCTTATTTTCATAGTAAAATATGGGGTCACGATGCGGTTTTATGTTGACCAAATTTAAAATTACTGTTATAATCTGAACGAAAAAAATTGGAACATAACCAATATGAAAATTCTATGTTTATTATTTAGGTCGTAAAACGAGTTTGCATTTTGGGGTGACAATCTAAAAAAGTTGTTTCAAAATTTTGTATGCAGCTTTACCTCTGTTTATATTACTTTTTTCTATGCTCCAAACTTTTTAATACTAGACCCATGAATAGCTGGTTATAAAATAATTTATAAATCCTTCATGTAAATGGCTCATTTCATTATAAATATATTTCTCCTTTTAAAATGATATATGTAATTCGAAATGCAAATGTAACGATCACTAAATGAAGAAAAAAATCATTTTTGAATTTTAGCAATTAAAATCGTTCAAACGATAAAATGAAATATATAATTTCTAATACATATTTGGAGTTTCGAATCGAATTGGAAATATTAAAATTTTCTGTAATAAAAAATACGGATGTGAAGAGAATACATAAATTGACAATACAAAAATACGGAGTAGATACTATCTTATTTGAACGAAGATGATTTTTCACTAAATCTGTGTTTAGTTCATTCTATACCCGATTCAACATAATTTTTGAAAAACCAAAAAAAAAAACGAAAATGAGATGCGGACCATTAGTTAACTGAACCAGTTCAGCCGGAATATGCTTTGCAAATAATTAGGTTTCTGTGGACGACTGTTAAATACTTACGTAGGGGGCTGTTTTTTAATAGTAAAAAACCATTATACTAACATGGACATTTAGTTAGGGTAAATTCATAAATATTTTGAGATAGAATCAAAAAAAAGAAAGCTAATTATTCTGTCGGAACCAACAGAACCACACACATCTAAAAAGAAAACTTGTTAAAAATATAAAATTCGCGATCTTGATAGTGCTTTACATGAAGAAATGTGAATGCAAATTGTAAAATTAATAATTGACTAAAAACATTTCGGGAAACAGATTTTATCCAAATTTTCAAAAGTTAATCCTTCTCATTTTCTCTTACCTTATCTTGGCAAAATAATCACCGTAATTTACAAAGCGGAAATTCTTTTTTAAAAAATAACATTTAGGAGAACATAAAAAATACCTGTTGTGCAAATTTTTCTTTGCTTGTTCTTTGATACTGTATAGTTTAAAAATTGCTTTATCTCACTCATCCAGCAATTTATTTTTTAGATTTATTCGCAATCAGGCAAATTCAGATGATATCATCTTCGTTTATAAGAAACAATCCTTGTATTGATGAAGATGTTCAAAAATAGTCCAGCACTAATATTTACAATCTGTTGGTTTGTACACTACATATTCCATATATTTCGTTTTAGAGAAAGGCCTTCCATCACTGTTAACCTCGAAATCCGCTCAAAACGGGACAATTTTCCGCATTTGAGATCAAGATTTTATTTATCACTCAAAAAGCTCAGCTTTAGTCAATTATGATTATCAATGAAGCTTCAATTTCCCCAAAACTTAACGGGTCAAGATCTAAACATCATATTAGTAATGATGGAATTGCTATTGTCGATATTAGCCGTGTTCCATTGGCGTTAGCAAAGTACTTGTGAGTGGATGTTCAATGGAACGCAATTTTGTTAGTTAGAAGTAAAACATAAGAAAACAAACATTTTGATTGAGTAGTTGAAAAGTTTTTATGAGTAGCTAGAAGTACTTGCGAGTATTTTACTAACGCCAATGGAACGCGGCTATTATGTCGAATAAAAATTATACTATGCTTGCCTGAAAAGTTTCCGACCTAACAAAGATGCAAGTCATTTTTTCTTCAAAGTTATTTTCATTTCTCTACATAGTCTCCTTGTAAGTCTATACACTTCTCCCAGCGATGCTCCTTACATAGGGTCTTCACTATGAAAAATCGCTGAGACTTTCTCTCATGATATTTTATGTATGTGTATGTTTTTTTCAATGTATTGATAAATAATTATCAAACAAATATTATAATTGGGCATTTTAGTATCATAATAATTTCTTCAAATGTCAAAAAAATCCGTAAATATTGTTAACCAATTTATAGATTTTTATGTTAAAACAGAATATCATTGACAATTTCCTCTGGTATAGCATTGACATTTCGTAAAAATTTCATGATAATTTTTTCGTGAAATAGCCTCCTGATAATTTGCTGAGAATTTCAAAATTTGTATAACATACTTACACACACATTCATAAATTTAGTCTCATGATAGAACATTTCAGCGATTTTGCATGGTGAAGACCCCCGGGTTAGCGCAGCTTTTAGAGTCTTTTGCGAGACGGCGCATTGTCTTGGTGGAGCAAGATTTTTTTTTTTGCAAACATGACCATTTTTCTGCAATTTCCGCCTTCAGCTTGACAAGTAATGATGCATATAGTATACTCCTTTAATGGTTTTTGCTTTTTTAACCTAATCGATTAATATAACTTTATGGCTGTGCCAGAAAATGGTCGCCATCACTTTTCCATGCGAAGGAACAGCCTTTGTCTTTTTAGAGACGATTTCGTCGTTGGCAGTATTCCGTTTTGACTGCATTTTTGATTCTGCAGTGTAATGGTGTATCCAAGTTTCATCAACAGTAATTTGCCGGCGCAAAAACTCGAATTATTGCGCCTAAACTGCGCCAATAATGGATATGCTCATCCGAACAAGTTTCTGGTCCAAAGTGGGCATCTTTCTCATGGTTAAATCTTGATTTGTATGTGACAAACAAAAATAACAACAACAATTTTTATGTTTGAATAGCTAGCCTACTAGGTAGATAGTAGATACCTATAGTTTATTTGGTGAGGGAGATCACATTATCTTAAATAGTTCGCGTTTTTACAAATTTTACTTCTTGTTTGTTCAAAAAATGTATTTATTGGAAAATCATGCCAAAAGCAGAAAACCGGTTTAAAACGGTTTTAGGTTTTAAATCAAAACCGAAAATCAGTTTTCCTAAAACTTGGATTTTGTATAATCCCTATCTGCACCCAAATTCCACAAATGGTTCCTTAAGAAATCTTTATGATACTCTTTGAGAATTTAAAATGACATATAGCTATATAACAAAAAATATCGAAGTGAAAGCAATTAGTAAATTTATCAATATTTCTTTAAATTCTTGAAAAATATGAAGCAATGGAATTTGTACAGCAGTTCAAAATATGAATATCGTGAATCCCAAAACAGCGTAAAGCAAAACAGATAATTTAGTTTGATGTTATTTTATATGTAACATATTCAAGGACTTACAATTAAATTTTAATTCATTTCTCATTTGATCTTAACGTGACAACTTTATACCCCTTCTATTAATAACAGGTTTAGAACAAGTTATTCCGTAAATGTTGGTTGATTGCTAGCTTCACAATACATATCTAATTTCTAACCTCCCCGGGGCCTCAAATTAAAATTTTAACGTTTGAAAAATTCTATATGTATGGAATTTTTATTTTCAAAGATAGAAAACAGAGACCAGACATGAAAATTTTTAACACGTTCGCGGTCACTTTCTAAATGTGTAAAACACAAATTTGATAACTTTTTACTTCATTGCAAGTCGCCGCGGAAAGGAATGTATTGTTGAGAATTGACAAATATGTTGTCTTATTTCTTAAAAAACTAAAAAGTTGTATGAATGATTTGCTCGAAAGTGATAAAAAAACGAAAAAGTTGTATGACTGTTATAGCAGTCATATCCGCGAACGTGTTAAGGTATAGTGATGATCTTTTGTGAATGATTCAAATTTACACTATACGTGAAAATTTATTTCGTCAATCCCTGGTTGAATGAAGTACTTCTCTTATTTATAATATAAAATTTTGCTCTGCTCTAATTTTCTGTAAATTATAGATGTTAAAAATGATAAACCAATTTCACTTATTCCGTTAGATAGCATATGCATAAGAGACAAGTCAACAAACTCGTCAACAATAATATTTTTTAGATGAAAATCAAGAAAGCAATAAAAATATATTTTATATAAAAAAAAAATTGCATGCCTATTACTCTAGAACTCATTTTATGTGTCACCGCCTGAAATATGTGTTACATGTACTTATTTTTTATGTAATAATTCTATGTTTATGATACACATTTTTATTATTATTACATATTATTTATTATAAAATACACACACACATAAAAATTCACAAAATAGATAAAATAATTTTATGTTTTTATGCTGATTATATTTTAGATATTAAATCTTTTGTTGCTGCTACATAGCATTATTACACATTATCATCATTTATGGTTATGTAGCTTATGTATTGTCCTATTACAATAGCATCATAAATTATTATAATCATAAACATTATATATACATATATATGGCTTTATAAACGAAAGTAGTTGCTATATATTGTGCGTAAGATGTGATTTTAAGCTTATCAGATTTGAACTGCATTTTGTGTCATGACATGGTTCATATGTGATAGACTGTGAAATTACGAGTAAGATAAAATAATCCATGAAACATGAGCATGTAAATCTTCTTATACTTAATAAACACATTTTTATTAATCACTTGTTTTTTGTTCCGCAGAATATTTTGAATGTCTTTCAAAAAGTTTAAAAAATCACTCGATCGATTTCGACTTGTTAGGTCATCATCAGGAGTATCTACTGATTTGTATTAGTAAAAATTTTTGTTATATAATAGAAAAAAGCAAAATATAATAAAAGAAGGAGAGAAGAAAAAATAAGCAATAAAAATTAATCTACGGATCGCACAGGTAGGCGATGAGTCATATGTAGGTTGAGTAACAAAATTCAAGGTATATTATTGCGTACGTGAGAATAGAAAAGGGCGGGGTCTGTAATTGGTGAGAACCGGATTTCTCTTTGTTCGTTAAGGATATTTTGGTTAAGAAATATTGATTTTCGAATTTCGTAAGATTCTAAGGTATCTAAACGTCTGCCTTTGGGTTGTATATGTAATATGTCTAAATTGTTCAAGCTAGCTGTATGATTTTCTGAAGTTAAATGGTTATGGAAAGTTGATTGATTGCAACCAGATAAATGTTCTTTAGCTCTAACTCCAAAATTGCGCCCAGTCTGACCAATATAGGAGAAACTACAATCATTGCAATTGATCCTATAGACACCAGATTTGGAAAGGCGATCAACTCTAGGTTTATTGTTAAAAATCATTTTCTTTATTGTGTTATTATTATAAAAAGCAAAACTAATATTGGTATAATTGGACACGATGTTGCTAATCCGTTGGCTCGTTTTTCCTATATACTCTAAGCGACGCCAATTTTCCCGCGTTGGACTATCCGGTGGATAAATACCCGTTAGAGTTTTACGCTTTAGCTTTTTATTTAATAACTTTAATATAGTCCTAGTTGCATATCCGTTATTCGTTGCTATTTGAAGAATTATGTTAAGCTCAGTGTTATAATTTGAATTTGACAGAGGGATGTTTATTAGTCTATCTATGAGTGAGTGGAAAGCTGACATTTTAATATTATGGGGATGGTTTGAAGAACTAGGGATAACAGCGTCTGTATACGTGGGTTTCCGATAAATTTTGAAGTCTAAAGTAGAATTAATCCTGGTTATTGTTATATCTAGAAAATTAATACATTTATTTTCTTCTTTTTCTAACGTAAAATCAATGGTGGGATACTGAGAATTTAACCAAGTAAGGAAAGAGTCTAACAGTCTATCAGTTCCATTCCATAGACATAATATGTCATCAACATATCTATACCAAAATATTATATGACGAAAATAAGGATTGTTATTTGATAAGATCATTTGCTCGAAGAAATTCATGAAAATTTCAGCCAACAAAGGTGACAGAGGGGAGCCCATGGGTAGACCATCAGCGAATTTGAAATATGTATTATCAAAACAGAAATAATTTTGTTTAATACAAGTCTCAAAAACTAACTTCAGTTCACGACGTAAGCTCTCATCTACAACATCCCTATCTAAGTAATTACAAACTATTTGGGACAAAGTATTAATTGGAATAGAAGTGAAAAGACTGGCAACGTCAAATGAAACTAGTTTTGAATGTAACGGAATATCAACGTCTTGAATTTTGTTAATCAATTCTACCGAGTTCTTAACCGAATAAGCCGAAAAGAAATTAGTATGACAATTGAAAAAATTTATGAAACCCTTACATAGCTTGTAGGCAGGAGCATTGCAATACGCTACTATTGGTCTAATCGGAATGCCTTCCTTATGGATTTTTGGTAAACCATAAAGGATCGGGGCAGATGGATTCATGACAGAGTACTTCCAACCAGTTCCATCAAATAACTTCTGGCATTGGTTGATACACTTACTAACCGAAGTCTTAAAAGACTTAGTTGGATCTCTGCCAAGCTCTATTGCTTTACTTTCTGTAATAAAATCAGAAATTTTATTGCAGTAATCGACTTTTGTGAGCACGGTAATTGTATTGCCTTTATCCGCTTTACACGCTATAAGGTCATGGTCACGTAGTTTTTTCTTTATCGCACCAATCACTTTAAATAAAAAGCTAAAGCGTAAAACTCTAACGGGTATTTATCCACCGGATAGTCCAACGCGGGAAAATTGGCGTCGCTTAGAGTATATAGGAAAAACGAGCCAACGGATTAGCAACATCGTGTCCAATTATACCAATATTAGTTTTGCTTTTTATAATAATAACACAATAAAGAAAATGATTTTTAACAATAAACCTAGAGTTGATCGCCTTTCCAAATCTGGTGTCTATAGGATCAATTGCAATGATTGTAGTTTCTCCTATATTGGTCAGACTGGGCGCAATTTTGGAGTTAGAGCTAAAGAACATTTATCTGGTTGCAATCAATCAACTTTCCATAACCATTTAACTTCAGAAAATCATACAGCTAGCTTGAACAATTTAGACATATTACATATACAACCCAAAGGCAGACGTTTAGATACCTTAGAATCTTACGAAATTCGAAAATCAATATTTCTTAACCAAAATATCCTTAACGAACAAAGAGAAATCCGGTTCTCACCAATTACAGACCCCGCCCTTTTCTATTCTCACGTACGCAATAATATACCTTGAATTTTGTTACTCAACCTACATATGACTCATCGCCTACCTGTGCGATCCGTAGATTAATTTTTATTGCTTATTTTTTCTTCTCTCCTTCTTTTATTATATTTTGCTTTTTTCTATTATATAACAAAAATTTTTACTAATACAAATCAGTAGATACTCCTGATGATGACCTAACAAGTCGAAATCGATCGAGTGATTTTTTAAACTTTTTGAAAGACATTCAAAATATTCTGCGGAACAAAAAACAAGTGATTAATAAAAATGTGTTTATTAAGTATAAGTGTGTTTCGCCAAGTGCCTACGGCAAATAGCGTTAAAAGTATAAATCTTCTTAATTCGTAAATATTATATTTTATTTGTTTATAAATAATATTGTTTGTAAATTTTTTGTATTAAATATTATGCACTATTGGGTTTTGTAAAGGAGGTCCAAATAAGAGTCACTTCTTGCAGTTTTTGTAAATTACAGTGATATTTTTTGATTTCGCTAGTAATTTTGGTTCATCATATTTCCACAAATTTTATTTGACAGACAATAATATTTGAATAAATTAAATGAACCAAATCACGATGACGAAAATAATTACTTTTATATTAGCTAAACATTTTTCCTCCACTTTTGATATATCTACTCTTATTAGTGCACTCTTTATTAAGAATGTTAGATTTAAAATATATATAATTATAGGTGGTTATAGCGAAATTGAAATATTTATTTAAATTCAAAATATTGTAATAATTGGTGACTAATAAAACAATAATATGAATGAATGTGTTCTAAAAACAAACTCGGTGGTGTCTGTATAGTAATGTTATGGTCAACAAATTATTTTTATTTAAATCATTTTAATTATAACGGAAAAATTATAAAAATAAACAACATGAACCCTGGAAGAGTGTCATAGTTATGAATAATTTCAATCAACGTTTTGTGAATATGGATTTGATTAAATTACACTGATGTATTGAACAAAAACGCTCGTATTATATGTGTGTTAAATAATTCTATTGATGTTTACATGAAACATATAACGATCTTATCTCACCCACTTATTTTTGACAACAGCCTAATAACATTATTAGACATATACAATTAAAAGTCTAGTGTAGCTGTAGTTTTGTATGTTCATAAATACAACACAACAAACATTTTTGAACTGTCTATAAACTAAAATTTAATTTGATCAGATTTTAATGATACAACCTTATATTAGGTGACATCTAGCGGCAACGTTTTAGTACTACAAATCACAATTCTTGCTGCCTCTATCGGAAAACGTAGAAGCTTGTGCATTGACTCGGACCTTATTGAAAGTCGTTTCAAAAGAAGTCTTAATTTAAATGTTTTAATTTTAATAATTAAAGTTTTAAACAAATTTTCGGATGCCCGCCGTTCATAAGAATCGGATTTCTGTTTAAACCGAACATATGATTTTAATGAGCAAAAACCCTTGATCGTTCGATATACACGAATTATACTTTGTATCAAACATGTTGGAATTACCATGCTAATAAGTGAAGCAACTGTTATATAGTCGTTGCTCTGTTAGACAGACCAGAAGGAAACATTTCGTAAGTCATGCGATTGCAATAGATTATACGATGTACGTAAACAACTATATTTGCCAAAATTTGAATGCTTTTCTATACACAGTCGCCCACTATTTTTTTGTATATTTTTTTTGATAGCATTGATTCGAATAGAAAATAACATTTTGACAGCTGTCAAAAATAATATTCAATATGATCGTAACCCCAATCGAAAAATAGGACACTCTTATTGGATAACCTTTTATGAGATAAATTACACTGAAATCTGTTTTTGTATGGTGAATAGGGACCACATAAAAAAATCTTCCAAAGCTTCACGGGTAATCACATTCAATTATATTCTAATTTGATTGACATTTTGAAAGATTGTGCTGAATACATTTTTTCATATACCACATAAAAAAATCACACAAAAAAGACCGCACAAAAACGGGTTTGAGTGTACATTCAAACGATATACAAAAGGCAGAACTATATAAGATATTGTTATTTTGGACAAATACGATCGCCCCTGATGTACAGTTTCGTGTCATATTGTCTACACTGCGTAAATAATTAATGTAGACAATTAAAATATAGCGTCGACAGTAGGTAATGTAGGCAATACATCGTCTATGTCGAAAATTAATGTTTCTGTTAGCAATCAGCAACATTCTGTGATTTCATTGTCAATATAACCATTTCAAGACGGAGTGCTGCAATCTTACTCTACTTTTGATAAACCTTTAGCTGTTTTAAGATAATTTCGAAAAAAACGAAAAACGAATAATTTTACCAAATACGGAGCCATCAAACTGTCAATGTATTAAAATGAACAATAAATTTACCGCGAAATAAAATCTTAAAACTCAAACACGTCGGTTAGTAGTCCTTATATTCGTGATAGATTGGCCGAAGGCTAGATTGGAATTTCCGACAACATAACTCAAGTGAAAAAGTAGAACCTTTCAGCCAAATGTAAATCTCTGTTGATCAGAAGAAAACAAATATGACCGTGTTTGTTTTATAATTCAACCTGATCTAGTAAAGTTAACCCACGTATTGTATATCGAGCGAAGGTTGCACAAAGTCAAATGTTCCGGTGCTCTATGACATTCATTTCATATGTCTCTCGACGTTCACTTCATACTAAAATTAGACGAACTCGCAGTATACAGCACAGTTCACAAATAAAAACGCATGCAAAGTAAAACTACGTAGGTCGATGTTGTAGCCAACACACAACTTTCTTTTGCTTGATTTATAACGAGTAAAATTAATCTTACCGGACTTTTGGTGAAAGCTGTCTTGTATAATACTAAATCATTATTCCTGCTTAAATTTCTGAAAACCAACAAGGCCATCCTTGTTGACAATTTAGACTTTAAATTTATTTGAATGTTTTGATTCTTTGTCGTTTTTTGTAAATGCTACACTTTTCAATGTCATTGCAAAAATTGAAAAACCTAATATGGAAACTGCTACTCCTGGTCGTCTCATTTCGAATAGTCTGGTTGGTGAAATAAATTTTTGTTTATCAAAACTCATCATTTCCGGTAAAATAAAAAAAAAATATCTGTACAAATATATTTTGAAATGTAATTTACAATCGTTTTGTTTTTAATCCTTGTTTTTCGTAAATGCTACATACTTTTCGAAATATTTACAAAAAAGAAAAGAAATTCCTATGGAAGATGCCACTGCCGGTGAACCAATTTCGACCAAACACACTAGGACCTCCCAATTTATTAAAAACGCTTAAGTCTGTAGAGGGGCCGAGTTTTTGTTAAAAGTCAAGTATGTATTGTCAAAAATCGCCATCTCGCTTAAATTTTGGAAAACTGATTTGGACCGATATTATTGCAAAATTAATTTAAAATCTTTAGGCCAAAGTGGGTTTTCATGTAAATGATTTGTTTTCAAAATCGAATAACCGCCTATAAATGCTGCCTCTTCCAGTAGACCGATTTCCGCCCGAAATCACTTGGGATCGACAAATTTATATAATAAACTTCAGTATGAAGTTTCATCCCGAACAGTCAATCCGCCTGGGTTGTAGAGAGGATACAGACATTTAGTCTGCACAGCACCACACACCGATTTATTAAAAACTAGATATTTTTTTTACTTTGGCGATATAGCGCATGGTATATCTGCAAACATTTCGAAAATGTTTTCCAATTCTATACTTTATTTTACCACACTGCTTGCTCTGGTTGAATTATAAAGCAGACCCATCGTCATTCAAAACAAACCTTTGTATTACCCTTTGCACAATACTAAATTTTAATCTGGTAAAATCACGCAAATAACGCATAAATATTGGGTTGATTTTGTGGTGTAAACATGAAGTTGGATTTAAAGCGGGCAAAACCAAATTGAACACAACCTCGATGTGAGGCCGCGTTTCGAAGAAGAGAATTCACATTTCACCCGGATTTAGATCGTTTATTTAGAGTTAAGATTTTCAACGAAACTTACGAATTATGTTCAAACATTTTATTTCAAAATAAAATTTTAATAAAATTGATTAGCAATCAGGTTTCTGCTACCAAAATGCTTGTCTTCTTAAAAAAAAACCAGTTGAAATCCAGTCCAATAAGTTTTAGACTGAAGTATTGCTTAAAAATTGCTAAATTAAAAAAAAAGTAGAAAGGCGGCGACGGAAAGGTGACTCACTTAGTTCGTAAGAGCATAAGTTTTACTCAACTTTTACAATTTGCATCACAGTTAGTGACCAGCAACACTTCAGGAGCTGTCATTGAGTGTCGACAAGAACTAAAAAATCGCAACTGAGTAGCTTAAACACTCGAAACAACAACACATGCGGCGTCTTCTAGTTTTTAACAGTTTGGGCTTAGGCTTCGATGGTAAAAAATAGTTTCAGATTTAACAATCCTTTTACGCAAAATTTCTATGTTTCGACTATTGATATATCCTTATCGCTTCATTGCAATGATTGACAATATCCCAGCAAAGACATATGTTCTACTTTCGTTTATGAAATCGACTTTAGAACGCATACTCCGGTCCAGATAGAGAGGTTGCTAGGACGGTGAAAAAATATGGGCAAAAACTTACAGCCCTATTCCGCTAATCGACTCGTTTGTCGTTTCAAGTGACTTATTTACTATACAACCAAAGTCGGCTGCCTTGCCAAAATATGTCGTAGTCACTTCAAACGACAAACGGCGTATTTGATGCTTTTTCTAGTCACCTCAAAAAGACAGTTTGTAATAATTTCTTTCGCCTCAAGTCAGTCTTTCGCATGGCAACTGGCTAATTTTTCTACAAATAATAGATTTATACGACACTTGAAACGACAAACGACTCGATTAATGGAATAATGCACGATTTACATGTTCCAATTTTTTTTTCCAGTAAAAAATGAAGGGTTAAGTATATTACGATTTTCGTTTGCGAGAGGAGCACGAAACAAATTCCAGTAAAATAAAATTGGGTTTTTTTTCTTTTTAATTGGGGGAAATGTTGTTTACATATGGCTGTCTCTTTTTAACTAGTAATTTTTTGTTATTTGCGTGCAGCTCTATTTTTCTGTAAAAAATTTGTTGGGAAAAAAATTGGAACATGTAAATCGTGCATAAGGCTGTTAGTTTGTAAGAGAATACGTATTTTTTATTAGAAATATGTATCGATAAATTATTTGTAGGTGGGTTCCACCACAAAAGCATTACAAACCTTTTTCATAAATCACTTTAAAGACAGAGACACATCAAAAACATGACAGTCATCATCTCAAATCATCAAATTCAATTTTAGCAATTATTATACTTTTGTTCTACGCGTAAAATATTCTTTTTTCATTAATAAATTTTAAATATTTAAATTTATGAAACTAACCAAACCAGAAAAGAATTTACTAATTTTAATAAATTTTCATAAAACAAAATTTCACTTTGGGTTTTGACAGCCGGTTCATAACTAAGAATAAAATCCCAGATTTTTATCCCATCGTTTTAACCAATTATATCACGTAAATTACACAAAAGACACGCCTCTTTTCATACAAAAGAGTTGAAACAAATTGAAAAAATCTCGGATGTGGGATTTTTGTCCATAGTTGAGAACCGGACTTGATGGTCGGAGTTCAGCCTGCTAAACAGCAAAATATAAAAATTCGTTTTATTAAGTTTCAAATTCAACAGAATTTCCTTAAAAGAAAAGAAATTTCATAAATTTATTATTTAATAACCATTTTTATGTGAAAATATAGAAATTTGATGGTTTGAAATAACGTCCTTTACTTTTTGATGTTTTTGAGTACATTTATTTACCACATTATTTTTATAAACCAAACCCTACTACGTGCGACTCTATCATTGGTTCTGGGTAGCGCAAAATGTGGTGTTACAAGTATTATGTGAGAGGTTTGTTAGGAGTCCTAATGTGTTTGCTGGCCGAGATTCCCTTGTTGCTCAGCTTCCAACATTGAACTTCTGACGTGAAACATAGAAGCACGGGTTTTTTATTCTCACTTTATTACACACACTAGTATTTTACTACAATCTTGGGCAATACTGCTATTTTACTCCCTGGTTTATCCTACCTGGGATGTGCTATCTTAACTACCTATAGTAAGGTACATGATTTGCATCCATTTTATCATTCTAAGAGGAGTCTTTTAGATTTATAGCTTATATTATCACTTGAAGCACTTTTGAACCAACGTATTTCAGTCAAAAATCAAAAGAAACTAAATGTTTTCCTGTCAAGCAATTTATGACTGGAATATCTTTCATGAAGGTTGTTCAACCCAATTACAGAAAAATAATTTTTCTGTTTAATTGTTTTCTGGCTTTTTTCGACTGCAGTTAAAATCTAAATAAAACCCTTTAATTGTATTTTTAACCCTTCAAGTATTTTGATGAAATTTCACGTAAGCGTGAAATTTACGTTTTGTTTTTAAGATTTGTCGTTTATTGATTATGGAACCAGTAAATGATTGGAAATGAAAAATTTTTTTTTTGAATGAAAAAAGAAATGTATTTACATATGTAAAGAATTTAGCAAAATACAAACTGCTGTTCAACCTTTTTTCTTTTCTAGTAAAGCAGTTAACGTTTTAATAGAAATTACCGAACCACTTTTGATTTTTTTTTCCACTGGCGTTATATCTTATTAAGGAATTTGGCCTCCTCGAGCAGATTTTGATGACCATTGTTTTCTTCGGATTAGTGTGTCATGATTCCATTGAATCCTAGGCAGCTCCCAATTCTCTAAATGAGACATATTGGCTGGCATGCATTATTTAGGTTTTCATTCTATTTCTGTCCATTCTTCTGTGTGTTCTCATGCGTGCAGCCAAATTTGTTTATCCAAAACCTGATGACCTCTGAAATATAAAATGTATTAACTAATATTCTGACGTTGAAGGTAAAAATCCGATTTTGAATTATAGCGGAGAACGGGTACTGGCGAAAATAAATATAATAATTATTTAGTTTATGGTGCTAAGTTGAAAATAAAAATGTTTCTTTAAAAAATGATGCTGGGTGTAGATTACGGTTGTTTTAATGATGAAATTTCAAAACATTATCAAAAAGCCAATTGGTGGTTAATGACCATGTAATATTCTTAATAATTTGAAAATTTCTGTACATAAGATTCTTGAAAATTAAAAATTAGCGTTACTCTTACGGTAGTAAAATCAAATTAAAATATTTAAACCATATGACTTATTCCAAATGATAACTTTGCATGTCGTTTTCAATCGAAAATGTTCGCATTATTTCATATTTTCAATTCAGAGGAAACCAAATTAGCTTTAGTACTTTATTATACATCATTAAAAATTAACACGAACGACGTATGTGAATTACGGTCATTGATCCTTAGAACATTTGCAACCATTTCTAACCAATCATCGCATATATTATAAGCATTAATCATATCAAATGATCATATTTTGTTACATTACAGTTAATTTAACTAAATTATCGCTTTCATTTTTGGATAAATTTTGGTTAAACAAAATTGAAAAGGATGAATAAAATTTTTTGATGACTGACGTTGATTGAGATTATTTTAATTTATGACGCTTAACTAATTATTTTAATTTTTATTATTATAAATAATTATCCAAAAATTAGATTTATTGTTTTTAATAAATAAAGATTTTATAGAGAAATATTAGTGTATTATGTTTTTTGTATCACTATCTCTCTCTCTCTATTTATATATTCTGTGTAGCGCTCCAACCATGGACACCATGTCTTCCAATCAGAGGTGGAAAATTAAAATCTTCTAAACATTTTTCATCATCAAATCCACAGCTACCATTTTTATGTGCTTCACCAAATTCCTATCTCCGTAATCAAAATAACTCATCGAATAGTCTGAACTCGTCGTTTATATGGCGAGAGGCAAGTCCTAATAATTTTAATATGTATTCAACGTCAGTATCATCATTAAATAATTCATCATATCGTTATTCAGTTGGCGGTGGTAGTGGACTGGTCGAATGGCGTTATAATAGTAATAATACAAATAATACCAATTCAGATGAAAATCACAATAAATCGCTTAGTAAAAATAATAGTAAACCGTCTAATAGCTATAAAACATCGTCGACGGCTTCGAATTATGATAATGTGTATATAGCGAATAATTCAAATTCTACATCATGCGTGACACCTCTACTAGCGCGGAAAAAATTTAATTCGCCGCAACCTAAAGTGTGGCGCAGCTCTTCAAATCAATCATCACCAATTTCAAATAATTTGAAACGTTTGAACGATCAGCAAAAATCATCGACGCCTCCACCATCCAAACCACCGCCAATACTATACGATCGTCGGCTGAATCGATCGTTTGAGGCGCCCCAGGGCATTGGGGGCGGCAGTGGTAATGCAAATATAAAAACTAATCCGTTGCGACGTTCAACGCCGCATTTAACGATCGGCGATGATTACTATCAAACAAATTCACGCAATTCATCGACATCGTCTTGGTGTTGCGGTAATTTCATGATGAAGCAATGGAGAAAAGTTCATAATTGTGAATAATATAAATTTATATTTTGTCTTAAATTTATTTTAATATAATTAAAGTATTTGCAGTCGCGATTAAATTTTTTTTATCGTGCACAAAGCACAATGTAATGTTTCGCGTTCATATCGACTTGTGTTATATTCGCCGGCTGTAAATAATTTAATTTTATATTTATTGTTGTGTGTTGTGTAGTAATTAAAAAAAATAATAATTCTGTGATTTATATATACACTATAATATATAAAATATATATAATTAAATTTGTATATATTTACAATAAAACAAACGAAAATGAAAAACTAAACAAGAAAACTAATCTTAAAGATAAGGTTTATATTTATATACATAATATTTTGTTTTGTTCTTCTGTTTCTTATTAATCAACGATATTTTACATAATTTAATATAATTAGAGTGCTTTAGAATGATAATAATTTTTAATTTAAGTTTTCGAAACAATATAGTAATGATATGATTTTTTATACACTTATATTCATATATTGTTGTTGTTGTGTGAATTGAGTAACTTTGTTCTAAAAACAAAATTCTATTCATATGGAAATTATATAGGAATGGAAAATGCGAAAATAATGTTAATTTAAATTAATTTTTAATTAAACGTAAAAAATATTATAATAAAATCTGTTATAACGATTTTATATACGAATTATCTAAGGTGTCTATTGTTCTTTATATTTTATTTAGAATAATGTTAAGATTTGTGATAGATATTTAATTGTTTTATTTTTTCTAAATTCTGTTTATTTTATTAACTGTTTGGTGTTTTTTTTTCTAAATTACTTGGTTTGAATTAATATTAGAATTAATCATTTTTAACTAGATTAATTTTATTAGAATAATGTTTTTGTATAGCTCTTTGTCATTGAGTAAATTGCGAGATAAAAACATCTGGCTGGTCATGATTAAAAGCCCATGACTCTGCATGCTTATGCATAATAACAATCGATAGACCTAAATGAATTCAAATTATCTCATCATTTTGCTAAGGCCGCTATATAAAGATTTGTTCAACAAATCATATCGAATTTTTAGTGTTAGGTAGTATATAATATTGTTAAACCTCTATATTAAAAATTGCTCCGGGAAGAACAGCTAAAAATATTCCCATCAAAAAACGAAAGTATGTAGTTCCAATCATAAAATATTCTGAACAAATTTTATGGAAACAATAAACAGCCCAAAAATTACCAGTACTAAATTCTTTCAATACATGGAAAAGGAAAGATTATATGGGCGGTTGCATTTATTTTTAGAGCATGCAGCTTTCCACCGACCAAACGGCTCAGTGGTTAAAGCTTTGGCTGGACGATTGATGGAAAAATATGCGAAGCTGCACACTTTTATAAGCGTCCTGTCATTCTGGTGTTAAACAACAAAGTGCCCTCTTTGTCAAACAACAAAGTGCTCACATATAAGAGTCAACTATAAAAATCATCCTTTAGAGTACCTAGCGCAGCATATCAATGATCACGATTATCGAAATATGTAAGCTTCTTTTTGCGAGATGACCCTTCATGCGGAAGCTAAAAAGAAACTGAGCATAAATAGAGGAGTTGTGCGCTTTGTTTAGGTGCCTTAAATAGTTTATTAAAATCGAATAGAGCAATGGAATAATAAGATAAATCATCTAAGAGATGAGTGCCACGGGGCCAGAAGAAAATCCAAATCCGCAACTTAATTAGTATTTGATAGAGATTGCGAAAGTTGATCGGATTTAGAATATGGAGAAGCTGGATTTAGAATATGGATGTGTAGAATATAGATTAAATCGTATACTGGCGAATGGATATAGTGTGCATCATGTTCTATAAAATAAGCGAGTCCAGCAACTACGCTCTTTTAAATTAGTGACGCAGCGATATGTTATGGCATATATCTTTGTAGCCAAAACGAACATAATTTACCATAGTCGGCGCTCTTTCTTTCAGCAGTAACAGGAACTATTGGAGGATTCTGTTGGTCTAATTGTTTTTGACTGGAATTCCCGGAGCAATTAAAACCCTTCCTCCGCGGCCTTTTTAGTTTTATTTAGATAACCCCCAAAATGTCAACGTGACAATAACTTTGCTTAGATCATAAATACAAGTAGTAAAGAAGAAATTCTCTCAATTAACACACCAACAATAATATTGATTAAAAATAGAAAAATATTGGAGCTCGATGGACCACTTAATGTAGGTAATTTATATGCCTGGCGAATTATATTTTTAACTTAAGTTAGCAAATGTGATTAAAATTTTTAAATAACTCTTCGTTTGTATACTGTTGCACACACAAGGTTTATTCCTCAATGAATTTACTAAAATTTATTAGTTGCTCAAAAATATACAAAACATAATACATATTACAGATTATATTATATAAAATGATTTAACCAACAAAAAAATTACTATTAATAAAATGAATTTATAGTTGTTATGTACTTATTAAATATGAATAAATATGAAAATAGATTTTATAATAAAATGAAAAATTTTAAAAATATGTATATAACTTTTATATATACATATATAAGTATATATATATATATAGTAAAATCGAATTAGTGATGTAAAATATCGATTGTGATATTGAATTAAATATGTAATAATTGAAATAAAACACTTATCATATTTTTTTTAAATAATAGAATTATGTATAATTAACAAATGTTATTTTATAGAGACTATATTAATTTTGGGTGTGGAAAATTGACCAAATTTATTTGAAAGTTTTCTCATTCCCGTTGTATTTTTGCAAGAGCTTAATACTCGAAATCGAATTTCGCCAACAGTTCTTGGAGTGTAATAATCTATTAAAAATATTTGATATGCATTAACTTCAATACGTCTATAAAAAGACAATATAGGCAATTCCCTTTAAAACCCTAAAATAATATACAAACCGGCAGATACAAGAGTAACCTATGCAATTTATAGACGGCGTCAGGTTAACATTTTTTCAGGCTACCTTCTATAATGTACCAACCTTGATAAAACCGAAAACAAATAAAGAGTACAATTCTGAATTCTTGAATTTACTCGAAATAGAATTACCGTCTTTTCTGCCCTTTTTAGGGTGGAAAACACCTACATCTAATTGTGGTCATCATATGACCGTCATATAGTAAATTTCAAAAACTGTTAAGTGTAACGTGACGATTACCTCTATTGGCATTCTCATAATGATTTCTACATTAATATGCAATTACAAATCCAGTGCCATAAGATCAATTAACACAAAAATCTTCGCCATGTAATGACAAATATGTTTAAAAGATTAACAAACTCGGAAGGGTTGGTCAGAAATTCGATTTTTAGTGGAATGGTTGTAAGTAGTTAAATATATTATTGTGTTAACATCTAAAAAATTTCAATTACGAAAATAAAAATATTCGTTAAAAGTGTATTGCACTTCGCAACATTTATTATTAGGTAAAATCGGGCAACTAGGTATTAACGAATAATAGTCTTTTTGCACTTTTTCACGGTAAAATCGAAATAATTTATAAACAAATTAGTTAAAGATTTTGCTTAACAGATTAATATATTTAATGCAACTTACAAATAAATTGTGTTTTTTAAATTTTATTGTTATTAAGTTTAATGTATTTTATGATATGAATGGAATGGTGGCTAGATGTGATTAACGATACAGTGGTGTTAAAAGGGCTTGACTAAATTTAATTATAAAATTCTTGAACCTTATATAAGTACATACTTTACTACCTACATAAAATCTTAGTCAAATATTTTAATGCTGTTTTTCTGAATCGACTAAACCTCCGTGACAAAACGTTGGAAATCACGTTACTTTTAATTTAATTGTTATAATTTTTTGATACCTGTTTTGTATTTGACGAATTAGTAGTTATAATTTAGTTTAGGTAATTTAGGTTAGCAACAGCTTACAGGACTAAGCTCTTGTTGTATTTCTTTGATTAAGAAATTTTGGAGCAGTTATTCTTAATTTTTCTAAAGTTCCGAAAAATTTAGCGCCTTTCAGAGTAGTTTATTCTGTAAAGGAACCACAATTACGAGGGTAGATCAATAAATACCCGTGTTCGGAATGACAACGCAAGTTTTGCGCTATTTATTATAATTATCCAACGTAATCGCCTTTTAGGCGAGATATTTATCCACGTCCCTGCCAGTTTTCCGAATCCTCTAAAACTACGATTTATGATAATCTTTAAAATAGGTTTCTGTGTTGACTAATGATCCTCAGTTGACCTGCATTTTTTCCTGCGAGCTACGTTTTAATGTTGTGGATCAAAAGTCGCATTGGGCTAGTTTAGGAAAGTACGGCAGATGTGGTACCAATTCGTAGAAAAATTCGTGCAACTAGGCCACGACGGTTCCGGATGAGTGAGGAGGTGCGTCGTGGTAGAACCTGGAAGATCCTTTATTTTAATGTTGTTTGGTCTCTTGCATATGGTAACTGAGAGGTTTTATATACGGTGACGATTTAATGAAAAAACTCCTGTGAATTTCGTTTAAAGAGGCTGAAACATTGCGTCGAAGTAGACAGTTTCTTGTTCACTGTGAGTAATCGTGACACCTGTTGGACCAACATCCTTTATCATTCCCTGATATTTAGTACGGCGTCGTTTGGAAGATGGCGGTACACGATGGTAAAACCGATTTTCCTCAGGAACGCCACCTGTCTTCAAGCACAGGTATTTATTGATCCATAATCGCATTTATTTCTTTATTTCCTTTTTTGATTTATTTCAGACTAATTTAATTATACCCTGATTTATTTCGGATTAATTTAATTAGACCAAATATTACAACTAGATAAAATGAAAGAAATTAGTAATAAAATCTCCTAAAACTCTTTTTGAATCGTAAGTGAAGAAAAATTAGTCAAAACTCATTTAATATTTGTTTTTATTTTTTAATTAAATATATTTTTTACATTCTCTTTTACATTCTCGAACCCCTTTTCCAACAGTCCCTTTGGATTCGAAATTTAACTTGAAAATGAAATTATAAAGGCCCATTCCATTCCAAATTGAATTCTAACAAATGATTTTTGAAGGTTGTTCGAATATATAACTTCCAAAAATCATTTCTTAGAATTCAATGTTTTGAGCCGAATTGAATGGTTGAAGGTAGAGCCACGATGTGAGTTTCCGAACCCCATCTTTTCTCAATGGCATTTGTACAGCAGTAAAGCAATAACAGGATTTTCGCTTTTTTACGAAATGTAATATTCAGTGAAACTTCCAAAAGCGACCACCTTTATATTGGCCTTCTCCCTAAATTATTTTTTTTTTGTCAATTCCTTGAATATTCTATATTCGTTCTAAAATAGCAACCACTCCAGACATCGAAAGGTTCATAAAATGATATCGACTGTTCGATGAATTATGGTGCGCGAAATATTTTATCGGGCTATGTCATGTTGAATTATGAATAAAATGTCGAATAAAAGTGTCACAAAATTTTAGTTGAAGAAGTATAGTAAAACAATAATTCAGCCGGTTTCCATTTCTGAACCATATTCAATTTTGGATTTTCCAGTTATGGCAATAAGTATGACTGTCACCAAGTTCTACATTAAAAAGGTGGCTCGAAAGCGCTGGATTTTCCAATAATAGATAATCTCACAATGAGACCATTGCAGCTATAAAGGGCACTGAATGAAGAGTATTATCACATATAAATGAGAAACACATTTGTAAAACCTGGGGGGTCGATTATGTAAGCATTACGAGTTCGAATTGCGAGTTTCGACAAACTAATTTTTATAAATTTTCTATGAAAACCCCAAAAATGCGAATTATATCTCGAAATTATAAATATGTAAAGTAGATATTGTTATACGTACATAATCGTCCGGTCAAAACTATACAAAGCTAAATTGATCATTTCTGCTAGTGAAATGACTTACCTCAATATTAAAAAACTAAAAAAAGAAATGCCACTGACGATACACTAATGACTCAAGAGCGACAATCAAGCATCATGACACGTACACTGCTGGTCTTCTGAATAAATAGGGTTAGATATTTTTTTTTATTTCGGTTCATACCGTATTTGTTGTTACACTACTACTGATACACAAAAATGATTTTCGGAAATTTGTTTCTAAAAGCTTTAAAAAAATTAATGCTTTTTGTTAATGCTTTCTAATGAAAATTCCTCCTTAGAAAACACTTACCCGGTTCAGTCAATTGGAGATTTTAAATAAATTAAGGAAAGAGTGACCCAGGCTGCTTTATTAACCTCGATAGGTGATTGTTTGTTATCAATATGTCATCGTCCTCGCTCCCTTAGTTCGGTCGATACATTATTATGCGGATAAAATTTTGGGGAAGCCTCTTCCAGAATGTTATTTTATTACTTTGAGGTTATTTTGGAATTTTCTAAACTTAACTTCATAGTTTTATAAAAGGAGATTACCCTGCTATTTTCACTGTGAAGCCTGGCCGGAAATTTTTTTCTTTTCTTTAGTCATGAAAGTAGTAATTAAAACTGAACCAAACAAATATTTTTTGTCACCGGAGAACCCCGCCCTTAACTCGTTATTTCACGGTATGATACCCGGATCCTATCAACATGTCGTATTGATGTTATACTGACTGAAGGAACAAGATTTCAGCGGTTTGTATTTATTGAGAGTCGTTTGAAATATTGAACGACACCTTTCAATTGTTGTGAAAGCCTCCAAAATTGTTCAACAATCAATCATTTTTTCCATTTGTCCTCCTGCCGCTAAGCCTTATTCCCAATTTCTTTTTTTTCCATTGCTGAAACTCATTGCTTCTCATTTCAAGGCAATAATTAAAACTCTGTTCTAATGGCCCAATTAAATATGTACATTAAGCCTCTGAAAATAAATCGCAATAAAACTAGCGGTTTAAAGTCCGGAAATCGTTTTTTTATGCCAGACAAAGTAAATTATGAACAATTTGAAAACTTTTCATGAAGGTGTCGGCTTAGGACATTGAGTACTTTCAGGGCACAAAACAGGTGGAAACTTGTTGAGTAGAAATACGGCCAACGCTAAGAACATTTTGAACTCTATGAAATTTTCCAATTCAAATTAGCGATAATTTCACTAATCATGATGCCAATAGTTAGTGGAGCAGAAAGCGTTAAAAACGGCGTAAAAATCATGAGATGTGACATTTGAGAAACTAGAGTGACTTGTCATAAATCAGTCATATTACGCAATTTCAGTTTTTAGTTGGAAAAATTTCAAGGATATGAAAATCATCTTTCCGGCATTACGTTTTTCATACTGTTAATATACAAAATTGCTGAATTTCGTTTGCAAATTTATGCCATTTTGCATTTTAACAGTGTGGAAAACATGCCAGAAAAATGATTTTTATATTTTTCTGGCCTTTTTGTTTTTTTAATTGTCAATGTACAGACTTTCGCAATCAGAACATTGTACGTTATAGACTCCAGATATCCTCATATCCAATAAATTATTGAATTGAAGTTAATATTATATTGAAGTTAATATTATAATGTATCCAATGTCTTTTAAAAGAAGTTCGTAATTCCTTCACAATCGGCATCTCTACGCTTACTTTAGGTTCGGCAACGTTGTTAAGGGTCGTTGTGTTCCTTAAAGTAATGTCTTGTATTAATTTATTATTGTGATCTGTTCTATCCGTTCTATTTCAGCTCTTATGCTGCACTTGAAGAAAAGTTATTAATTTCTCTGCACAAAATAACGGTAGCTGCCAGATTAAGTCCTTTAGTACCCGATGAAATTTAAGTTTAACGTTAAACACATAATCCGGAAACATTAAACAAGTCATCCACATACTTTAAACTGAAATAAATTTTGGGTCAAGAACATTTTTGCGGTGGAACTAAAGAGTTCAACTATGGTAGGGTCAACGTTTTTGTTAAGACGGCATTTTTTACTCGGTATACTTTTTTAAATAAATAATTTTATTTTTTATCGGTTGAACTATAATGTTGAAGGAAAACTTGGCCGCACATCACATTTCCATTTCATATCATAAAAGCTGAATTAAGAGCCATTAAAATACTTATTGGCCTAGGTACTTACGTATTTTATGTCGCCTATTGGCAGTTTAAACTTAAAATTTTTAATTAGAGTACTAATTATTTTAATTTAAATATAATATCTTTATTTGTTTTCCGGATGCACATCCAACAACCTAAATTTTTTATTTATGTACAAAAATAAATCAAAAGTTCTTACACATCATGTATAACATTAATTATTACTGTCTGTAAATATTTTGTAATCAATAATTTTGATAAAAAAAATACATATAAATGTAATTCGGCATTTTTATTAATATGAGATAATTTTATAAAAAGGAACAGTAAAATGTCAAATATAACAAGGCCCCATTTTCCGAAGATAAACAGTGTTGATGAATAAACTTTCCAGCAAAGACATCTTTAATTATAAACAATATATGTAATACAAATTTTACAAGTGAACCCACCTTCATGCTGAGCCTAATACAGCTTACTAACCAACTTCTTGAATCTTGGCTATGGGTAGCTGATAGTTCTCTATATTTAAGTATCTACCGACCTATGTAGACTATAAAAATAATAATTATCTTTTAATTATAATTCCAGGTTTAGAAAATGACGAGATGACACCAACATTAAAACAACTTTGGACATCGGTACGTCAGCTGCAGCAAGACGTTTCACAATTAAAAAGTCAAATTAACGAAGAACGAGAGCTACGGGGCCAACTTCAGCAATTACTAATGGAACATTTAGAAAAATTTGTTAAATCAAATACGTGTTAAAAACAAACACAACCAATTATTTTTAAAACATATATTTGTAGTCTTATGCCGACTGGAGGTATTATATATTTTAAAAACATAATAAAAGCTTTGAATTGATTTTTATATAAAAAATTAGACTTTATATTTTTTCGGTCTGATACATGATTTCATGATGTGCAATTTTTTTTCGTAATTTTTAAATACTTGCGAATCGCGATTTAAGCAGCTAATTGTTATTTAATACTTTAATACAATATAAAATATGAAATCGTTTGTTAATTAACTGTTGTATGCTCTATATAAAGAAAACTAACTTGTAAAAGACAGTTTCCTTACATACAAAAATAGAAAATACCTATCTAATTAACATAATCATCACATATTAGTTGTGTTCTATATAAACTATAAATTGTTGAAACTATTTTTGTTAGTTCATTATGCATATAATTTATTTTATATTAAAATTTATATTATATCAATTAAAATAATGTTAAGTTGTAATAGATAGAACAAATTGAGTTTTTACCTAAAATTATTTTTTTAAACATTAGTTAAATTAGAATGTTTAAGTTTGAACTAAATTTTAAATGAAAAATTTGGAAAATAATATTGTGGCAAATTTATGAAGAAAATTTTGTGTTTTATTTGATTACAGTTACATATGAACCTATAATGGTGGCAATATTTTTCTTCGGTATTTTAGGGTTATGTATCAATGTGTTAGATCTTTTCGCCATCGCCTGCGGTTTAGTAAAAAAAAATGGGTTTGCTACATCATTTAGAACTGTTGATATTTGCAATGTTTATAATTGTTAAGCAATGTTAAGAACAAGGGGGTCGATTTTGTTTTCGTATAACAATTTTATTGGGTGGTGGTTATGTTTGTTTGTTTTCTGCGAATGTAAGCATCAAAAATTATGAATCGGTACAAATCGGTTCAGTTTGTTCGTGCTTATGTTCTTTCGTCGTCTCGGTTTTTTCACATCTCACCAAGTATTTGAGTGGCGAGTTAAGACGTTCGCGCAAATAGCAGTCATACATACATCTTTCATTTTTTAAGGAATAATTCGACATTGTTTGTTTCACAATACATTCCTTTCTGCGACGAAATATCATTGCAATTATAAAAGTTATCAAATGTGTTCCTGAGTAGCACACACATTTAGAAAGTGTGCGTCAATGTGTTAAAAAAAATGTTTAACCACATATTATAATTTTGTTTCAATGCGATGTCGAATGATTGTGTTGTTTTCGCAGAAACACAGAATGAAAAATTATTTTAAAACTAAAATTAAATAATTCATATCCAAAAAAAACTAAATGGCGCACATCGCACTAACACAAACACACATACCACTCACTACTGTATACTTGCGATTATTTCGTCAACTTGTCGAATTTGGAACAAAATCGACTCCAAGGTTATTACAAGAAAACTATAAAACGTTTTACAAAATTAAGCTACAAAATGATTTACTGAGAAGTTTCGCGTGAAGCCACCGTCAATCTCTCTCATAAGAAGCAGCCACGCTCATCTGCTATGCCACACCAACTGAGGTGACTGCGAAGGATGTGGTCCTCAAAATTATTGGTATAGCGTTGTTTGTAGGATCGCCGGATGAAGACAAGAGAGGTTTTTGACATTTTAAGTATCGGAATCGCAATAGCCGCGACAAATCAATTCGAATTATGTACATCCACTTTGAATTGCTGCGTCATCCACCTCATTCTCAGTACATATTTGACATCCTGCGATTTCTTTTTGTCTCCAAACCCGAAAAAATTACTTGCAGCCGAAAAATGAGACATTTATAACGAGGAACCTCCTCCAAGGAAGAGGCCTATTTTGCAGCGTCTCGTTCATTCAAAGTTAAAATATCCATCAAAGAACCACCGCATAGGATTTTATAACTTGGATTTTGGTTTCAAGTTGGATAATCGTGTCTATAGCGTAAATTAATTTCTTTTCGTACTAACTGGTGACTAATAATTTTTTTTTAAATTGGTTTTCTTCAAAACTATTAAAAATCCAGCATAAACTCGCGTCGTGAACTATTTGTGTTGTCACCCATCATACACTTGCAGTGCTATTGTATATTAGTACGAGCATATTGATAATTAACCCATATTAGCCCAGCGATCTATTTATAGATCAATACAAAAAATCTCTTAAAAAGAGAATTGGAGAAATTATAACGGAATAATTTTACTGCAATGTTCTGTTTAAATAAAAATCCTTTCGAAAAAATATTTAGTATGGTTTTGCAATCGCAGCGGTGCACAGGTGAATTATTCAAACACCATAATTTTACAGAACACATTTACAATTATATTTTGTTACACAATTTCAAGGAAATTGTTGTTTTTTATTTTACCAACAATTTTTGGTTTTCCAACTTCATCATTCGAAATATTCACTAAGTAGTTACTTTTTTACAAAGAAAATTAATTTGGGCTAATATGGGTTAATTTGTGTAAAGCATGTGATGGGAAATATCTAAATGAACTATTGAAATTATAATTATAATTATTAGGCTTTTTTTAGATAATGTTAAAATATTAGAGCAAGAAAAAAAATCTTTCAATTAGACGTGTGTTAGAGATGATACACATTAAAAAGAATCCTGAAAGTATTAATAAACAAGCTGATTGCACTTACTAAGAAAATATGTACAATCATTTGATTAAAAATAATTAATATTTATGCTTTTAACGGATTTATTTTGGACTCATATTTTAATTTTGATAAAACAGTTTTGAGTGATTCCATTTTGTATTTAAAACTGTCTTTCTTAATTTTATTTTTGTTATCATTTTATTACATTTAATATCTAGCGTTTTTAATTTTTTAACACGTTTCTACTTACTTTAGCCTTAATGTCTTTTCTAAATTCAAAATAATACTTTAATTCATTTACAATTTGTTACCTTGTTTACAATACCGTATACCAAATATTTTAATTTATACTAATTTTTAAGTTTATATCTATTTTTTTAACTTTCTGTAAATATTATGAGTTTACAATTTATTGTAAGTTTTTTTCGTAAATTATCTTTTAATGGATTTTTTAGTAATTTTTTATTATATTCATAGTTGTTTATGCCCTGAGGATAATTGTAAATAAACAATTGAAACGTCGTCTCCGTAACTGAGTATTTTATTGTAGGCTTGAATTCCAGTAAAAATATTGAAATATAATTATTGAAATCTGTTGAACATATTATAATGGCCTGGTTCCACCAAACAGTTGTCTTATTTGTTTCGATCTGATACAGCATTCACAAACCACAGTAATTCCGGAAATATCACTTGGCAACCAATCCTTTCGACATTTTACAAACTTTTGATATTCCAAAATGGGCCAAACGACGGTGGCATAAAACGGTTCCTTCCTTTTTACCAATTGTAGCATTTGCATAGTGCTCTCGACCACTGAATGTCACAGGGTTCATACCAGTTCTCTTTTCCGATTTGAAAACATCGATTTAATTCTTGATACCACGTAGCGTACCATTTTCAATGGCGATCTTTAAACCGGCATCATCGAGTTTGCTAACCGACAGTAGATTGTGGGTTAACTCTGGTGCGTGACATACGTTGTTGGTATCTAATTCGTGTATTTTCCGCCCTTTGCCAAATGATCACACAAGTAACAGTACCAGCTATGGAAATCTTTAATGATTTACCCTGTTTGGCGACATGAATTTCAAGTGGATTCATCTCTAATTAAATAATCGGTACTGACACAATCAACTAGAAAGTTTTTTTGACGTGCATCGGAGCTGTGGCTGCTACTTATGCGTTGACTAACATATGCTTGTTTCTGTGACGATCCATCGGCAGACTTGTTATTTTTTGGTGGGTTTAAACACTTATTGGCCTTATGTCCAATCAGGAGGGGCTATTTTGAAATAATCAGCTATTTTGAAATAATATTTTTGGGACTACAATGAGAGCTTTTTCCCGCCTTAGGTAGGTATAAATATTACATTTACTTCTGTCAGTTTACTAGGAATGTGACAGAGTATAAGGCTGCTCTTGAAAAAAACTTCTTCTCGCCAGGTTAAGTCAGTCTTTTGTTAGACATCTGCCGGTAAAATGCAATCGGGTCGTGCAATTGATTTTTTAGGCCTTTGTGGTACAGATTCGCAGCTACCTGGAAAATGAGTATAATAACCTGGGTTGTGCACTCCCAATCAATCAATCCTTAAGATAGTTTTACAAAAAAATTAATCGGATATGACAATTTTTGACGTTTTATATATCCAAATTCTGTTTTATGTTTTATTTTTACTTTAGAAAAATTTGTTTTATAATCAAAGTTAATTTTCTTTTTTTGTTATTTTAGAGTGAAACACATATACCCACAACACACTACATATTGATTTTGGCGGGAATTCAACCAGACCAACCAGAAGATGGTTTTGGGAGGTTGATATGAAATCATCGGCGGCGACATAATGATCGAGGCGTTCCCGAAACATAAACATCAACATGTTTGCAAATTGATGGGCTTTAGCCAAAAAAGAATTAATGTGATTTAAAATATATATTTTTTATTATTTTCACTGCATATTCGTAAGAACGAAGGTTAGAAAATTAACACGATTCAGATTAATTCAACAATCCTAAATGCTCTCCGTACCAAAATTGGTGATTTTAGTTTATAATATTGTACAATTGTACCACTCGTATTCTATTTGTGTCTTTAAGAACAATGATGATGACTTATTATCAGTGATCTATGATCTCGATCAGCAAATCATGATGATCTATCTATGAGTTCTTGCTCTCCATGTACGATTAATTTCCGAGCATCTTCTCATGGTCGATACGATCGTGGTATCGCCCATTAAATACTACAACGCTAGAAACAACAAAACAGATGAGTCTTCAATATTGAAATCGGCAGCACTTCCTGAACAGGGGCAATATATTTCTCCGCTACTTTATTATTAAAATGTGAGATACCGCAATGTATTAAAAGCATTAAACGAATTTTTTGCTGTATAACTTGATAGTTTCTTGTTTCTCTTTATAACAAAACTTAATTCTCGCGATTTAACATTCAATTTTATTCATCATTAACTTGAAAACACAATAATGCCATTAATCTTATGGGAGATCATCAAATGTTGTGCAGTCTCATGTATATATACGAGTAAGTATATAAAAGACTATATGATTAATTTACTGGCGCAAACAGAACCGATGGAACCAGTTACTGCTATAAGAAAAAAATTTACCGTTCCGCACAAAAAAACATTACCTTTGAATTTATGTATTTATACCAAAAGGCCAAATATCATATTTTATGTGGGTATGAATAAATATTTAACCAAAAAGATCATAATATTTTATCTAACGTTCTTCAAGTTAATTTCACTTTCATCCGCTGTTCAATGTCACGATGATAAATTCTATGGATTGTACAATGATAATTGACTCTATTGTTAATAAGAAAAACAACAAGAGACCACTACACACATAAGCTGCGTTTAATGAAAATGAACATGAAAAGAAATTCACTTAAAGAACATAAAAAACGAACAAGAAAAAGTTGTAAGAAAACAGAAAAGTTAACTTAAAGTTTTGCCCAAACTTTAGTTGAGCAATGAACGTTCATTCGAACAGTCGTCGTACTTAAAATATAAAATATTTTAAAATTCGTGTATATCGTATTTAAGTGATTTAATTTTTATTTCTGTGATACATAAGATTAAAAGCAGTGTTTGTGTCTCAACTATATATGTTTAGGAAGAAGATGAATTGCTGAAGTTTTGCTGAAGTTTTTTATTTAAGATCGTGCTCAAAGTGTAACAAAACATAAAAGTATAATAAAAAATTAATTTAGTTTATTTAATCGCGAAAATAATTAAAATGTGTAATAAAATTGTGATGTTAGGTAGCCTGGCGACAATTTCAGTTCTTATTGGATTATGTACGGCTGATAGCAGTTCTAATGATTTTGGTAAGTTAATTTTGCATATTGGCCAATATAATACAGTAAATATAGATCCAAATGTAGTAAGATTGTGATACGGCTTCACACGAATAAAATCGTCTTAATTATATTTTAGAATTCCAGCAGCTTCTCTAAACTTACTTAAGCTCATGTGGTTTAAAGAATAATAAAAAAAATATATTTGTGTAATTTGGAAGCTCATTCGTGCAAAAAAAATGTATTTTATATCATCGCGGTAATGTAGAAATAATATACAACACTTAGGTATCTGATTTTTTTGTGTTGTTGCTGGTGTTATGATGGAAAATTAATTGTGGTTTTAAATTAATTATCAAGTTTCAATATAAAAGTCGTGTCATTTGATGATAATAAATTTGTGCTAAAAATTAGATACTAAAATTTGTTAATTTTCTAATTGAATTTTATTTTCAAAAGGAAATTATAAAAGCCCACACGGTTCTAAATGTTGTACCGTCAAATCTAGAAATATGTAAGATTCTACACAAATAAATCAGGCAAATCGCTACTCTCGAAGTGACCAAGATGGTACCCTGAACGCCTTTTATTATTTTTATATATATTTAACGGTTTCATATTTTTTGTCTATCTCGAATTTGACATTTTGGTGCATTAAACGAAATTTGATTATTTTCAAAATTTTGTACCGCCAATCCTGGAGATGTTCATGGGTTGTGACCTATTGTTTCCAATAGCTCGACCATTACACTAAAATTGTGTGTTTGAAATTTTTATTTGAATCGACAATGATTTTGAGTGAATGATATTTTGAGATGGTACGTGATAGAATAAACTTGTTAAAATTTGAGTGAATGGTTATATTCCAAAATCTCAGGTTAAGTTAAATGAATATTTGTTTATCTTAAGAACTTCCTAGGCCGGAAATGGTTCTTGTTTTGAATAGGTATTGCTAAGTGCGGGTGGTCACTACAGTGAGCTCTCCAGTATCAGCCACCTGATAAGATTGGCACAATCTTCCAGCTTCGATATGGCCCCATATAAATTTACATGAAACCCGCCAATAACTTCCAAGACCTTCTTGGGCCGGAAAAGGCAATTGGATGAATGCTAACCAAGTGGGGCCAGCCGTATGTTCAAATTTGAGTAAATGGTCAACTTACAAAATCTCAGTTGAAGGTACAAAAAATCTGTATCTCTTTAGATCCTCCTAGCCTGGAAATAGTTCTTTAGGTTTTGATTTAAATTAAATAAACATTTCCAGCCTAGAAAGTTCTTAACAAATACAAATTTTTATTTGGCCCATGAAGGTTTTGCAAATGTCAAATTTTCGAATGCCAGATACGCGGGGAGTTCAAGCCGTTTGAATTCGAAAGGTAAGTCCGTTGGAATCATCGAGATGCGCGGAATCGAAGCATAATCTCCTCTGTTCATTATGGCTTGTTAAATTTTTCACTATGTTCGGAAAAACACGTGGAATGAGCTCTGCCTTCGATTCGGTCAACTGGCAGAATGTAGTGGAGAATGTGATGAATCCGGTCGAGATGTCAATTGCGATTTTCCCATTACCAATGTACAACAAATGCTTCGAGAACACATATGCAGTTCGATCTTGTTGTGTAAATCAGAGGGTCTTCCACATGCCGCCACAAATTTGATGATTTCAAACACGCGTTTAATTAAAGCGGCAGTTGAACGACGAATAACAGAAATAGTTTGACGAAAATCACCAGATAACAGAATGGTTAAAACCAAAAATGTTTTGATTGCCACGAAGAACTTTCAAAGTTCTATCCAGCGATCAATTTTCGTAACATTTGTACGAACTGCTTTCGCTTATACTTCAGTGTCGTATTGTTGTTTCTTTTGTAATCGGTGATTGAATGCATCGTGCCCAAATACAACAACGCTTTATTCGCCATCAATAAACACATGTCTTCTATCATAAACAATGCCTCATTGTGCGTCTCTGCTGTCATTTGCAATGACGGACTTAAAGTTTTGCGACGTACACGACGCAAATGGATAATCGCAACGACGAATATGGATATGATAATCGCAAACAATGTACGAATTGGATGCGGTGATGAAGATATGACGGAATCTTTAAGCGTATTGTTCCAATGCGAATCGTTCTCGAGCAACTGTAAGAGTTGACAAGCCTTACGGTAAATCGCACATAGATGTCCATTAACGGTTATCGGTTGTTGAAACGTCGTCGGACTATAGGAACATTCACCAACAACCATCGAAGAAGTAACATACATCGTTATTTGGATGCACGCGCTTCAGCGTCTGAAGCAAATACATTTGGATGTCCTTCAACTCGTTTTCCTTGTTTGCCTTTTTTATGATACCTTAGGACATGCCTCTGTCCGCTGCGTTCTCTGGAATCGATTTCACCCGATCTGATTTTTTGAAAGCCAAAATGTGCGCATGAGGCAGACCACGTTTTTGCCATTCAACGGAGTATATCCAACAATGAACTTGGCCATACATATGGTGCTTACATATCCATTAAAGATTTTAATTTGTGTTTAAAAACTCTGGCGCTGATGTCATGTCTGTCAACTGGTGTTTGGTTGGGAACTGCTGTTCGTTCTTGATTTCGATCCATTGAGGGCTACAGGTGAATATTATGAATAGGTCTGAGCGGCTATATTGTCTTGTTGTCGGATATTGTAGCGCATCGTAAGTCCTATGGGTTTCGGACACGCGTTTCAATTCATTGTTCCGACGATTTAGCACGATATCTCTAGATTGCAAATTTTATCCGATAATAACAACAGCCACTTCGTCAATTGTTGGCAAATTGAATCTTCTTGCGTGCTAACCCGCCGGCGTCTTGTCAGCCATGATTACGATGTTACGGTTGTCGGATGCCATCCGATTCAACGCAATTATGAACAATTTGATCAATTCGTTGTTCTGACGAAGAAGCGTTTACAATTTTCCGACAATGGCTAGTTTCATGGTCGGATTGTGAGCACAACGCTGATTAACTTCAGCATCCGAATTGCCCATGTAATAAATTTGTAAGAATTGATGGTCCGCATTCGGTGGTGGAAATAGCGCTCCTACTAAATGATATACCCGCCCTTGAATCTGAAATGATGATGTGAAATTGACTGTGATAAATGATTTCAATGTATTTTCTGAGGCAATGGCGAGTTATTTTCCCACCTGCGTAGCAGAATCCAGGAGTTTTGCCGCTGAACTTCCAAATCCTTCCTCAAAATCCGCCAGGTTGTGGTTTGAGACGGTCCCAATTCTAGAGAACGTCTCGGAATCTAAAAATTGCGGTCTTCAGCAACACTTGCCTGAACCGCAGCAATATTTGCATTACTTCAAGCGTTTCTTTGTTTTATTGGCACTTGAACATTATGTAAAGAAAATGTACGCTCAAAAATTTTCAACAATTCTGCGAATAGCGAGCACACTTGGACGGTTATTACGACTATAAAATGGCAAAAGCGCACGAAAAGTTGCAATTGGAGAACGATTATTTTGATAACAAAACTGAATAATTTGTAAACGTTGTTCTTGCGTATATCTCACCATGATGAAATTGTAAACATTACTGAATATTACAAATGGCCGAAACGCCACTTAAAAATCATATCATTCCTATTGGAAAACCCTATATTAGCTTTATGCATTGTATTGTAATGGACACTGTAAAACGACACGGAATTGTTTTCACAATCACTTGTACACGTCCCAAATCTGTCGAAATTACCTTGTTATTCTTCACTGAGAACTTTACAAAATTGAATTCTCTTGTATCAAAAGTAATCGAGCCTCACTAAAAACCATTAGAATGTATTTGTAGTTAGTCTAAGTCTGCAAAGTCAAATTTACGTTAATACAACAGCTGATCAAAATGATTGTTCGCAAACTGTAATTAAATTCGCTTTATTCAAATCTGTTCTTAAAATCCACTACCTTTTTACGAAAAAACATTCAATTTTTAATCTATCGAATCAGAAATATGTAACGCATGGCGGAGCTGTCAAAAGATAGATCCGCCACCAAAGCCATCTATTGGAAATAATCCGAAGTGACTATATAAATGAATGCTCATTAGCTGTGTTCCAATGGGACAAATTTGCTACTCACAAGTACTTGCAAGTAGTTAACCATCGGAACGAGCTAAAGATATGACAGAAGTAAAACATAACCTTTTTAGTGTACAAAGTGAGCTGAGTATAATTTTGCTGTGACGACCTATTTTTGATAGTTAATTTTTTTAACTAAAATCCACAATAAAATCTCAAAAATGAGTAAGAGCTGGTCTTATAATGAAGGCAAAGCTTTGATTATGCTATATGCCGGCCGAAAAGAAGAATATTTCAAAATAAGAAATAAAAAACAGTTTTGGAAAATTTATTATTCTATATTAAGAAAATTCTATATTGCTCTGAAATAAAAAATATACATATTTAGCATAATATTCTTTGAGCAGATGATTATTTTAATCATTTTCATGGCAATATATCTATACATCTCTCCGCAACAATTCTCGGCAAGCGACAATGCTGCTTAAACTGTAAATCTGTATACTTGGGTGTAACTTCAAGAAAATCCTGTATCCTCGCTTTTTTAATACAGGCTTCTTCTGAATCAGAACTATAGATGAAAAAAATTCGGAGTTTGAAGAATCGTAGAGTAAACTCGTGCCACTGCTATTTTCATCAAGCGCCTCAACAAGAACCTAAAACAGATTATAATTAATCAATATACTGATGCATATTTAAATATTTTTATTATAACACGCACCTCTTCAATACTCGGATCAATTCCTTCCATTTCGTAAATGTATTACAGTCTACTAAACTAGTTTTATTTTTTATTTAATTACGATTTACTTATTCCCCAGCAAAAAATCGCGTTTTTTTTCCTGACATTTCAACATAACCTAAGCCATCTATTAGAATTTTTTGAACCAAAATACCTACGGTCAATTTTATGCGTAACTACTTTCAACATTTACACCACCATTTGAGCATGGGTACAAGTAATTGTGAGTAGTTTACTCATGCCAACGGAATACGGTTATTGTCGAAATACAATTCTCATGTGGTGTTAATTGCATTTCCATACAACATTTCCATAAAAAATTCGCATACAAAACGCAAATCCGAATCCGAACCACTATAAAAAAAGGAGGATGACGCCGCTATCATACAGTGTTTTTGATAAAAATTCTTCGCCGCCATCATACAGTGTTTTTGATAGAAATACGCATATCGAAATAATTTGGTCAAACCATTGCTAACACAAAGATAAACTGTCTGAAAAGCGACTACAGTTTTGGAGTTTTAATGGTAAAAGGTGTGTTTGGTCAATTAAACAAAAAAACAAAAAAAAGGATTGTCCGAACTGTTAAGCACTCGCATACTCTGTTCGGAGTTTAAACTCAAAAAGGGCTTCACAACATTTGATTAGCCATCTCAGTCATCTGATGCCAATCCGAACGAAATGTATGAACACTCATAAAGAATAAGCGGGAAATGTACCACATAAAAAATTTGAATATGCATAGAATTTGGTTGATAGTATGGACAAAAGGTGCCAGACAATTATTAGCAGTAATGGAGACTTTACTATGTATTAGTTGGTAGCGTCAAACAAAATACAATAAACTTTCATAATAAAAACAAAAAAAACCGTAGTTGTATTTTTACTTAGTTTTTTGCCGTACGCGCTCTTGTTGCATCTACTACATATAGGTGTTCAACTTAGAATTGATTTTTAAAACTATGTACTTATAAAATTTTAGTTGCTTTTTAAATTTTAATACTTACGCTATCAGTTAAAATGAGTGATAAACTATATCAAACAAATGATCCACATTTCTATTACTCCATTAATTTTTTGTTAGAAGTTATCTCTGAAGAATCTGTAGAGTTCCATTTTAGTCCGGAAGTTTAAATCCAGCCCAGCTTTTATAAAGTTTAAATTATATTAAATGTGCTAGGGGGCGGTGAAAGATAAATCATTACAATTTTTTTTTCTTTTTGCATTATGCAGATAAATTTATTTAATTAAAATTAAAATTTCCCGGTCTTCCTCGGCATTATTAGCAAAAAACGAAAATTGAACTTTGAAATAATATATTTATAAAATTCGTGTAATGAATAATTTTACTAAATAATACGCTACAATATAGTGGGCCGCTGTATATATCCAATACCAGCTATAACGAAAATCAGCTCCAATTACGTATATTTCATTCAAATACGATAAAAAAAAATTAGGTCACAACTTACATTAAAAAAGTTCGTCTGGCTTTCGGTAAGTCATCATCTTTCTCTTTGGCAACAAATTTACGAATACCTTGAAAAACTATAGTTAGAATCTTATCAGTAGTTAAATCGTCAATATCACTATTAAAAATTTCGTTGTCCGTTCGATTTAGATGTTTTCGGATGTTTTCAAAATTAAAGGTTTCAAATGACATTTCTTTTAAGTATGGGGTTATTTGTGCAAGACCATTATTTACTTTACGTTGTATTTTCAACATTCTGGAATTCAAATTTTAGTAAAAAAAATATGATTGCAATATTATTATGCTTACATTGGTTTACGTTGAAATATCAATATTAACACATCCAATAGAGCTGATGGTAAAATTTGATAAAAAAATGTTCTAATGTTATAGTAATATAAATGTACATAGTGAGTGTGGCATTTGGAAACCAAAGCGAATAATTAAATGGATATTTAAAAAGTACTTTTCTTCCTACAATCAAAATAACATTCATTAATAAATGTAGATTATTAATTTTTTTTTTCAATTTACCTACGTTACAAACGTCTTTAAAAGACTTCAAATTTTTTTTTAATGTATTTACAGTATAATACTCAATGCGATTAACCCTTTTATGAAATAAATCATCTTTTAATCAATATAAATTATGTTTGAACATTGTCTTACTTGTTTGTGCCATGGATCCAAGATGTTGCTATTACTGTATTGGCTACAACGTCGACGGGTATCAAATGTGGTGGAGCCTCTTTATCCGTGAACGTTGTTCGCAAAACACCACGTAAACTAGCGAAGATCCATCCATTAAGTCCATTAAAGCTTTCAGCATAGCAGGGCATTGGGTCGCGAATTGCCGATATAACTTAAAACAAATACCATTATTGTTAAATTTATGTCGAACTTATTACTAACAGTTACCAATCGACGGTCGAACAACACAAATAGAAAATGTATCACCATATTTCTGAACAATATCCTCCGATAAATGCTTCGAAAATGAGTACGTGTTTGGGAACTCTTTTAAAAGCCTAAAATTCAATACAAAATTTTAAATAGAACGCGTATAACTATAAATCACAAATGAAATACTTTGGTTGAAGAGCCAGCATAATTTTGTCGTCAAATCGGTGGAAAGCTTTTAACAGCACGCAAGCATCCATTTCACCATCGTAATGTCGTTCTTCGGTAACATGTTGGTGTGATTGTGAATAAGCCGTAGACACAAATACAAAAACTTGTAATCTTTTGATATTTTTGGCTAATTCCAATAATCGGTACGTTCCAATAGTGTTAGTATTAAAAATTTCACGTAAAGGTAAATCAAATCTTACATCAGCCCCAGAGTGCAATACAATGTCAACGTTATCCAAAATTTCTGTTAAATCGTTTTGACTCAGGCCCAAATTCTCTTGTGTCAAATCTCCTTGCATTATTTTAATTTTATTTAATTGCTTCGGTCTATTCTCTCGTAGATAACCAAATACCTTGAACACATTTTATTTATTTTTTACATTACGACTCGTACGTACACAAATCGATCGCTTACCATTTCCTGAAAAAACGCTTGACATCGGACATTAAAGTCTTGCTTGCCCCGAACTATTAAATACACACAATTCACATCATCACAGTCACGCAATATCCTTTCGACTAAAACTTTTCCAACAAAACCGGTGGCACCTGTAACCAACACATTTTTGTTAGCGTACCAAGTTTTTATTTCCGAATCAGACATTATAACGTAAAATAGGTGAGTTGAGTCCACAATAACGACCTCAATATAACTACAGGAAAAATTCAATGCAGTTTAATTTATACGAAAAAAAAACGTTTCTTTAATTACTTTCCACTTGTTAAAAATTACGAGAACAAACAATTTTTCTGTAATTATGAATTATTTAACTTCGAGCGAATTTCATGTCATAAGGGTCACATGAAATATTCGGTCTAGTTAATAAATAATTTTACATTAATTTTTGCTGAGTTAAAGCAAATACATACAGTAAATGGAATTAAATAATTTCTGCCTTGAGATTTTTGCAATTGTCGTTATTTTTGAAAAATTTTCTGGGTGTCTGTGTCCCCTCATAGGCCGGTAGCTATTTCAGTAGTTAAGTTCTTCAAGCCGTGTACTTATTCATTTTTAGAGGAATGGTATGAGGCAATAAGTTCACCGGCTCATTAGCCACCTAGTCCAGTGTCTTTGGTATACCAGCGTTGTAATGCGTTCTGTTTCTGTGCAACAAGTGTCGAGTAATCGGTTTCTATGAGGAACCACATATCACTCTTAACACACCAAGTTTTAAACATCGGAATGAGTGCTGCTTGTATTTCGTGACACCGTAGTCTCTATCATATATCGAAACTCTATTGCAAAAATAGTTTATGCGATGATCTTCCTTATGTACACTGATTTTTAAAGAACATATCAGGCATTAACAAAACAGGCCTATTATTTCGAGTTGAAGGGATTCTAGTAGTCTTTATATCATACAATCAATGGCCGTCCATCTAGTCAGCACTCACGTCGAGCGGCTGCATTCGAACGTCAAATCAAACTCGGAGATGACAACACCTCTGCAAATGTCTGTGCATCACCGGTATTGAGCAGCACAACGTTCAATAGACGTTCAATAGTTCAATAGTTAGAAGCGTGTTTCAAGTAGTGTCACTCCTCTTTTATTCGTATCTTACTTCCTGTTTCAGTTGACCAGGCATTGAAGTCCTCAACAATAATAACAGGTTTTCCAATGGGGCATCAGGAATCAATTAGTTCAGGAAATGCTCAAACTCTTCCATTTTGGTTCTAGGTGGTGAGTAATAATCACTCTCACAAATCCCGCGTCACAGCTGTATGATCCTTCGGCCCAAGGCCAATATAGCCTATTATTCTTTGTTGCTTGTAATAATAATGTTGGTTGGCATTTAATTTATCAATGCTCTCTTTCTCCGTGTTACCGAATTACACCAAATAATTCATCATCGATTTTACCAACAAAATCAAAGGGGAAGGTGTTCGCCCTTAAGCGTTCAATGTCTTATTCTGCTCCTTTACATTCTTTATATTTTCTGATAAAAAATTATCATTAAACTTATTTTCAAAAATTAAAGCTAGGTGGAACAGTTCGCGTCATTACTAACTGTAAATTGTCTTCTCCATTCTAATTTTGTCTAAATTACTTAACCCAAATCTATTTGACTACTTTGCGACATTATTGAGTTGATTTAAATTATGGTCAAAACTGTATTTCCGAAAAATTTATGAATTTCCCACATCCTATGTTGATACAGTTTACATACACAGTTGATACAGTTTGTGAATCGTTCGCTTTGAAATATTATTCTGAAATCGTGAACTTAAATCTCAAGCTTATATTTTTTTTTGCCAAAACGAGGTTGTGAAAACATTAGGAAGCTTGGTTTCGAACTAATGAAACTTTGAATTTTTAATTAAAATCTAATTAAAATTTTTTAATTTAAAAAAATTTCAATGTCAAATAGAATAAAATTTGAGGTTATGAAGGGATTAACAAAATTCGAAGCGAAAAGTAATAATTCGGTAGTTTGGTTTTTGCAGTTGGTATAAGATGACCGAATTTTTATTTTACAGAATTCAATTCAAGTTTCATTTGTTCGAACTCAAACCACACCCTCAGGATATATAGTCTTGTGCAGTTATTAGAATGGCCTCAGTTAACGCACCGCCTGGTTCTTCCTGCTTTTCATGGAATTGCTCAGGGGCAATTTCTGTTGAAATTACATAATATCCTCAGTTAAAAAATGTGTCCTTATTGCACTTTAGCTATATTTGTAAATCCAGAGCATGATCCTCCTCTATTAAAACATTATTGGTTTTTTGTGCTCCTAACAAAGCACCCGTTTAAAATTGAGTAGATAATTTAGTGTTCAGTCCCCGTACGCGTACTAAAATGTATTCCACGTGTACATACGTAAATCGTATTGATATATACATATTACATAAGTAACTTCCAAATTTTATTTCACAAATCTATGAATTTTAAGACTAGTTAGTAATTTAATCTTTTGAAACTGTTAAAGTAGATATAGACATCAAGTCAACAAGACGACGCCAAATAATTAACTTGAAACAGATAAATCAAACTAAATGATATAGCAAATCAATTTTACTCTATTTTGTGTACCAACTGTTTTCTTAGAGTGATCTTGAGTCGTTATTTCCTCAAAAGTCCAATTACACTTTAAGATAGCATTCCAATATAGATTATGTCAGATACATAAATCTAATTAAATCTTCTTTAATTACAATAATTTTATTTCAATATGTTCATAGTTGCCAACAGTTAAATTATGTCAAACTGTTAAAATTGATATCAATTTCCCGTGTTTGAGATATCGTTAATTTTTTTATAGAGGAGCGCATCAGCGCCACACATTCAAGCGCAAATTTATATAATATTGCTATATTTCTTTGTATATATATGTACTTATACAATATAAGATGAAAAATTTACGTGCATGACAGTTTATAATAAAATTGTACATACATTGTAAAAATATGCCGGGTGTTCATTTAAAAATTCCACCCAAAATAGTTTGGAAAATACAAAGCATTTTAAAATAAATTCATTTAGTTTTTAATATTATTGGGTAGATATTTTTCAAATGAGCACCCAGTATATGAATAAATAAAAACTGCGAGACTGTAGTAAAACACAGTACACAGCTGTACAATTTTAAGAATACGCGATATACAAAACTTGTTTTGGTTTTTCGATATTTCCGTAAATATATATTTTCTTGTAAAACTGTACGCTTAAAAGATCCGTACCAACTATGCAGCGTCTCATTGAATTTTCATTAAATAAATTTATAGTTTCGTAATATGCACATAACGATTTTAATTAGTTTTAGATGAAAATTAATTGTAAGGTACGTACCAAATTTATAACTATTTATCTGCTATTCGGAGCAGGTTCGCGCATTAATCAAATCTATAAATTTTGCACGCAGTTCATCAACCTAACGTCTATCTGTATAATTTTACAACACGTGCTTTCAGATTTCATCAAATCCTTAAATGTAATCAAAATGCAATTTAGCTAAATGAATATAAAAATGCAAAATTAGCTGCCTTGTCGTAATAAAATGTAACTTAACAGATTCGAGCCACATCACGCTGTTTTCATCTTCTTGGAAAATTTTTTCTTCTTTTGTGCACAGGCACATGGACATACAATTAATGAATAATGATTTTTAAAACCTTTATTTTCCATTTTAGATAGTTAACCTTATTTTTACTATCGTTTACGTGTTTTTCAATTGTTTTAATAATTTTGACGTATGAAAATAATTAAAATTTTATTGCTGAAAGTAAAAGAGCTATAACTGGTAGTTTTACACAGAATAAAATAATTAAAAGTTGAATGAGTTTAATGGACAATTTTTTATAGAAGAAAGTGTTAAATCGTAAATTCAATCGTTTTTGATAGTTTATGGCAATGACAGTGACATACTAAGTATTTCAATAAAGTATAATTCATCAGAATACGTTTAATTATCTGCTTTATAAGATTTAGCAATTTTCAAAATATTTTTAATCGGCTATTGATAAACCAGAACTAATGCTGTGTGCCTGACGCCAATTTTTTTGTCTAAATTTCCAACTAACTAAATTGATCGTTAGTTCATCCAGGTATTGTTAGATGTGTCTAATATTTATAAACTACCTCATATTTAGCTGTAAAGTGCAAACTTAGTTCCGATTTATCAACTACTGATTAAAAATGTTTAGTAGAATGGTAAATTTAAGTTTATATAACAGATTTTAGTCAAACAGCAGATGCGGTTTGTTTTGTGCCATCTTTGAACGATTGGTATGAACTAACCATCAATTTAGTTAGTTGGAAATTTAGACGAAAAAATCGACCTGCGGCACTCAGTATTAGTTGGCAGTTCAGAACTAAAAATCAGAGATGTTTTAGTTTATTTATATTGTATTAGTGACATCTATACACAACTAGCATGAAGTAACTATTAATTTAGTCCAATGTAGACAAAAAATTCGACGTTAATACCGTAGACAGACACAAACTGTAGATAACGGCGTTATTTAGATTTTAAATTATTAAGTGATTTCTGCCTGTCTGTCTGTACACGAATTTTTCAAAACAGAATTATTCTGTTTTCATAACTAGATACATGCAATCTATCCCGATAAAATAGGCCCACTCGCAAAAAATAAGCCTCTGTCTGTCACCACAGTTTGTTTATTACGATTATTATAATTTAATTTTCAATCTAGATAAATGAAAATCGCGATACAATTTGTGTCTGTCTACGATAAGGATATAGTAATCACGGTATTACTTTGGCATTTTACCACAACAATACCATGCATCTCATTCCAAACAGAATAGTTTTATTCCAAGTTCTTGTAGGAATTGGAATAATATTGCTCTCCTATCGACGATTGTAAAAGTTGGAATACCCAGCTAGCAGAAAAAATAAAAATTAAATTAGCTATCCATCAATGACGTTTCGTAATAACAAAAGTCACGCGTATTTTCAAATTGACATAGCTGGATTATTTTCGAATTGTCAAATTTGCATAGCTCGTTGAGTTTAAAATTTTTCGTGCCATACTCGTGATCATCCAATCGTCAATTGACCACTAGAGCAAATTTTTCGAAAATTATTATTTTATGGGTTGGCATCTTGACAAGAAAAGTTAATTTTGAATTTGTCAACAATTCAAATTATAGAATTTTCTTTTCTTGCACAATGAATTAACTAAATAATACACAAAAGGACTTCAGCGATATCTTAAATGGGCAAAAACGAAATATTTACGTCGAAAGCGGAATTTTCTATCTTTCAAAATTTTTTGTTGTGACATAAAAGTAAATCGCATACTTTGTTTGACTTTATTAGTTGTTGTACCAATCGATAAAAGTAAACGCTTACTTGGACACTAATTTCATTCCTGTTCGAATAGGAAAAACATTTCTCAAAGTAAGGCCGCAATTGTATGCCTGAAAACGATTTTTTGGGCTAAATTTTCGACAAACTAAATTGATGGTTAATTCATATCAGTTATTGATAGATGTCTCTAATGGTCTTTACTTTAGCTACGATTTATCATTTGCCGTTTAGAAATATTATATTAAATGATAAATTTTGAATTTAACGATCTCACGATGAGTCATCGTTTTGTCCATAATCTGCAATTGCTTTCTAATGAATTCTGTCAAATATTTTTCCATTTTATGTCTACGTTTTATCGTATATGACCGGCTTCTGGGTCGCCTTGGTGCAGCTTGGGAAGAATGTGGTTACGGTAGCAACCCGGAACGACGATGCAATCGCCATAAAAAACACAACCTTGGGTGATCATTAGTTCCGCTCATTGAACAAAAAATTTAGCAATCTCTGGCTTCCGTTGCTTAAGTGATCACATTCAACCGTTTACTCCGATGAGATCGGAGACCTCAATTGTTTTGCCGTCTAGCAATTACGAAACACCCGTCGATGTAGCTTGTGTTTTCCAAACTCTCAATGACAATTTCTTCATCTGGTTTCTTATGACCAAATATTTGATGGTGAAATCGTAAGTGAGCAAAATGAGTATGTATTGTTGCAAACGACTAGCCGTGTACACCGGAATGCCTTTCCTCGAACTTGCGACCGTTGTTGTATCGATGAAACATTTTCAGAGCGAACATCAATGCCAAAACCATGTTAATTTTCATTTTGGTCATAGTGGGTTAACGCTTAGTTTGACGTAGTCACTTTTAAAGCTTCTTGATGCGCCAGTTGCAACTCAAATTTTACAATGACTCGAAAAGATTGTCATGCTAGTCTTCCTCGTCACTTCCTCCAACAGTAAAATCGGCAATGCAAGGAAAATAATTTTAAGCTCCCCGTGCTGTATTTACACCCTGAATTGCAGGCGGTTTACTCGAAATAACCCTCAACAGGTGTTGATCGTCATAAAATATTTTGATTTGTCATCCATTTTCACCTGCAAGAAAGCGTCGGGCAGGTTCATTTTGCTGAACACTCGGTATTAACTCAGCTTCGCCTATATTTCTTCCGGTGTTGGCAGTGGATACTTCTTTGGTTCCAGTGCTTCGTTCAACCCTGTTGAATAATCGGAACAATTACGGATAAGCGTGCTCAATTAATAAACATATTTTATTAACACTTGTTTTTTATTTCACAAAAATTCAGGTCATCATCCGGAGTATCTATACCGATTTGAAAAGTGAAAATTTGTTATATATAGCAAAATAAAGCAAAAAATAAATAAATGAAGGAGGGACAAAAAGTAGAAAACAAAAATTAATCTATTGATCGTCCTAACCAACTGTTAGTCATACGGAAAAATTAACAAAAAAGGGGAGGGGGATAGCGGGTAGGCGATTAGTTATCGGCTGAGTTAATTGAAGTTTCGTTGTCTTCGCATCCACGGAGTTCCTTGTTGATGCAACTGACTCACACCTGCCGTATGACTGACCTGCTTGCAATCAAAACATTCTTTATCGCGAAAGAGGCAATATCCCAACGAACAATTTTGGTTTACAAAATGTTTACTGTAACTTTACTCTGTAGCTGTAAAGTTTCAGTGGTAATCTGTAAGTATTTAGTATACATTTTGGGGAATATTTATCGTGTTTACTGATCATATACCGATATAAATCAATGTACAACAATAGGTGTGAATACATATAATTCTGCATAGTTACAGTAAGTAAAATGTATGCAACAATTTCGGTTACGGATCTATTACAAATAATTTACAATCTTATGTCTATTTTGCACACTTATATAGGTTTAATTTTGTAAACAAAAGTTGTAAATAAATTTGTATGAATTTATACAAATTTATTTATTTCCCTTAGTAATGAATAATGATAATAAGTTTATAAAAATGACAACAATAAACAATTTTATTTTTACTATGTACGTAATATTTTCTGAAATCAAAAGTATTAAACTTAACTATTTTCGCATATTATGATGTTGAAATTTACAAACGAATACCCTTTTTTCTGAAATTTTAAATTTTAATTTCTTTACATTTTAAATTAGAGAGATACTACCGATTTAAAATTTGATTTAACATTATAATTTTATGTAATATCCAGTATATCAGAAATCATAAAAACAAATAAATTTGTGAAAATATTAAAAAATTATTTCGGTTTAAAAGGCTTATTCAATATGGAGGTCATTATTGTAGAAATTTTTTTTCGATCTGTAAACTTCAAAATACACGTAAATTTTAAGTAGATTGTTTGAGAGTAAGTTGAAGGTGAGCATTTACAGGATGATAACATTTACAATTCCCTATTAAAAATGTTTACATGACTACGATATATTAATACAACTTTATAATAGGCCGTTTTATATAAAATCGACGTTAGTATGTTTGTTTTTCTGTGGGATGTGTATTATTTAATACAAACTGAGGAAAAGTACTGGGGCGGAATCATGAAATACGACCGGAAAAATTTAAAACGGATTTAAAAATATTTTCAAATTTATTAGATTAAAAGTATTCAAATTTACTATCATAGATGCAGCCTGATGTATAAATGCAACTTCTATAATGTTTTAAGAGCAATAGCTAATATCCTAGAAGATTTCCGAAATTCATTTTTCTCGCCCCAGGTTCGTCGCCGTTTCAGTTTATGAGATGGCATTGAAGTCTTTTGTATTTCAAAATTGTAAAAATTCCGGACATATATAATTATTTTGATGTATACAGGGGCAAGATCATGAAATCCGATAAGAAAAATGAATTGTTAGAAAATATTTCAATGGACAAACACAAAAAATTCGAAAAATGGTCAAAGTTGGCGTATATGTTTTGTATGAAAACACAAATAAATGAAAGTTTAACCTAAAAATTGTATTCGACAACTATTTCATGATCGAGCAGTTTTAAACGGAAATGTTGTACCGGTAAAAAATGAATTTCGAAAATCTTGGAGGAGACTAGACATTGCTCTTCAAATATTCTAGAAGTTGCATTTGTTCATCAGTCTGCATCCATCATGGTAAATTTGAATATTTTTAATCTAATAAGTTTGAAAATATTTTTAAATCCGTTTGAATTTTCCGGTCGTATTTCATGATTCCGCCCCTGCATTCCCGGACGATAGTGGAAAAAAAGTATTTTTTCTCCGATCGTAGGAAAAAATATATCTTTCCGTTGTTTTTTCGAAACGAAAAGCTCATTATTCCAGTATGTTGTATTTGTTGCTAAGCAACAAGTAATAATAGTACGAGAATATTTTTTGTGGCCTAGGCCGGGAATATATTCCCGTATGGATTTTTAATTGTTTGGAAGAAATAAAAGTACACTTATAAGGCCAAACGCATTTATTTATTTTAATTTAACAGTATACATAATAATCATTTTTTATTTGATAAATCTAAGCCAAACTAATTATGTGTTAGGTATAGAAGTTTAATTTTACTTACTTATGTATTTGTAATATTAATGGTTACGTGAATTTTTCATAGCATTTGTATGAACTTTTTTCCGTGTTTACGTTTTATGGGTCTGCCTGCACCCAGCAAACAAACGCTGATAGCAGAATGAAATAGATTTAAACATTTGCACACGTCGAAGCGAGAAAACAAATAAATTTACTTCGGTTTCTTCTATGCACTGCATTTTTACCCCCACCTAATCTCTTGCTTATCAATTTCCTTTCAAAAATTGTTATTTCA